>JAQFVV010000041.1:2366922-2756596 GCA_028023455.1 Epiperipatus broadwayi
AGAAAATATTAAATCACCATCCAAACATTAACATACTTCAAAAACGCTCTCTGTGAATAAATATAAAATCTGAACTTCAAACTGCTAAGCTCAAAAGAATATATATATATAATTCTTATATATATATAAAACTTTATAAAAATTACTAGATTTCAATATGAAATGAATTATAATGAAAGGAAAATGATTGCATCAAGACATAAATCTTAGGATTTTCTAATACTTTATGCAGTAATTATTAGTCCATTTGGAAAATCTTACAGAATATTGTGCACATATATGAAGAAATAAATAAAAATGCTATAGAAGCTAACCTTTATTTTAAAACAATAAAGAAAGAAAAAAACGTAATCGCTAAATATTTCTTTTGTATTACCACACTATATTGATAGTAAAATGTTTAACAAGATATTTGAGAGAGAATTCATTGTTAAATTTTTTTTTTTCAATTAACATTATATTGAAATTTTAAAAAAAGTATTTAATATCTATATATGGCAGGTAGATAAAATATCAAAAGAGATGTTGAATGATAAAGCATAATCATTATCTGTAGCAATTTACCATTCACTTTCCATTCTTTTACCACAATATATTCTAACATCTCAATTTCATAATAGCAACATAAACTTTAATGAAGTTTTAAATTAAGATGCATAAAGTCTAATATAGTGAACATATTTTAAATATATATTTAGTATTATAGATATTAAAATTAGAACATTATTTGTTTTTAAATTTTCAGTAGTATATATTTTTAAAATATGTGTGAGTGTGTGTGTGTGGGGAGTTATAATGAAAAGGTAAGAAATTTGTGTTGAATTATTAAAACATGTTCACATGGAATGATTTAAGGAATCAATACTGCTAGATTAGTAGTATTATATCTATACAAATTAAATATTTATTCAAGTTACAATCTTTAATGTCTATATGAACATATCAGATCATAGATAAAGGTGGTACTACCTGCCTTGATTACAGGTTGAGATTGTTGATACCTTAAGAGTTGATTGTTATCATCTTCATTAAAAATGCATTAAAGCCTTGAGTAATTGTCTTAATAAATATATTCTTTATATGAAATTTAGAAGTTATAAATGACTATTTATTAATCTGCTTTCAGAATTGGGAAGTTATAATTGATTATTTATTAGTCTGCTTTCAGAACAGGTTATATTTGCCTGATTAATAAGTTTGTTTAAATTTCTATGCATTATTAATCTCGCACTATTTGGTAGTTGCAATCTTTAGTGTTTATATAAACATCACACCATAGATAAAGACGACACTACCATTATTGTTAAAGGAAAATGCCTTGACTATAGGTTGAGATTGTTATTGTTTTCATTTACAATTCCTATAATATAAAAACATTGTAAGTATTATTCATCATATTACACAATTCATGATCAAGAGGAATGTTTATTCAGGTATTTTATATTTATTTTGATCTGCTTCCTGTTTGTCACTATTATTGAGGGAAAAATTAATTTCAGATATTTTTTTTACATTAAAATTTTGATTTTAATTGGGAAAGTAATTCATTTTTGTTTTACCTAGTTTTAAGATTATCTGCAGTGGTTATCATTTTTATATAAGCAATTTTGTAAATTGTATTTTATTAGATATTAAAAATTTAATAATAGTAGTTGTTGCCATCTTTTTAAATTTTTATTTTTTTAGATTATTTTAATTCTGCATTAAAAAATATATTAGCATATTTTTTAAAAATTAAAAATTTTTTTAATTCTATATTTTAAAAAAAATTAGCATATATATCAAACTTCATGTTTGTTTTATCTTTTAAGGGGAAAGTGTGCTTTTAAGGTTTCGACTCGAAAATACTATTAATATTCATTTATCTATCATTAATGTTATTAATTGGTCATGCTGATACACCCCAATGCCTTTTCAATGCTATCTGTCTCCTGTCTGTCTCTTAAAATTTCCATAAATATTCACTATTTGGAGTATATATGTATTCCTTAGTTTATCTCTTTTTCACCTTTTAGTTTACTTTCAAGAATTATAGTAAAGCATTATTATGTAATTTGTGATTCACCTCAACCAAAATAATCTTTTTTATATAGACAAAATACTTCCCATTACATGACTTTTCTCCAAATCTTACTTTTTTATCATTTTTATCCATCCAATTCTCTTACTTTGCTATAGCACCATGGCTTTAATGCATTGGTCATTTCTTTTTTATTCAATTCTCATGTCTCAGATTCTTTGAGAGCAAATATGTCATAAAAATATATCTCAAAAATACAAGATCATTAGACTTTGATGTAAGTAACTTGTTTTCTCTGAATGCTAATGTACTCGTAGCAATTGGTACCTTTATTTCTTCTATGTTCCAGAAAATGATTTTTGTTATGACCTGACCAAATGAATAAAAACTTTTTACTTAATCTAATTCTTGTCCTTCTATTCTAATATTTATTCTATGATGTTATTTTATTATGGTAATATACATATTTAGCATATATGTAATCATGCTATACTTTCTGGCTGTATTATTAATTTTATTCATCATAATTTGTGAAAAATTTCTCTAATTCTGCAATAATTTACCGCTCACTCGCATATTTCTTAGAGTTTATCCTTTTTCCATTAACTTATATTCCTCTTGCACATATATAATATCAACTTATATTCCTCTTTCACATTTTCCAATAACATGGTCTATCATTCTTTTGTAAATGCATTAAAAAGACATACAGACCGTGAATCTACACGTATAAGTTTGTTAATTTTTTTTTTGTTAAAGTATTCATTGAATAATATATATTTATATTAATAAGCAACTTAAATTATTATATACTTTAAAAATCAATTTATCTGTTTTTTTATTTATCTTTACTGGTTTTAAAATAATAGAAAAGAATTTTTAAGATAAAGTTTTTTGAAAAAAAAATCTGATAAATGATGTGAATAATAAACAACAGCTTATAGTAATCAATTACTTTATATATGCAGAGCCACCCAATGCATCGCTGGTACGTGAAATGAAAGTGAATTTTATCTCAGCCACTTTTGGTTGGAAAATAATTTATATATGAATAAAAATCTTACAAAATAGTTTTAATTTGTAATTCACAACGTATATACTTAATATATATGTAGTTAAAAGATAGATAAATCAGTCATTAAATAATCCACTGTATACCAAATAGAGATTTCTTCAAGACACTTGCCTATTGCTGAATGGTGAAAGTTTTGGCATTGATTTCCATTATATTTCTAATAGTGAATCTTTTCTAAAAGCAACTTTATATTGTTATATATATATATGTGTAACAGACGTGGAATAAAACTTGTTTCTATTATGGAAAACTATTTTCAAGCAGTTAATGAACAAGCATCACCCATAGAGTAAAATTCAGCAAAACTGAATTAATATCATTATAAAATTTCTGGATAAAATTTTATTTTTAAATAAAACCAAATCATGATCAAAAGCATTCACACCTTTTTGTAACAGAAATGTTAGTCTAAAATGTTAAATCAGAAATGTCATGACAATTTTTATATATTCCAGAATCACTTTAGTAGACATTCCTTAAATTACATGTCCTAAAGATTTTATATTGAAAGTATATGATTTTGGAAAATTGGTCTCTATCTAAATAGTAGGTTAAAGTATTTAACTAACTTTCTTTGTTTTTGAACAGATCTAAAAGTAGGGATAGTGTCTGTTTTATGATGTTGGTTTTCTCTTCAAATTATTAAAATAGCAAATGACGTAATATAAAATTATTTAATTATCTTATAAATAATCATACACATTTTATACAAAAATATAAGTGACTCACCTTTTATCTTAATAACCAACCAACTTTATATTTTAAAAAAGATTAAAGTTTGCTTTTTTTATATACTAACAATGTAAAGTCATATTTCTGGAATTTAAATGTTATCCCACTACCTACAAAGAAGAATGTATTTAGATAAGTAAGGCAGAATATTAAATAAACAATTCTGGAGTAAAATTAATAAAAATAATGCCTAAGATAGGAGCAACATATCTTAGCTGATGACTAGGCTAACTTTCTTTTTACATAGAAACCAAATCTTAAATATTTTAGAAATACCAGATATTTTTTACCAAAGAATAAATTGTATTAGTGCTATAAAAAATGTATGCTTAATATTAATATTTTTTTGTCTTTTTTTTTAATCTTAGATTGTTTTAGATGATGAAAATATAAATTTGGCATCATAAGAGGTCTAAATCTGATATAAAAAATATGATTCCATATTTGGAATCAATATTAAAACTATAATCAAAATTTTTGTGACAAAGTTGTTGCTAGTCAGTATTACAGTTGAGGACCAGGATTTGTTTGCCATTGTTTAAATTTATGGAAAAGAGGAAAACATCAAATGTGCATGTATACATAGATATATTTTACAACAAATTAGAATTACTAATATATGTATTTCTGATTTTCAAAATAATTAAAATTACTTCAAAATAAGATTTATATAAAATATTAAACTAAATCTATTTAAAAAATATGGGGAAAATAAGCTTGTTGTTTGAGATATGAGCACTAAAATATCGATTGCAGTCCGAGTTAGCTACAGTAGTCCTACTTATAGAGTTAGTCAAGTGAATTAACCGTTCCGAACTTATTATTAAATTAGATTGCAAAGTAGAATTAATCTTAATTAATATTAGTATTTGTTTTATCATAGCTTAGCTAAATCTAAAATTGTTTAAAATTACTTTTTATTAAAGCTTTTCTCTGTATGTGCTCTTATATACAATTACATTAATTGAGATAAAGCTCTCTACTATCATTAGAATTAAAAAAATATTTATCATCAATTAAAAAATTGTAATATTGTTTTTACAATAAGCAAACTATTTATAATTGCATATCTAAAATAAATATGATTTCTGATCAGGAGAAAAAACTTTTCTTAAACTAGAAAATCGATTTTGATGCCATAAGATATGTCTAAAATATTTTTATTTAGTAACTATATTATGTATATGTTGAACTATTTCACTCAGCTAATTGAAATTGTTAAATGTTTTTAGAAAAATTCAAACTTTATTTATACTTTTCTAAATAAATTCCATTGTTAGTATTATCATACAGGATAATATGAAACATAATATGTCGAATGATATTTTCGTTTTTTCTTCAGTTGTTGCTGGCCTGATCAATGACACAAATTTAAACCAATAATCTTTAGATTTATGAATAGTGAATATAATTTTTCTGTTAAAGGCAATAATAAGCAGAAAATTTATATACTTATTTAAAAAGATAAAGATATTCCTGGTTTCTCTCTTTTTTTTCTTTTAAGGGCAAGATTAATAAGTAGTTTCTAAGTATTATGGATTATCTGTTTAATGTATGAGTTTATATGTCATTGTCATGAGCAGCTTTTTCAAATTTTCTTTTTTTTTTTACTTTTTTTTCTCTGTTCATTGTTGTCATGTTTTGCTATTTGAACATATATGTTCATGCTAAATGAATGGTCTCTAATTTAAACCAATTTCTTTATCTTTTCCTCTCTAATTATTGCTTTGTAAATGTTTTTAATGGTCTTTTAGTTTTGTCAATATATATTTTTACAAAATCACATGTTATTTCATAAATGCAGTTATTGTTTTTCAGCATTTCGAGTTTATATTTTGTAGAGATTAGGATTGGTTTACAATGTGGAAAGCTGTTCTGATATTATATTGATTGCAAATTTTTTTAACATAAAAATTCACTACCATACTTATCATTATTTTTCTTTTAATGTCTGTTGTTGTCAACTTAAAGTTTTCTTAATATTTATTAATAAATACCCATTCTGCAGGAGAGTTTATGTTGGATTCCCCCCCCCCCCATCTTTGACTTCTGAATAAACTTTCCCAGTGATAATATAATGTCACTTTTTTTATATTTATATTATGATGAATATGTTATTTTTGAGTAAGAGGTTGGGCGTAAGTATTAATTTGATTCTGCTATGAGATAATCTTGTCACAAGAACATTTAAGAATGTTAGTTTTTATTCTTGTTCTAATTCTATTATGAATTTAATTGAAGAACATATGGATATGTATTCAGAATGTTTGTAATAATTCATCATGTCACCATACAATAAATCTAAAATAAAACCAGATTTTTGTTGAACTGTAATCATATTTATGGCTGTTTGAATTGTCTTTGTATAAATGTTGTAAATTAGGCTGTTAGTGGTAAGGTCATAGCCATATGTTGATTTTGTTGGGAAAATTCTGTGATGTATCACAAATATATTTTTCACCACTGCATGTTTTTTTTTAATAAACTTCTATATCAAAGTTTATTAAAATATTTTTCATGCTTTTGATTAACTCCAAACAAAATACTTTGAATCCCTGACAAAGTCTCTGGTATGCTGAAAAATTAAAAATCTTAAGGGCATGGTAAATTTCTAGAACTAACAATAGATCTTAATAGAACACATTCCTTGTAGATTATAAATAGAACATAAATATGTGAATTTTCCTGAAATGTTATTAATTTACTTTTTACAGTATCAGCAGAAAACAATGTATAATGGGCAAGAACATATATAGCTGAAATTAACTATTCTATCAAAAAATGAGTACTCACCATAAACATAGATCAAAAATGAAAAACTAGATTTGTCTAAAATAGTAGACCATGCAAATACCAATGAACATGTATTCAATTGGGGAAACACAAATATTGGATAGAGAGGAAAAAATTAAAAGAACATAATTTTAAAAAGCTACTCATAAGACAATACTAAATAACTCTATTAGTCAACTTAGTATAATAAACCATAATGTTTGGAAACTATTCATTAACCTAACTTTTAAAAACTAAAAAATCAGGAAGAAACCCTCTTAGATTAAGTATGTAAAATTTCTGCTTTTTCTTAGTTGGTTGAAGCATTATTTTAAGTTCAATATTCTTAAATCTAAAGGTTACTGGCTTATTTGTTGCATCGACTGTCATTAATCAGGTCAACAATACTTGAAGAAGAAAGGAAAGCAAATCCATTCAAAAAATTGTATTGTATACTAACTTGTATGTTATTCTAACAGTTGCATGTATTTAGAAATATATAAATACAGTTTGAATTTTTCTGAAAATTTATTTATGATGGAAGTAATATTATAAGTAATATGTCATCATTGCAAATTTTCATACAATCAATAATACACATTTATATAATACAATTTTCTTCTTCTTCCTCCGTTCCTTATGTATTGATTTCTATATTTACTTATCATACCATTTTGAAATTTCTTATATAGGTGATGATGACTGCATAACAGCTGAAACTGTAAGAGAAAAGTTTTGGTATAAAAAATTAGTGTTGTTAAGTGTATAAGAAGTTTGGAAATGGTATGATACATTTGTATAATGTAAGCAGTTTTACTTCAGTTGTGAGAATGAATATCTCTAAAGCTTCCTGTATTAATTCCTAACTCAGTTGGGTCAGTTGATAAAATTGCTGCAAAACTTGAAGAGCACTTGATTAATTCACTAGGTCACATGATTAGTGTAATAAATTGAACATGCTTAATAAAGAATTGATAGTAGAAAGTCTGAATGAATCAATACAAAGTAATGATAAAACAATTTGGCTCCTATTTATTGCTCAGGAATTAATAAAAAGTTTAAACACCAGAAGTAATAAAGCCGGGCATAGTCCATCAATATTGAACTTTAGGGTCTACAACTCTATCATTGAAGGAAACCACACGAAGCAAAAAAGCAAGTCAAGAACAGCTGATACAGAAGTTAATAAATGGTAGGCAATAATTGATGTAAAATTTGAAAAAGAATGCTAAAATATATATATATATATTAATGAGACGTAAGATTTATTAGTGCAATAGCTTTAAATTTCAGAAATTTTATGAAATATAGAAATAGTAGGAAAGAAAACTGTAAGTTAGATTCAACTACTACAATTACTTAAGTTTTAAAAAAACAAGAAAAATAAATCTATGATAAATGATTAACATATATAAAGATTTTGTTATAGTATTTAAATAAAAGTTGAAAAGAAATCATTTCTATTTGAGGAAATCTTCAGTCGTCGTTAATTTTTTTATTAGAAGGATGTGACTAACAAATCTCTAATAATTTCTTCTAAATCTTGTTATTTTTCCTCAAGTAAAGGGTTTTCCAACTTCATTGTAAAATAAAAATGCTATAAATCTATATGCTTTTTACCAAGAAAGATATCATATTTTTTTGCATTCTTAGAAATGATATAAAATACTCGGTGAGAGGTCAGCTTTAACTGAGCCACGCCTTTTTTATTTCTTATATAACACTCTGAATGTTAAGTTTAGTACTTTTTTTTAATTAGTTATATATATATATTTTGCAAAAGTTATTTTCTTGACTGAATAAAATAATTACGAAAAGGTGACTTTAATTCAGTTAGACAATAATACAAATTAACAATTTCATCCGCATTTTACATTTTTTATTTTAATATTAATTTTGAAATTATTAATAAAATCGTGCTATCACTCTTCCAACATATAGCTTTAACAACTAATAGAAAACTAAATTAAATGGCTGAGCGCTTTCAAGATGTACTTCTCAGATTCATAGCCAATTATGATTCTTTCTTTGAAATCATTATATAAATAAATACTATATGCAAATACCATCTTTTAGATATAGCAAAACATGCATCCTTACGATTAATGGCAAAGGAGTCCTCTGCTATAAAGTAAGCTTCTTTTACCTTTCGCTTAATATCATGCCTCTCAGTACAAACTAATTTTGCACGTGTCCTGACAATTTTTGATGTTGTGCAAAAATTGAAGTGCATTCTGGATTCGTATCCAGAATGCATTTCTATATTGATTGCAGAAGAAAAAAGGAATGGCTAGTGATCTATCCTAATAATAATTTAATTCATGACTTTTTATTTTCTGTGATATTTCTTATAGTTTAGATTTTTCAATGTTTGTTTCCTGTTTCTTTTGGTAATGCCAGAAACTATTGGATTAGTTACAAATTTATTAGAAAAAACTACGTCTAAAAAACCCTCAAATTAATCAATACTTTTATTAGGATTCATGGAACTTGGCTACTATTGACTATATAAATTAAAAGACTATGCTCAGGATTAAAACTATCATATAGAAATCCTACAAAAAAATAGGACTCTCCTTCAGCAAAGCTTGAAATTGTTTTTTGTTTAATAGCTTTTAAAAAAACTTGAAATGAGATTTGAAACATTATTAATCTCTCTGTATTTAATTACTACTTGTTATACATTTGTGTTAGATTTCTACACATCTATGTGTATATTATTTATATCCCATTACTTCAATAATTTATTTTTGTTATTTTTTAGCAATCATTGTGTAGGATTTAGTCTTGAATTTTTTAAATATTTTATATACATACTTTATTGGTATTTCTGTTTATTTATATAAACATTATGGTGGAAACATTCATAGAGATTTTTAATTATTGCCATATTAAATTCTCCATAAGCTTAGGAGAAAGAACTATTAAAAATGGATTTCATTAAAGATAAAGGTAACCAAAAGCTTATCGTTCAGATGAATCATAATTTCAGTACTAATAATGAAGACCACATCATATTACAATGATATTATTGGATATAGTCAGCATACTGATATTCGTTTAAACAATATACATTAACCAGTGAGCCTTTACATCAAGTTAATGACTAGTTAATTTGAATAAAGGAAAACTATTTGAGAAAAATCTTAAAACATTGCTTATAATAATAAAAAAAAATAATGATTGGGTCTGTTTGAATATAACAGACAGATGTAATAACTATTGAGATAAGAATCAAATTTGAAAATATATATATACTCTAAGATGTCCAGTGTTGAAAAATAACTGAAAGTTAGAAGAAGAATTTTAAATTTTAAATTAAAAATAATATTAATAAAGCAAAGTCTTCAAACCTGATACATATATAGCTTTAGCAAATTATTTCTAAATAAAATTTAAAATAAGGCATTATTATGTTTAAATTATAGAAATGTGAAATGATACCAAAATGCAGACGATGTAAGCTGGGTGAAAAAATGAAATAATAAAATATCATAGCAATTATTAGGATTTATTAAGAAGTATCTAATATGTTATAAAGATTTAAAAAAATGTTTTTTTATTTTTTTTAAAAAAAAAAGTTGATATATAAACTTATTAATTAATACATTGTACAGGCTTACACACACCTGCACATGTATAATGTAATATATAAGGGATTCGAACTCAGACTTTCAGACGACCTTCAACTCTCCATGCCATCTCATATTGCTGACCCACCTGATCATACAAATGTTGAAAAGATAAATCATCACCAATATACATATTTCATGCTAAACCAGCAATCATCACTTGATTCAGATTATTATCTTCAGACATATATACAATCAGTGCTCAGCTTTATATTAAGATAGCCACTCTTCATACTTTAATGGATAGGCTTCAAACTACTCCAACCCACAACTCTTCAACTATCCATTTCATTGAAAATCTGATGATGAAATGTTCAAAGCCCATGTTAGTGCCAAGGTTGTCATCCTACCCATGTTAGACCATTAAGTCATTCTGACACCTCAGGTACTGGAGAATAATCCATTTGCATACATATGTGAGGGATGGGCAGACCTTTAACCCACTATGTTTTAATATTTAAATTAATACACTGTACCAGCTTACACACACCTGCACATATATAATGTAATATATAAGGGATTCAAACTCAGACTTTCACTCTCTATTCTCCATGCCATCTCATATTGCTGACCCACCTGATCATACACATGTTGAAAAGATAAATAATCACCAATATACGTAATTCATGCTAAACCAGCAATCATCAGTTGGTCCAGATTTCTATCTCCACACATATACACAATCAGTGCTCAGCTTTATATTAAGATAGCCAATCTTCATACTTTAATGGACAGGCTTCAAACTACTCCAACCCACACTAACATGGGCTTTGAATATTTCATCATCAGATTTTCAGTGAAATGGATGGCTGAAGAGTTGTGGCTTAATATAAAGCTGATCACTGATTGTGTATATATGTGGAGATAGTAATCTGGACCAACTGATCAGTGCTGGTTTAGCATGAAATACGTGTATTGGTGATTATTTATCTTTTCAACATGTGTATGATCAGGTGGGTCAGCAATATGAGATGGGATGGAGAGTTGAGGGTCATGTGAAAGTCAGAGTTTGAATTACTTATATAAACGTATTAATCGGATTTTTAAAAATTAATATCAGTAATTAAAAAGAAATTAAATTTACTGATCAAACACAAATGAGAAAAATGAAGGTGTGTGGAAGAAAGATAAAATAATTTTCAATGATAATCTTGAATCCGATTAATATAAAAATTAATATTATTAAAAGAAAAAGTAAAAAAATTTTTATAATAAAGATGATTATTTAAATGTCATAAGAAAGGCAGAACAAAACATTGAGGAAGGTTGCTAATTCTTAATAAAATCTCGACTTTGTAAGAAACTATTAACAGTATAATAATTTTAAACATTTTGTCTACAAGACTGTAATATATGTAAAGATACAAACAATATATTGAGAGCAAAGCTTTATTAGTCCAGACAATTATCAAGTGCTGAGCATGCTTTCAACTGGATTCAGTCATAGATGTAGAATGAATGTAACAGAGGAGATAGGGTATATTAAGTAGTCCAAAAACCAAGTGAAAATTGCATATTGTTTGCATTGTAAATTAAATGGTTAGAGTGGGTCATTTTTTGGAGAGGGAAATTCAGGACTCTTTTTGATTGATGGTTTGTTTATCTCAAAAGATGTGCCAAGACTCCTTGACTTTTCACTTGGCAACATTGCACTCAGTACAAACAATGCTGAATGAAGTAGGCTCAAACATGTGAGCAAATTTAGAGAAAGGTTTGAAGAAGATGGATTATCAGTATGCATTTTAGCTCAGTTGTAGAGGCATTTGTGATGAGCTAAGCAGGTGGACAGATTGGCTTGTAACTTATCATAATAAACAGTATAGCAGGAAGTATTTTGACATTTAGTTTTGAAAACAATCTGAGGGTGAAGATCAGAAGACAGTTTATCTTTTGAATTACTGATTAAATAATGTAATGGGAGGAGGGATACAGAGAGTGATTTGATGGGTGGAGAAATTTTTATTAATTAGATGAGAGATTTTGAATAGGTAGGGAAAGGATATTCATGGCTTGTCATTGGTTTGTGGATGAGGGTATCATAAGTTTATAGTAAAAGTTTTTAATAGTCTGAATAAGCAATGAATTATTGAATCCAATATTACACAGATCACATATGTATGTGTCATTGTTAGTTTTTGGTCTAACTCGAATTTGCAGAGGTGAAAATTTCTGTGAATGAACATCTTGAGCCCTGCGAATTTGTGCATCATATGTCTGAGCAAGTTCGGGTATATAAAACCATGTACATAAAGAGGTTTAACAAGCATTTTATAGTTTAGTAAACAGAAAAAATATAATTTTAATGGCATAAAATTTTTTGATTTATACATCCAATGTGACACATATGTAGTAAATAATAAAATGATCATTAAATCTCTTCATGTACATGGTTTTATACACCCAAACTCATTCACACCTATGAGACACAAATTTGCAGGGCTCAATGCATTTCTTCACAGAAACCTCCACCTCTGAAAAATCGAGTCAGACTGAAAAACTAACATCGATACATATATATGTAATATGCACAATATTGGATTCAATGCTTAATCATTTATTCAGACTGTTAAAAACTTTTACTATAAACTACAATACCCCTATCCATAAACCAATGGCAAACCTTGGATATTACTTTCCTAACTACTCAAAATCTCCTGTCTAATTAATAAAAGTTTTCTCACCCATCAAATAGTTCTCCACACTCATTCCCCTTTGCATTATTTAATCAATAATTCAAAAGATAAACTTCCTCCTGATTTTCATCCTTAGATAGCTTTCAAAATCAAATGTCAAAATACTTTCTGCCATTCTGTTTATATGGTAAACATGAGCCAACCTGTCCATCTGCTTATCTCAGCATAAATACCTCTACAACTCAACAAAAATACATAGTTGCATAAAATCTATATTTCTCTAAATTCAGTCACTCACTCAAGCCTACTTCATTCAGTGTTGTCTGTACTGAGTGAAATGATGCCAAGCAAAAAACAAGTCGATGTGGCAAATCTCTGGGGATAAACACGCTATCAATCAAAAAGAATCCTGCATTTCTCTCTTCAAAAAATGGTTCATTCTAACCAATTAATTTACAATGCAAACAATATGCAAATTATTTTATTTGTTTTGGACTACTTAATATGCATCCTCCCACCTCTGTTATATTCATGCTATATCTATGACTGAATCCAGTCAAAAACATGTCCAGCACTTCACAATTGGCTGCACTAGTAAAGCTTTGTTCTTAATACATTGTTTGTATCTTTTACTTGTAAGAAACTATTAAATGTTTGAAAGCTGTTGAGAAAATGAGAATGGTTTGCTTTCACATAAAATTAATTTGCTAACAACTATTTGCACTTACTTTAGAAAATAATAGAAATTTATAATTTAGTATTAAATTCCAAAAGAGGTGGACAATAAAACATAAAAGTAATCTTATTTTCAAGTTTGGAGAATTGCAAAATGCTGACAAAAGAAGAGACACTTCATTGGGGTTGGAGGATATATTACCAGTCTACTCTCTCAATAGAAGTAGTTCATGGGGGAGGGGAATTTTTATCTCATTTGAATGTTGTATTATTTCTAGAATGTCAAAATCTTTCTTTCTATGGACATGGAGGAGAATAACAAAATTGATTCAACTAATAATCTGGTTTTAAAACATTATTTAAGAAATTGAACATTCTGCATTATATAGTAAAAAAATCATATTATATTTAAAATAAAGGATTGATATTTCTGGTGAATTATTTTGAATTCCTCTCCTAATAATCCCACACATTGATCAAACATATATAGTAATTAGATACTTTTGTACTGAAGATAGTAAAATTGAGATCATGAATTATTTTTATATTTCTTCCTGGTTTTTGTTAACATATAACTGATAATACAAATTTCATAAAATAATTTAGAAAAGGTTAAATTTGATATCAACTTGTGCTATGATCAAAAATAAGATAATAAAGTAATCATTTTAAAGATTCACAGCAAGTGTTCAATCACTTGCTGTCATTAATAGAGATATTAATTCTATTACATCGTTGTGCTAAACATTATGTTTTTATAAAATCAAATCTTTTTGAAGAATATTTTAATGTGAAATTTTATTTTGGAACATTTTAAAAGGTTTATTTATATTTCTCAAATTCAATTCAACAATAGAGATTTCCAGAGGATGAAGCAGACAAAACTATCAAATTGAAAATGGAGTACTTATTGTAATGCATAACATTGTCTGATTTCACTTGTTAATCTAAATTTTTTATTCCAAAATATTGTAAATATTTGAATTAAGCTTTAAAAATGTTTACAAAGCTTTAAATTGTCAATTTTTCTTTTAAAATCAATAGCTTGAAATACTAGAGAAAGCAATAAAATTCTGAAATTTTACAATGAAAATAGAGATATTCTTATATGAGAAAGTACAATATTTAAAATGAGAATGCCAATGGAGACAGAAAAAGACATTGGGCTCACAGTAAATGAAGTATTTAAATATCTTGATCATTTTTAGTAAGAATTAATGATTATATAATTGAAATCTTTGGGTTTTAACAGCAACAACATACTAATTGAAAGATAGCATTTCTAATTTAATTAAATTTGTTGCTGATGTAATTTAAAAGAACAATAACTTTAAAGACATATAATAAGGTTTGTAAATAGTGAAACAGAGGAATTGAGAATTTAACAAAGGCTATAATTATTTGTGAATCAGAATTTTCTAGTCACTTCCACAGTTTTTATCTGTATATCAGTTGTTATTGTTTTTTACTATTTAGGTGTTTGTGACAATGACTTCATGTTGTAGTGATTAACGTTTTCTTATATCATCCCATTACCTGAATGGATCTTAAATTTTTTTCAGATCACAAGCAGATTTAGGATTTTTAAAGATAGTCAGTGTTAAACCACTGTAGATATTCAAATCTATTATTAGTTAGATGACAAAAATCTCGAGTTAATCAGGTTTTGTCAGTTTAGTGTAAATACCCTTATTATAAAAGTAAACTACATAAAGAAAGCTTCCAATATAAAGTCTGGATTTCTGGAGCATAAAATAGAATCTGATTGTAATTTCAATCCACAGAATATTGAAATAGTGTGTGGAGAATGCAATGATCAGAAAATAAAATTTAAAGAGGCATGGTTCATTGCTAACAATATCTACACAATATACAAAAAAGTCTCATATATCACCTTATTCTGAAAGTAGAATATGTAAATCAAGAAATTTACATATTAACTATCAGTTATAAAATTTTGTGCTTTTCTCTTAATCTCTGCTGATAAGTTTGAGCACTATGAATATGACCTTCTAGGTTAAAAGCATTGTTCAGCTAGTTATTGTTTAAGTGAAATAAATCTACTCTTTTCTTTTAATAAAATTAACTTAGAGTTACAAAAAATAAGATTGCAATTAAATGCTGTTTTCACTACTGGTGATGAAATGTTACATTCCTTATGCACTGAATCCATGATTTACCTTTATGAGATTGTGGCTACATGCAAAAGAAATTTTTCGAAATTATAATTTACGAAAAAAGTAATTAGCTCAATAATGTTTTAATAGTTGAACCATTTTATCAATCAAAATTAACAGTGCACTCATTTTTATACATAAAATCAATAAAGCAAGAAATGTGTGTATATAATAAATTTATAAATATTACATTTCACAGAATTATTTATTAATAATTTTCCTACGAAATTAAAAAATTGAAATTTTTTTTATTTTCGCAATGGATAAATTACAGAATTTTATATGTAACTGATGGCCATCGTTAAATATTAATTTTTTGTTACTATTTATGACGTTTAAATTTATTTCAATTTTAAAATAATTATTTTGGTCTGAATAAAAAAAAAAAGTCCAGTTTTTAAATTATTCAAAAGTGTAAATATTGCCAAAATAAAATATTAGCCTTAATCTTTTTTTTTTCCTCTTTCAAACAAAAAGCTCATACCTAAAACCATTGTGTGCGTATTGGGCTCATGTGCGAAATTTATGTGGTATCTCAAAGATTAAAAATAAGTTTGAATGAAAGCATTATACATATTTATTTTAAAGAAGGAATACATTATTAACCTTCTAAAATTTCAAAAAGAGGACAGCTTTGGGTAAGGTTATAAAGCCATAAAATATGTCTTTCCTCTGCCTTTTTATTTTTGGTCATTTTACAAACCCAACTATAGAAAGATGGTTTTCATTTTACTTGCATTCTTACATGTCATCATTATTGCCAATCATTATCAATCCATTGCAAGAGACCTTCATCTTACAGTGGATTAATAATAATTGACATGATGATGATGATGATGATATGTAAAAATACAAGTAAAATGAAGGTCATCTTTCTATAGTTAGGTTTATAAAAAAAAAGGCAAAGGAAATACTTTTATGACTTTGTGACCTTACCCAAAGTTGTTTTACCTCTTTTTGAAATCTTAGAAGATTGATAATGTATTTATATATTGGACTATTTCCATCATCTAATATAAGTATTGAGTGTCTTTAGAAAAAAATAACTTTTATTTAAATATTCCAAATACATTCAACTGTTACTAATAGCACACTAGGTTAGTATACACACAAGGTTTCAATAGATATTATTCTCTCTTCTTCAGGTGTTGTTGGCTGACCAGTGACAGTACTAACATGGGAATTGAACCTGGACTTTTAGATTCTTAAATATTGAATTTTTAAGGTAACTCTTTATCCAACTGGTTATAGCCAGTGTCTAGAAGATTGATACTGTATGTGAAGCACACATCATAAACTATATCAGAGATGTTTTGATCTTACAAATTTAGAGACAACTGTGATATAACTGATAAAAAAAAGTACTGCACTTATATAAAAAATAATATTTTCAAAAAATTATAATCAAATGGTGTATTGCTAGGAGTTCCCATTAAGTTTGAGTTCCAGAAATGATATGTTTGAGTTGTGACTCATTGATCTTTGAACTCTAGAATCTGATACTCCATTCTCATATTAAGTTATGCTAAGTTCAATAATAATGAAATTGCTATGCTGTAAATCATGAAATTTTTGAGTTCCAAAAACTATGACTTTACTACTGCCCTAACCCATAGAAAAAAAGTTCACACAGTAGTGTTACCTAGGGTAAACTATAGTGGTAAATAAATGCTAGAAAATGTGCACTTTAATCCCTATCCCATGCCTTCCCACCCAATATCCTCTGACTAGTTTCTAGCTTATAGCTTTCATCAGTGAAGATCATGTGATAATTTAGTGGTTTAATACCCTGAACCATGTAGGACTCAATATGCTTAAGTAATGTAATAAAAACAGGACTTTTTGTTTATCTAAATATAATATTTGCAGTTAGTTAAATTATCAAAACTTAAATCATTACAAAATCTTTTGGTTCATTTTTATACAAGATGGAATAACTCTAAAGAGTCTTTAGCTTTCCACCAGTTCTTTACAATCTCACTTTAAATTCTGTAGAAAATTACTATCATTTAAGAATTAAATAATATTATTTATTTAAATTCTTAAATGATTATTACTGTGGTTAGTTTTACGTGATTAAAAGTTTTTAATTTAAAAACAAAACAAAACTGAATCATGGAAATGATCTATTTTGAGTGTTCAATTTTATTTTCTTCCCTATAAAGAAATGTTTTATTTATATTTGTAGCAACAATTCGAAGGTTTGATATACATAACGTCACTTTTATATTTGTAGCAACAATTCGAAGGTTTGATATACATAACGTCACTTTTAATTAAACTTCATTAATTAAAGGAAGGAAATGAAACACAAAATAGGTAAACGAACATACTGTGAGTCTAGCGCAATAGGAAATTTTGATAATAATTAATCAAACTTTTAATTTATAAAATTTGAGAATCATGCTACAAAAAAAAAAAAGAACAGAATCATCATCAGCTGATCTCGTCAAAAGAATGTGTGGTTTATCATCAGCAGATCCTGTTTGTTACCTTAAACCTTTACTCATAGTTAAAACCTAATAATTTAAATTTTGAGAGTGGTTTCTTTTTAAAACTGATTTCTTAATGAGTAGGATTATTTTGATTCATTTTTTCTTGCTTATTTGCAGAGACAATTACTGCAGGCAAAGACTATAGATCCTGAGGAATTAGAATTTACTTCATCAGCGATTTTGGACATAAATATGTTAATGTATTTTTAAAGTATTATTAATAGTTTCTCAAATGCAAAAGGTGAAAAGTAACATTTTCATAAATTAATAATTCATCTTCATCATTTCAACTATTATCAATCGTTTGCAGAATAAAGTTCAATCCATCTTCTGTGACATTTAGACTCTCTTTTCCACATCAACCCCACACACTTCCTTATTTCATCCTTCCATCTCAACGTAGTCTCTTTCTAGGTCTTTTACAATCTTTTGTAATTAAAGAAAAATATATGTTTTTGCAGTAATAGAATGTTGACATCTTGAGTTTAAAGTCTGCAGATCACCCACCTCTTCCATTTCTGGTGTTCAAACTTCTTGTTAGCTTCAAGCAACAAAACCCATTTGATTATTTATTTTAATACTAATAGTATTTATATTTTGATGTTTCTAAAATTATAAAGAAATGGTTAATATTATACATTTTTTGGTATTAAAATGAAATTTTATAAATATATTTATGCAGTTGTATTTATATATTGGACTATTTCTATAATCTAATATAAATATTGAATGTCTTTAAAAAAATTAACTTTATTTAAATATTCCAAATACATTCAACTGTTAGTAATAGCACAAGGTTAGAATTCGTTCAACAAAATCGAGGAATTGCCATGAACTCACCATTGTCATCCCTTATTAGCAATATTTATATGGAAGAACTTGATACTTTAGTGCATATACTAAACTATGTGCTATTACTAACAAATAAATGTATTTGGAATATTTAAATAAAGTGACATTCGGTACTACATTAGATGATGGAAATAGTCCAATATATAAATACAATTAAAATACCATCATTAAAACAGGCAATACTCACTATATATATGCCACACATAGCAAGCTAGAGTAATCAATGGATGCCAGAAGGCTTGTGCATAAAATTCCTATCTAATTCCTACTCATCCAATATCCCAGACTAGTTTCTGGCTTGTGGAATTCATCAGTGAAGAGCCTTGGATCTGAGAGCACTGCACCTAGATCTTAGGCCTATGCAACCCTCCAGCAACTACCTTTTATCTCCATTTAACTACAAAACCATGTGTTTTAAACTGAAAACACCTTAATGTTTTCAATCCAAGCCTATTAGCTTATATAGCCATATGAGTCTGAACCCAGTTCAGTACTCATGCATTTTGGTGTCTTTGGTTCTTTAATAACCATAGCCACCACTATCCTATTAGGCAGGATTGGTTTTAAGCTAATAAACATCACATGACCATCACCTCTTATGCTTGTGTATAACTGTTGTTAAAACAGGCACTACTCACTATATGTATGCCACACACAGCAAGCTATAGTAATCAATGGATGCCAGAAGGCTTGTGCATAAAATCCCCATCTAATGCCTACTCATCCAATATCCCCAGACTAATTTCTGGCTTGTGGCCTTGGTGGCTATGGTTATTAAAGAACCAAAGACAACAAAATGTATGGGTACTGAACTGGGTTCAGACCCATATGAGTATATAAGCTAATGGGATTTGTAGTTAAATGGATATAAAAGGTGTTTGCTGGAGGGTTGTATTAGATCCTAAGATCTAGGTGCAGTGCTCTCAGATTCAAGGCCCCTCACTGATGAAGGCCACAAGACAGAAACTAGCTGGGGATATTGGATGAGTAGGCATTATATGGGGATTTTATGCACAAGCCTTTTGGCATTCATTGATTACTCTAGCTTGCTGTGTGAGGCATACGTATAGTGAGTATTGCCTGCTTTAACAACAGTTATACACAAGCATAAGAGGTGGTGTTCATGTGATGTTTATTGGCTTAAAATACCAGCATCACAAACCTTTAGGAAAATATCCAGTCATTAAAATTTTAATAAAAAGGAACCCAAAAACTTCCCTATTCTATTGTTTTGATAAATCATATTTTGTACAAATATACTTTCTCTTATTAATTTAAGTCTTATTCGGGATGGTATATTATTTTACTGCCAGTGCCAATAATATAGAAGTCTGAAATAAGCATTTTCTAAAATGATAATTTTATATTTTGTTTTATTTTTAATTTAATTAATAATAATTATGATATAAATATAAAACAGGCAAAACTCACTATACGTATTGCCACTCATAGCAAGCTAGAATAATCAATGGATGCCTAAAGGCTTGTGCATAAAATCCCCATCTAGTGCCTACTCATCCAATATCCCCAGACTAGTTTCTGGCTTGTCGCTTTTGTCAGTGAGTAGCCTTGCATCTGAAAGCACTGCACCTAGATCTTAGGATGTAATGCAACCCTCCAGCAGCCACTTTTTATATCTACTTAACTACAAAACTATGAGTCTTAAATTGAAAACACCTTAATACTTTCAATCCAAGCTCATTAGCATATATAGTCATATAGGTCTGAACTCAGTTCAGTCCTTATACATTTTGGTGTCTCTGGTTCTTTAATAACTATAGCCACCATTATTCTATTAGGCAGGATTGGTTTTAAGCCAATAAACATCCCATGATCACCATTTCTTATGCTTGCTTATAACTTATTAAAACAGGCAAAACTCACTATACGTATTGCCACTCACAGCAAGCTAGAGTAATCAATGGATGCCAGAAGGCCTTGTACATAAAATTCCCATCTAGTGCCTACTCATCCAATATTCTCAGACTAGTTTCTGGCTTGTGGCCTTCATCAGTGAGGAGCCTTAGATCTCAGAGCACTGCACCTAGATCTTAGGATCTAATGCAATTTTCCAGCAGCTACCTTTTATCTTTACTTAACTACAAAACTTACTCTAGCTTGCTGTGAATGGCAATACAGATAGTGAGTTTTGCCCGTTTTAATAACAGTTATAAGCAAGTATAAGAAATGATCATGTGACGTTTATTGGCTTAAAACCAATCCTGCCAAATAGGATAGTGGTGTCTATGGTTATTAAAGAACCAAAGACACCAAAATGTATAGGTACTGAACTGAGTTCAGATCTATATGACTATATAAGCTAATGAGCTTAGATTGAAAATATTAAAATGTTTTCAATTTGACTCATAGTTTTGTAGTTAAGTAGAAATAAAAAATGGCTGCTGGAGGGTTGCATTAGATCCTAAGGTCTAGGTGCAGTGCTCTCAGATCCAAAGTTCCTCACTGACAAAGACCACATGCCAGAAACTAGGCTGGGGATATTGGATGAGTAGGCACTGGATGGGGATTTTATGCACAAGCCTTCTGGCATCCGTCTCTAGCTCGCTGTGAGTGGCAATACAGATAATGAGTTTTGCCTGTTTTAATAACAGTTATAAGCAAGTATAAGAAATGGTCATCATGTGATGTTTATTGATATAAATATAAATTGCCCTTTTTTCATTACATCCCCCTTACTCTCCCTCTTTCATAAATTTTATTCTTTTTTTTAGTTTTAATATATAAACATAAAGGATGCTAATTGTATCATTGATTAAATTTTATTATTAATAGTTTAAATTGAATTGATTATATTAAAATGCCCACTCTTGTTTTTATTTGGAAATACTCAGTACTTCAAGCAACTATCACGCTTTAATGAGGAGGATTTTTTTTTTTAAATTAAAAGTGTGTTTATTTATTTATTCTTGCATAAATACAAAAATATTCTGTGACATCTACATTAATATTTTTTTTTATTAAAAATTTGTGTTTATTTATGAAGTATTTGCAACAAATTTATAAGTATGTACAAAGAAAAAAATTAATGTCAGCAAGACTGAGAGATGCATTGACTCATGGCACATAATTTAGTATGTGTGCATATATATATATTTAAAATTTAAAAGGAAAATTAGAAATGAGCATAGACAAAATTACATTTATAATTATTTAAAATATAATCTGCAGTAACTTAAAATATTGATAAAGTAATAATATTTTAAATATTTTTGAAATATTGGGATCTATTTAAATTCAAATATAAAAAAGATTTATATTTTATTTTATTCCTGATTTTGATACAAATTTAAATTTATATTGTAATAAAAAATAATTTTTTTTTGTCTAAAATAATATTTTTTTGTAATTAACTTTAATTATAGGAATTCTGTAATTTGTTTTTACTTAGAGGATTAAGAAGGAATTATTTAATTAATATTTATTTTTGGTTTTTGATAAATGTAAATTTAAAAAATAAACTAGAACAATGATAATTTAATTATTATCTTGTTTTTTGTTAATCAAAAGGAAAAATACTTACTATTAATTCTTCTCTTTATACATTCACCCATAATAAATAGGTTCAATTTAATTGATATATTAACCACTTTAAGTTCAAACTCCTCCCTCTCTTATTTGAACAACCCTAGTGACAATGTTAATATTTGCAATATTTATACAAATCTTTTTTGTATATCATATATTGAAAATCTTTACATTATTTATTATAAAAGCAAACTTACAAGTGAAAGAAATTCTAAAAGCTAATGTTTGAACTTTGCAAAATAGAAAAATAAAGTACATTTAGTTCGTATTTGTAACAGTTGTGCTTTTTGTTATTGAATCATAATAATTTTTTAGTCATAAAAATTATAGAATAAAATATTTTTTATTTAGATTCCATTTTATAAAACAAACAAATTTTAATTGAAGGGTGACAAAAAATGAAAATACAATTTAAAAATCAAAATTGCACTTATTAATATTAAAATTTCACAAAACATTTCTTCACTGTGATTTATGGAAGCAAATATTTTATACTGTAAAAACAATATTAATTTTCATAACTATATCTTTTATAACTTGTTTTCTTTAAAACAAACATTTTCAAATAAAATCTAATTGTAATCATGTGTTTTTGATTTAGAAGAAGTATTTTACAAATACATTGCAGAAATAAGGTTATATATGTAAATAAATTACTGAAAATTACAATTTTACTTTCAGAAATACTAAAATATGTAAACACACTAAAACAGCCAGAGGCAAATAATCATCTAATCAGCAATGCTGTCATTTTGTTTATATTATAATACAACTAATTAGGCATTATCAGCTTTCTTTTATATAAAGAATTTGTATTAGGTTTATATGATATTGACATCTGATTTTTTTTAAATTAATAAATTTGAACTTCTATTAAATAAAAAATGTAAACTGGTAAAACCAATATTGGAGTTAAATGTAAAATAGCATAGAAAAGCCGTAGCAATAATAGCAGCATCATACCACTCCAAAACTTCCTAAAATTAGTAACTTTATAATAGTTACATAATAACACATTAAAGAATAGAAAGTCAGCTTTGAAAAGAAAGACAGCTGCAAGTCTCCATATTTGCCAAGTTTAAAATACTAGGGAAGTAAAGTGGGGCATCTCCATAATTTTATAACCCAGTATATGGAAAGTAGACTACTTGCCTGAATGAAGTTCATAAAATTATAGATGTTTAACTAAGTTAAGAATTACCAATACTTATCTTATTTATCTGTTATAGAGAACATGTCAGGCCAATAGTCTATATAAAGTTCCAGTCTAGTCTTGAGACTCCAGTGCTATATTTTATTTCTATGCTATTTTATATATCATGGAAGCATAAACAAAATTTTCAATCAATTACACACACATATAAATATATATATTGTTCATTCATGGGATTTATTTCACAAATATATAAAGCATATTATGGAAGAAATTGACAAATGAAGAGAATGTATATTAATTTATTATTTCAAGTATTAACTATGTCATTAAATAAATTTATATTTCTGTTTGCTGCTTGAAAAAAAAAGCAGCACTATATTAATTTGTTTTAAAAGTAAATAAATGAGGGAAAATGCTCAGTATAGAGATTAAAAACAACTAGTTGACCAGTAAAAAAAAAAAACCTCTATGTGATAGAAATTCTAGGTATAACTTTAACAATGTTATCATTATAAAAGACTTCTTTTAGAGTTATAAAAATATAATGGAATTGCTAATGTTGTTTAAAGATAAATGTAACTCCAGATTTTGAATAAATAAGTTATTGTTAAAAATAATTTGAAATGTAAATTTGATGATGACTTTTTATTTAGGTACTTACAACTGCAGATCACTTTCAAGTGAAGGAAGATTGCAAGAATTAGAAAAAGAATTGTTTTATATTAAATGGGACATTATTGGACTTTGTGAAGTCAGAAGAAAAGGTGAAGAGACAATTGATTTAAAAAGTGGATATGTACTCTACTATAAAGGCACAAATATGGGAAATACAAGTGGAGTAGGATTCATTATAAATAAAAAGTGGAAGAACAACATTGTGGATATTGATGATATATCGGAGAGAGTGGCAACTTAATAGCAGATACCAAATGCAGATAATTCAGGTTTATGCCCAACAAGTTCTCATAGTGATGAAGTAGTAGAAGATTTTTATATGGATATACAAAAGGCTTTTGATTAGAGTAAACAACATTTTACAGCAGAATTGGATTATATTCTTCATTCTTGGATAATCTCTAGTCTAATGAATGACAAATAAAAATTATTAATATGCTTTTATTAAGTGCTTTGTGTTAAAGTTCTAAGAGCAGCACATTTGGCACTTATCAATTAAACTGTAATAATTTACTATCTACATATATAGTGAACAATGATGAAGATATGTGCAAGAGATTATAGTTTAGGCCAACTGATAAGTGCTGGTTCAGCATGAAATGTGCATGTTGGGAGTTATGGATCTTTTTCACATGTCTGTAGTCATATGTTTATGATTATAAACTTCCATAAGATATTAAAAGTGGATATAACCCATTCTCTATCTTGGGTGAGACTGGTATAATGAAAATTACGCTACAGAAATATTAGTTATTATAGCTTAAAAAGATTCTTACTTCTAATTTATTTGAATATCCACCACCTGCCTGATAATTGTTTACTTTTTGATTTCAGAAATGTCTAAAAACAAAAGGGATCACTGCATGTAGATTAAGATAAATTGTGATATCATTTGTAATATAAATTTGTTGAAAGATATGAATAGTAAAAGAATGAATAATGGCGACATTAGTCATTTCAGCTAATTATCTTCTTTTTCCCAGTCCTTTTAAAGGTCTGTACAACTGTTTCATTTGTTTGTGTTTTTTTTTTTTTTTTGCTTATTATAATTTACCTTTTTAACATTTTTATTTTTTTATTTTTGTTTAATAATTGATTTTTTTTTTCTAATTCAGCTTTGATAATTTCAAATTTAAAACCTATATACTATTTCTTTTTATCATTTAAGATAATACTTCCGCTTAATTTATTTGAAATTTTTTATATATTTTTGCTATATTATATAATGAGTGTGCTAATATCTCTTAACAAGTTTTTCTGAATATCCCTGTCCTCAGACCAGTTTCTAGCTTTGACTGTCATCAGTGAAGCATTAAAACAATCAAGAATTAGATTTAAAAGTACCAGGTCAAGCCCCAGCATTTATCAAATAACTACCTATTAAGTAGAAAATCTGAAATTTTCAGACATCCATACATCTTCAAATCCAGCTATTTAACTTAAATTGGGACTGAACTAAGTTCAGATATACCACATATTAATAGCTTTAGCAATACAAAATCGCCAAAGTGACAAGAGCAAAACAATTTCAAAGAAATCAAGTCATATATTTATGTAACTTAATTTAATAAGCTTGTACTACAAATGTTATATAATGGCCATGCTAATAGTTCTTAACAAGTTTTTATTGCTGTATTTATATAATTTGACATTTGAATGCAAGTTTTAGTAGTTAAGCAATATAAATAATTAAAAGTGTTTAATAAAAATAATTAATAAATATATATTAAGTTCTCAAGTCGAAAATAATTGACGTTAATTAAATATATATAATCAATGATACCATTTGATTATTACTGGTGGTAAATGTCATTGCTTGCCTCCTCCTTTATATAATATAAATGGAAAATTTTTAGTAAAATTTACTTTAAATTCTGGAAAAAAATTTACTTTTTATCGATAACGAAAAATATTGAGAGATGAGGTTTAAAATTACTCCTAGAATGTAAATTCACATTTATGAATATCAGAGATTAATGACATTAGTGTGCTGGAAACCCAAAAAATAGCAATTGTAATTTGAATTAGGAACATCTTTTGACCACAATCCAGGCTTGAATTTTAAATACTTCACAGGAATCCTTTTTAGTGAATGGTAAATGACATTATAATGATTCCATGTTTGGGGATAAGTACTTATACGATGTCCTTAATATTAAAATTGTAGTAATCAGTGAGCATTAAATTCAAATGGAATGAAGAGTCATATATTTATAGCATAAAATGGGAGCTATCTTAGTATAAGTAAAGAGTACAAACCAAAATTGCTATTGATTGTCAGTTTATGCATTAAATTTTATATATTAAAGGGTAATAAGTAAAGAAGACTTAAGATAGTTAAAAGAGATAATTTGAAGCCTAGAACAGGAGAAAAAGCAATAAGACTTTAAAAATCTTTTACATTTATATGAAGAACTTTTTTAAATTATGAAATACTAAGCCAAAATGTTGTTACTATTAGAAATAAGGAATATATTGTGAGAACATATAACATTTGGGTTTAAAGTCACTCATCCCAAAAATGGAAATAGTAATTAGAAGAATAATTGAAGAAATGAAAGCATCTGGAGCCCATAAAAACTATGAAGTCAAATAGTAGAGTAAACAGTAAGAGTATTTAGATAAAAAGTGAAAATTAGCTCTTGATATTAGAGATTTTTACTTTATGGGCAGTCTAAAAACAAATAAACTTAACCAAAAATGGCAAATTAGTTAAAAATAAACTAATAAATTTATTTTCCTATACATCTGTTAATAACATTTATTTTTATATAGTGTATGTTTACAATTGTATTACATTCAAATATCAGCCTTTCAAAGCTAATTGTGCATACGCTTTTGCGAGTGTTAATAATAATAAAGGAATACTTTCTCTCCAATACAAAATATAGTACTTCAGATTTGTTCATATATAAACATTTGAGTCATAGGAATAAGTGGATTCATTTTATTTCTGCATAAATACTATATCTTGTATTGGAGAGAAAGTATTCATTTATTATTATTAACACTCGCAAAAGCGTATGCACAATTAGCTTTGAAAGGCTGATATTTGAATGTAATACAATTGTAAACATATGCTATATAAAAATAAATGCTTATTTACATATGATTAAGTTTCAGTTAGAATGACATTTAGTAAATTCTGGACAATTTCACCGACGTCATTCATTCAGACATTGTATATAGTAATTTAAAGTGACTGTTCCATCTCATGCTTTCCTTGCCAGTACTTCAGATTTGCTCATATATAAGCATTTGAGTCATAGGAATAAGTTGATTCATTTTATTCCTGCATAAATACTATATCTTGTACTGGAGAGAAAGTATTCATTTATTATTATTAACACTCGCAAAAGCGTATGCACAATTAGCTTTGAAAGGCTGATATTTGAATGTTATACATCTGTTTATAAAAGTAATATATATTTGGCATATTAATTAAATTAAACTTTCATAATAAGTAAAAATAATTATGAGTATGGAAAAATTGAACATTCTGTAGTAATGTGTGAACTAACTATATATTTTATAATAATAAATAAAAAAATATAGCCAGTATGATTGTGTTAAGTATTGTTATTACAAAGGGGATTAATAGATAATTTTAGCATTATGTATCATTCAAACATAGAGATAGTATGTAAAAGTTCTTATATAAAAAAAATAAGAAAAAATACAGGAAGGGTAAATAAAAACAATACATTTAGTATATTTATTGCTATTTTTTTTTGTATTTTATTTAAAATTTTGAAGTAAAATCAGTACAGAAAGAGATTAAATAACCAGAAGGAGTGAATAATGGTTATTTTCCTCTGCAACTAATCTGAATAACACCAAGAACTTGGAAATAGAATTGTATCTATAACATGGATCCAGCTTCCTACCAAAATAAAAATACATGTCGAGAAAAAATCTTGTATGTTGAATGATTTTATCAATAGAAGCATCTAATGAAATTCTGGTCTCCAGAAACTATGAATCCATGCTATTAAAAGAGAACATAAATATTAGAACTGTAACAAACATAAAAAAAAATTGAAAATATTATTAGAAAAGAAATGTGTTTATTGTTATTATAATATTTTATACTGATGTCAATTTTTTTTCATTAGTTATATATGTATTGTACTGGACCATACTTCCCTGTGGAATTCTGCTCCTAATATTACACTGAGCATGAAGTGGTCAAGATTTAATAGGGAAAGAAATGGATACCAATTAGGCTGATTGTCTGTACTCGTATATATTGGTACTTCCAGCTAAACTGATAAAAAGAGTGAATTGACAGGACTCTGCCAATTAAAAACCCCTTTAGTTAATATTTTACTTGAATGCCCGAATGTTTAGGACCTATGGTAAGTACACACCTTTGAAAAGTCTATTTACAAAATAGCTTTTGCGTGCCACTCCTAGAAAAGAATAAAAAATGAATTTTCTTCCCTCCTAGAAGAATTTGCAATACCATATGTTCAGTGGAGCATAAGAATAAGATTTAACACCCCGGTAGAGTGATATCCCATGTGGCTAGTTCAGTACACTCTATATCCAGGATCTTCAATGGATAAGTTAAATGGTCATAATAGGTACTTGATTGATAAGGAAAGAGTACATTTTATCAAATAAATAATAATACAAAAATGAAACAAATTTAATATTATGATCAAGTATATATTTAATCCCAGATACCCACCACATTTCATACTTAAAATGATATAATAAAAATAAATAAATGAATTATTATCACAAACCCGTATATATATTTGATGCTTTGAAATAGATAAAATATAAATACAATTTTAAATGAATAAGAAAAATAATAAATCACTAAAGCTATTTACAATGTTTCTTAAAGAATGGAAGTGGTCTGAGCTTTTTACCCTGTAGAAATAAGTTATACTTTGTGTGATTTGATATATATATATATTTCAGATAAGAGATTTTCAGTTATACAGGCATACACTTCTACTCAGGACTTTAAAACCTTTTTTATTGATAGAAAATATAATTTTAAAAAAACTATGTGTACATATATTTGCACTATAAAATATTTCACTAATTTTGTATTTTACAACATGTCAATAAGGTTGTGTTAGCTCAGATATCATATAGCACTCAACATGAGGTGCTGTATCTATTTGCCTTTTATGATTGATAAATTTTTATACATGTATATACATGCAGCACAATTATATACTCACCACTATTCTAAATGTAAAATTATTAGTGGACTTGCTTACGGGAAACTCACAATAAATAAACCCCTTTGACACTCATCATAAGGTGCTGCAGTGACTAAAATAACTTAAAAGGGTATACGGATAAATACATTTTAGACACTCAACATGAGGTGTCATATTTACCGAATATTACAAGTGTATGTGCGCGTATATACACATGTATATTTACGCATGATAATTTTCAGGAGTAACAACAAGAAGAAACACAAACAGCAACAAAAAAAAAAACTAATTGCAACCTTTGCTGAAAATACTAGAATTTGAGTTTAAAAAATGAATCAAAAGATTTAAGTAAAGTTGTATCATTATGCCTGTAATAACTGTAAATTCAATATATAAAAGTGAAAGACAATTCTCTCTCTCTTTTTTAAATGATTAATAATAATAAAAAAAAAAATAAAAAAAAAAAAAAAAAAAATAATAATAATAATATAAATATAATAATAAAAAATAATTTTAAATAATATTAATAATAATAATAAATAATAATATATTTAATTGAAAATATCAGAGTTAATTAGTTCAATATTAATAAAATATTTTTAAAATAAACTTATGTAGGCATCTTCATCTTTTCCTGACTGGCCTTTTTGAATGGGCTTCAAATCAAATGGCTGTGCAGTGAGGATTTTATCTCATTCAGGCATAGGCAAGGTGGCTTTTGTCATCATCATGGCTGGCTGGAACTGGCATGATCACATCTTGATGATTTGGACAGAGAAAGGGCAGGTTCACATCTGGTTGTCTATCCCATGGTCATTTTACTGGAACCTCTAGTAGATTGCTTCATATTTTCTTTTTTTTTTGTATATTATAATAATTATGATTATTATTAAATTTTCATCTGCTGTCCCAAATGATTACTCAAATCCACAAGAAGACAAGAGTTCTTAAAAGAACTGTATAATGGATTTCTTCTTAAGAAATATCAGTAATAGTCTGGTCCGTATATGAATCTTTAAGTGGCTGGATGATTGGAGAATTCCAGAGCCAAAGTAGTAAATGACTTACCCAGAATGACTGCCAAAGAAAAAATGAATACCACAGCACTGACTAAAACCTATCAATCCTACTCATACAGAACCAATTCAGTTACCCCCCCCCCCCGAGAAGTATGAATCAGCCAACCCTTTTAATTTAGCTTAACATTTAGATTATCAACATTTTATTTTTCCAATTAAGTTCTACATAGCAGGATTTGATGTTTGGTTTCCATCTTGAATACTCAGACCACTTGATTACAGATATCAATTCAAGAGAAATTTTATTTTATATACAAAAAAAAGATAATATTTTAATTATAGCATTGATTATCAAACATTTTGCTTTTGGTCAGATTTTTGCCAAAGCAATTAACATTCTTTGCTTACAGAATAAAATTACAGTTTTAGAAAAGTAATTAAAAAAAATAAAAATATATACAAATATGTTGGAACAATTACTTTAATTATTTATTTTACTAATATGTTACAACATGTGATCCATTTGTTCAATAAAGTTTGCCTTTCTCTATTTGAATTTTTCGGAGAAAAGCAAAATACATAAAATGACGTATACTGAAAATATACAAAAAAATAAAAATAAATTAATTTTAAAAAAAAATACATGAGTTTATTATATGTGTATTTGTGTACAATATTTTAAATTGGTGTGTGGGGGTATTCTATGCTCAGATCCCACTTCCATTATTACTGTAGCACATTTATATATTTGTTGTGCTTATCTACTGTAATGTTCTTTACAGCAGACTTTGTGCATGGACATTTGATAATGGCTGGCACAATATATATATATATATATATATATATATATATATATATATTAAGTATTCATTTATTTCATTTACATATTTATTACTAATGTGCATTCAAAGTAATGCTTAGTTTTTATAATATCAATTAAAATTTGATCTACATTTTTAATACAAATACACTTGCAATAATATATGTAGTTTGACAATAAACATATAATTTATAAGTTTAAGCATATTTTTGGGAGTGAAAGTATAAATGAACAAATAGGTACTAAATGATAAACATTAATTAGAATAATATGACTATTTCTTTTGTTTTTGAATATCTCAAAATTGACATACATTTATTGTTAAAATGCCATTAAATATATATAAAAAATCTTAATGGAAAATTGCTAATCTTAATCATGATAGATAATTTTATTTGACATTTAATGATAAGATATCAGTTGAAAATGTACTTATCTTTGTTTTGTTATTATTTACACTATAACACAGAAGATTAATATTTAAGCACAATAATCACATATATCCTATATAAAAAAAAATCATGTAATTATATAATTGAACTTTAATTATAGTAGTAAAATGTTAATATATTTTATTTTGAATATTATGTAAGATCTTATCAATAAAGAGTACTATGTTATAAATTTAAATGATGTAATATGAGTGTGTATTGATCCCTAATTTAAATAAGAAAATTATCATTTCAAATAATATATATCTGTAATAATAGAAGGACATTCTCTCTGATGATATGATTGTTAATTAATAAATAAACAGTTGTTAATTGCATTATAAAAAATAATAATCTCATAATTAATTTATCAGATATTTATAATAAATTTGTTTATTAGACTTTATATTATAGTCTAAAAAATGTGTGGTGATGAAGATGGTGAAGATATGTTTTTGTAGCAGTATTGCTAATATATTTTTATGGATTAAAAATTATCTCTGAAGACTGGCCCAAATTTCTAATTTTCCATTATACTTTATAAGAAATATGGAGAATGGATATGGCACTAATAGATGTCTGGTTAAATATTTATAGAGACATCAGTGTTTGAAAGTAATGGTAATAAATACTAATAGTTTATAAAAAAACATACATTATACATATTTGCAAGCACACATTATTTATTCATATATTAACTAATACACATTGATTGAGAGAGTATAGAGGAGTCACATTGAGACTAGATATACTTGTTATTACCTATTAGTTATACTTAGTGGGGATTTGAATACAGACTTTCAAGCTCCCACTCTATCTAATATATTTAATATACATGACCACATACAAATGAAAAAGATAGAGTGAATGACTGAAAGGAGCTTGAAAGTTTGTGTTCAAATCCCCCTAATTGCATCTAAAGTTTAAGTATATACTTTATACTTGTATTCAAATATTATCTATTAATTAGTAAATATATAACTAGAGACAATATACACTATACAATATACCTATTAGTTTGTAAGTACATAAATAGAGACTATATACACATATTATTATTTATTAGTTTGTAACTATATAAATAGTTTTTATTAGGTTATTTTTAAGTAAGACTCACAATTCAACTTTTACATAAAATTAGCTTTTCTAGATATGAGGTAGAGGAATAGATTATTACTCCATGAGAGCTAGAAAAGCATTACATAAAATTGATATTTTTATCATGGGACAATTAAACTAAACTTTTTTACCCTATTCTATTACAAATGCTACCAATTAAAAATTTATATATAATAATTGTAGATTTATATAAGGTTTAAATAAAGTTATGAGAGCTAATAACATCAAGTATATGTTGCGTTCAAATTGTTTCAAATTACATTTTAATTGTGAAATAGAAAGAATGTTGCTACATTTAAATTTAAGTTTAGAAAATATCTTTACTAGTCTGACACATTATTTATATAAACACCAATTTGTTGATTGATTTTAGTTCTCTTATACGGAGATCATTAATATTGTTATGGGAGAACTTAGTTATCGTTTAATAAATGTAAATCATACTAATTATCCTTCATGCATAATCAAATAATTATTATTTTGTTATTTTAAATATCAGTGTGAATTCATATTTCATATATATATTTAGCAGCTGATAAAATCAAAAGAGACCAAAAAATCCCGTAGCTCTATTGATACTGGAGAGCGAAAACCATAAGTCCATTGATAGAGTTTTCACCATTATTCCAAGATCCACTGTAAGGAAAAATATTATTTTGCGAATATCTTTACAAGTTAATAATAAATATATTCTGTATTATATTCACACATATTATGAGTACGTATAATAAATAATCAAATAGTACTTAAGATGTCGTGATGTTAGTATTTAAAGTGCTACCTTTTAGCTCTCGAATCGGTCAAAATAGTACAATGTGTATAGTAGAACAGTATTAGCATAAAATGTGTATGAAATAATCTTAAGAAAAAATATATCATAGGAAAATATTGTTGTGTTAAGATTTAATGAAGAAATAAGATACTGCATTATTCTTATGAAATCGGGATTATAACTGTTTAAATTTGTCTTGCATTGGTGGTCGAGAGGTCAGCGCGATTGCCTTGCATTTGCAGGCAGTTGCCCGGGTTGCGGGTTCGCGTCCCGGCCGATGCTATGACACTTAAAAAAAAAAAAAAACTGTTTAAATTTAAATTTAGTATAAGTCTTTGTCTACAGATGACACTCAACAACTAAAATATTATATGTGTATTTAAATATCTTTCATGAGGTAAATAAAATATTTTAAAGAAATAAAATATTTTTCTTCCTATTTAGATAACTAAAATTAAAATCTTTTTGTTGACCTACTAACTCTGAAATGTCAATTCGCGTATGGAATTTTTTGAAAATAGTTATTATTTTAAACCAAATTTAGTAGTCAATGAATAGGAAATAAAGTGGTTTTCCCCAAGTTATCACATAGTTATTAAATCAATCCAAATGAGTTTTTAGTGAATTTATTATCAATACAAAGAAATAATAATTTTCTTCCTGTTACGCGCAATTCATAACAAGTAAAAAAGTTGCGCGCTCATCTAAGATTTAGTATACGAATTCAGGTTTTCTCTCTATTTGTTCTGACACACGCTAAACACGTTATATTAGTGCCAAAATGACTTATTTAACAAATAATATTTTCAAAGCATTATATTTTCATAAATTTTAAATCTAATGAGCCCAAGATCTTTTATTATTCAGGTATAATGCCATACCAAGAATTTGTCTTGCTTGCGGCTAAAAAAGTCATTTTCAGAGAGGGGTGTGGGTGAATTAATCAACTTTAGAGAGAAAATTATTTGGCTTTGGTATTTTAAAAAATAAATAAACACTACATAACAATAAATACAAAATAACTTAATAATTCATCTAATTATTTTATTATTATTACATATTACCAAAGCAATGACATTGTGATGGAAACAGAATTTATAAACTTGATATCTTTATGATTAAATAATCATAAAAGTAGTCAAGAAGTGAGTCTCATTTTTACTCTGAGTGTGTCTCAATTTAAAATGGTGTGGTGATTAGGAAGTTGCAAATAATATAATATTCTAGTCTGATATCATAAAGTTACTCTTAAAACAAATAACGATTAAATTTTCACAATTTTTATTAGAAACTGAAGATACACTGCTTTATCTTTAGCTATAATGGTTTCAACAGTAGACTTTTAATAAGAAAGTCATCTTATAATTGAATGTTATAAATAATCGGTTTGTTTTGAGCAGTTTGCAAGAAGTTTGAAGTACTTACATGATCACTATTTCCTATGCTTAGACAAGCTGTAAAACAGTGCGATGAAATGCGCTATGGCTTCTCCTTAATTGAAGTCAGAAATCTCTCAGCCACTATGCCTAAAGAAACCTGTTAGACACCTTATTTTCTCATTTCAATCCACACCCTAAGTTTTTCCCATATTCTTCTCTATCCTGCTTCATCCCATTTTTACAACATTACTTTTATCCACTCTATTTATCTTTATAATCTAAATCCCCCTGATCTTTTTCCAAATCCAGCATAAAAAGCAAGAACCCACTTTCTGTATAATCACTTTGTTTATATTTATTCTCCCACAACTTCATTATTTGTATCCTTTCTGCTTGTAAGCATTTACCTTCATTTAGCTGATGCATAATATTTTCCATGCTCTCCTTACTCAACTGGCAGTGTAAATCACCCATATTTCTCCATTTATGTATATATTCTCTTGTTGCTAAAAATCCTGTTCAAGCCTTAAACAGTAAACTACTTTCCTTGCTATTATTATAAATTAACTCACACCCAATATTCTGTTTACTTCTATATATATATTTAAACTCTTTTTACTCTCCATACTAGTTCTCCATCTCTCCAACTCTCTATTTTTTATTAATGCATCTATTCTTCTATCCCATTCTTTGCCACTATAACACTCAACAATCCTCCTAACACAATCATCCCACCTTTTGTACAAGTATACTGACATAAATTCTTTATCCAAATCTTCTGCATACTATACTACCTTTCTCACCCATCTTGTTGCCTATCCTTTACTCATAACCCAATTAAATACTATTTTGGCTATTCTCTTACTATCCATAAATTGCAATCTATTGAGCATTTTCATTTTGCTTTTTGCATCTCTCATATAAAAACTTGACCATCCCATTTCTTCTTGAATTGCCTCCTTTGCCATCCACACATCTGCATCTAATGCATGGCTTCCTACTTCTCTTTGTACTTTTTCTAAGTAATTTTTAACACCCCTTTACTAACACATAATGCATTGTTACCATAAGTTAACCCTGCTACTGCCACTCCCTTCCATACAATTCTTGCTACATCATATTTATTATATGAAAACACTGTTAATTTCTTTATCAGTTCCTTTCTTTTCTTTGCTTCATTTATCAATTTTTTTCCCCATTCATTCAAGCAATTTCTCTGATTACTTAAGACAATTCCCAAATAGTTATACCTATTCACCACATTTAACTTTATATCCCCCAATAAAAATTCTTTCTTTCCTCTTTCCTCAGCATTTATCATTATTACTTTTGATTTTTCTTCACTAAATTTAATCCCCATTTCTTTACCCTCCCTTGTGCATGTCTTCAGCATAACTTTCATATTTTCCCTACTTTCTGTGCACAAGAAGATATCAGCAAATAAAAGACCTGTTATTGTAAACATTCCCTCACCATCTACTAATGATAGCTCTACTCCTCTTCCTAGTCTTTCTATTCCTCTCTCCATTTTTCTCAAATATAACTAAAACAACATAGGTGACATAGGGCATCCTTGCTTTAGTTCCACCCATTTTTAACTCTAACTGATTCTATATTTCCTAATTGATACATATAGTAATTATTTTCATACAATCTCTTAATAAGATCCACTAAAGCTCCATTCATTCCCAAATTTACTAAACTTACCCATAATCTATTTCTATTTACTCTATCATATGCCTTCTCTATATCTATAAAGACCACATATAACTGTCTACCTGTATTCCTACTCATATCTATAAGTTGTGTGACTACAAATAAACTATCTCCTATATACCTATCTATTCTAAAACCTCCTTGCATTTCTCCCACTATATTATTTTCTTCCATCCATTTTGCCATCCTTCCAGCCACCACATATGCAAAAACTTTATATAACACTGATATTACTACTATTGGTCTATAATTGTTTATCTTTCTATGGTCCTTACTCTTTCCTTTAAATAATAGCCTTATTCTTGTATTATTCCAGCTTAATAGATTCAATTTTGCCCTATTTCCTAAATTCATCACCATCTCTGCTGCCCATCCATCTAAACCTCTTGCCTTTCCACTTTTCAACTTCTTCTCTGCCTCATTCAATTCATTTTCTGTAAAACTAATATTTCCATTACTATGTGCTTTTATGTTTGTTATCATTCTGTCCTTCACATTTAACATCTTTTCTATATCTATTACATACTTATTTAAGATTGTCTCTAATTTTTCTCTAGAATTACACTCTTTTTTCTCATCATTTAGTAATACTATTTCTCTCTTCCCTACATTTCTTCTTTTAATATATTTCCAAAATTTTTTCTCCAATAATTTAAACTATTTAATTTAGATCTCTATATATAATTATCTGTTTTAGCCAATTTTTTTTTAAAAAATAATTTTTCCATTTAATATTAACATCTTTTTCACTTTCTTTGTTATTAATAGCACATTTTTATTATCTGCTTGCTTTTCTCTCTCTTTTACACTTTTACTAATTCTCACTTTTCTATTACTTTTATTCTTCTGAATTTTGTTACCTAAAACCCTATTTGCCATTTTTTCTTATTCACCATACCCCCAACAAACTCTTCCATGATTTCTTCTACTTTTATATTTTTCTAACTTATTGTTATCACTCATTCTCCATCTATATATTTCACTCTCCTTTCTACTTTTATTACTATTTTCCATCACATTACTAACCATTTCTATTATAAAGAAATTATGATCACTATTATATACTCTCTCTTCATTATCAAACACTTTAATTTTCTGTACTTTATTCATTCCCTCTTTCTCTACTAATACATAATCTATTGTGTGAAATATATTATTTCTAGACCATGTGTATTGTCCCTCATAAATATTTGATAAATTTCCAATGCTCAAATTCATTCTCTGACAAAAATTTTTCAAAAGCTGTCCATTCTTGTTATCCACATCATCAATTTCTTCAATATGCCCATTCATATTCCCTATAACCATTATTTTCTCCCCCCCCTTTTTTGAAACTCTGTATATCCTTAACTAGGCATTCATATATGCTACTGTTCCACTCCATTATAGTTTGACTATCTCCAATGTCATATACACTATAGCCACCATCCATTCCTGTCTTTCTAAGCTTATCTCAAACCACAAATGTTCTTGATCCTTTACAGTTTTTAAATATTTTTTGACATAACTTTTATACCATCGGGTTTTTTTTTCTTTTTTATCTATACCCTGCATATCAAATCTTCCAGTGTAGGTTCTTCTTCTTCTCTTAGATGTGTTTCCACTACTGCTAATACCTCAAGCCCTTCATTTTTAACTGCTTTGTTTAATTCCAACCACTTTTCTGGTCTTCTACCACCTTGCATATACAAATATTCAATTTTAACAATGTTTTACTGTCTTACTACCCTATTATAAATTCTTTTGACTGTTTCTTCTCTATTACATTTATAATTAGCTTGTTTATCATTAGTTTTACAGATCCATTTTCTCTCCACATCTACATTTATATGTAAATCATCTACCCTTTGCTTACTACTTACATACCATCCATTCTTAACCTTCTTTTTGATAAAACTATAATTTAAAACCCTATCCCCCTTTATAAATTTCCCAAACTATAATATTATTCATAAATCAAGCCCCCTAATGCTTCACTTAGACTCTCTCTTTTTAATAAAATTCCATACATCCACAAACATAACATTATTTCTCTCACATAATTTTTTCAATCTCTCATTCGTAAAACATGGCCTATCTAACATATACCTATTGTCAAATCTTGGTAGTAATCCACTATTGCTACTTTTACTTTAACCTTATTTAAACTACTAATCAATTCTTTGTAATCATCTATGACTCTCTCTAATGGCTTTGACAAATTATTTGTTCCTACCATTACATAAACATCTCTACTCCCCTATTTCTTTACCATATCTGTAATATCCCTCATTCCAGCTCCAGGCAAACATGCTCTTACATACCTATTTCTAGTTTCCCTTACAATTATGTTTCTAAATCCTCTAATTAGTGAGTCCCCTATCCCAACTGCCTCATAGTTTACTTTCCCTACTTCATCCTTAACATTTTCTTCCCTCTTCTAGACTTACTTATCTACTTCTTCCTTATTATTTTTATTCATTAATTTCTTGATCTGTTCATTTCTACATTCTTTCTTTCTATCTTTATCTTACTTATTCTTTGCCTAACTATCTCCATTGTACTGCTTATTTTGTCATCCATATCTTTTGTCACTCCACTAAATATATAGTCCATTCTATCATCCTTATCTACATTTTTCTCCATTTCTCCTGACTTTTTTAAAAAATTATCTATACTTAGAAACCATTTTTTCACTTTTTTAATCACATCTGTAGATGATCTACACAATCATATACCTTTTAGATCCTTCCTAATCATATTTAAGCTATGGAAAACCTTGTCACATACCATACACTCTACCAAAGCATGACTAATTTCCTTCTGATAATCATACATACATTGTGGATACAAATGCAATCTATATTTTTTATTTTTCAATTCCCCTACCCTATATTTAAAATTAATAATTTTTCTAACATACTTCACATCTCTTTATACAAAAGGGAAAAAAAAATTCTTTTTATTTTTTATATGGCGATCAATAAACATATACTCCTTTAAACTTACATCTCAAATGTTATCCTCTTTCTTAAATAAATTACTCTACTTAAATTGAATTTTTTTTTTTTTTTTTTAGCATCTTATGTGTGACTTTAGTTTTAAAGCTTCCTTGCAGTAAACACACACACAAATATTTTTTGCTTTTATATTTATAATGTTGATGTATTGAATCACTTTCCAAACATTAGCAATATTTTTCTCAGTCTTTCCAGATCCAATTAAATCTATCTCTCTATGCTCCAACTCTATTTTTTCACCTGTTCATTAAGCAAATATTCTCCAACAACAGAAATTTTTATCTAAACATAATTAAATATATATAAAACTTTAACTTATCTTGTGTGATAAACTTTCCATATAGTAGTGCCACCTAGTGCAAGACTATTCAATGAATGCACTCATTGATTACTATGGATTCACTGGAAGTCACTACTGTATGGTGAATTTGTCATCGCTTTAAGTTTGAAGTACCAGAAATGATATAGAGTTGAGCCATAACTCATAGTTTGAATTCTAGAGTCCAATATTCTACCACTGCAATAAACCATACAAGATACTTGAATATTGCCCAAAATTTAAGAGATCACAGTGTTTAAACTTTATGTTCAATACGTGATGTTTTCAGATGTCTTTAAATTTTGAATTGTGTTTGACTTTAATCCAAATAACTTTGGTGGACTCACATAAACATTTTTCATAGAGATGGCAGAGGCTTTGATTTTAAACAAAACCAAATGGTATGCAAGTCTAAAAGCTCTAAAAGGTTCAGTGGTAGGGAATCTAATGATTTATAAAATAATATTATTCTAGAAATTCAATTCCCCTGGAATTTATTGTCTTTAACCGGAAGTTGATATGATTGCTAGGAATTATCGTTCTAATGGAAGCTTTTACATAAACATTAGATGCTGTAATCCCTACTAAGATTGAAAAAAAATTCAATTTTGATAGAGATCAACTGGTCTTAAACATTAATAATGCTTCTATCAAAACAATTAACATTTTCTTTAATAAAAACATTATATGATGCTTTATTTGTCAATCTTAAATATTGAATTATAAGTGGTAATCTACTTAATAAAGTCCTTATATAGTACAAAAAAAGAAAGTTGGCCGTAAAATATGTTCATACAATCAGATGCTTCTAAGGTGATTAAAGCCAATAGGCAGAAGTTAGTTTGAAGATTTGATTTGCTCTGCCTTCTAGTATCAATTCATTATTTAAGCTTATAATTCTACTGCCACAAGCTTTTTTTGAATCTTTACAGCTATTGAATTCTTTGCTGAAGAAATAGCACCTTTTCCAAACTGAGATGGCTTTAATTTATTTCTTGAGAAGTTATTTTTAGATTTTTTGACATGATTGCACAAAGTTTTTTTTTTTAAATATGGCTCCCACTACAGTAGAAAATTAACTGTGATCTACATTATAAGACTTAATATCCAATTTAAATTAAATATAAAAGGATGAGTAATTAGTAATAAAAATAGCTGATTAATCAAAACAAATCTGTTTCTTTTTATGATTAGTGAGCTGTATTTTAAAAACATTTTAAATGGTAATCATTTTAGTTCTAAGAGTGAAAGATCAATAATAAATGTTTTTGATATCTCTAAATGAATAGAACAATTATCTAAACTAGTTCTTTCATGAATTTGAACCATTTAAAAGCCTTACATTAAATTATTTTTAAGATTTTTTTATTTAAAATGCTGTAATATGTTGTTGAAAGCACAGCAATGGACACAACATGTGTATTGTCACAATCTCAACATTTGAATAGAATCTCACAAATTCTATTTTACTAGTCTTTTCAAGATTTCATAGCCCTGTATTTAGTGCAATAGTAGAATATCAGACATTGGGGGATAAATCCTTGGATTGATTCCAGTTTTGACACTTGGAAATCAAACTATTTATGAACTCCTGGGCAATAAAGCCATTTAATTATTTTGTTTGTTTTAAGATTTCATAAAAATTCAAATGATTTAAATTTTAAAAGAATTTAAATTTTAAATTTTAAATCAATAAATTTCACTTGTAATTTCATCATGTCTAACTTTAATTTAAAACAATAAAGTTATCAACAAGTAAAAAAAAAAAAAATTTTTTTTCATGTCATTGCATCGGCCGGGACGCGAACCCACACCCGTCTGCAAACAACTACTTGCTTGCAAGGCGGGTGCGATGACCTCTCGGATTTTGTAATGTTTTATTTTGACAACAACATTAGCAGCTGTTCATAAAGAAGTATAGTAGGTCATTCTAGTTTTTTTTTAAAAAAAAAAACAAGCTAGAGAAAAAGTCACAAAGAAAAAGAAAGGTTGGTGTCAGCATTAAGTGCATGCAATCAAAATATGGAAATGTTATAAACAAACAACTCTATTCTTTTTAACAATATATTATTACATCATTTATAAACTAAATATTTCAATTCATCACTAATGGTGCTAAAATTTAAGATGAAATCTAAATATAAAAAACAGAACAAGATGAGATAATGAGGGGTAATCTATTAATAATATATATAATTCAGTACAACGTCTTTTTAAATCTTGTTTTTATATGATTATATAAATATATCCCAACATTTTGACTATTTATTATTATAGTCTTTATCAAGGAAACTGAAAATAAAAATTATTTATCAAAAAAAACGTGCAATTTAGTGAAGTACATGCATAAAATAATGATCATTTTAACAATTTTATGAATTTTCATGTACGCCATGGCATTACTTATAATAATGTAACGATTATACTTATCTATAATATGAATGCATTGGTTTTTTTTTTATTTATACAACACTAATAAAAATTAAATACCGCCTAACACTATACTAGTAATTATAAATTAAATAAAAATTCATAGAACAATATAATACTAGCCAAAAAAACTAAACCTTACTAAAATTCTTCCATAACCATGGTTTTATCTATTAACAAATAGACCTTTTCAAGTGGAATTCAACTATATTACCCCACAGGAAAAACACTCCATACAGTGGTGCCATAGTGATCATGTGATGTTTAGTGGTTTATGTTACTCCAATTAAAGAATAATATGTGCTTGTTTTACACTATATGCTTATGACTTACTGAATTATATTATACTGTAAGAGTACCATGTCATAAACTGGAGGTATAAGATAATATCTATCACTTTTTTCAGATGTAATAATGACTGTACATGGAACTCTCAATTCATGAAAGTTTAAAAAAGTTTAGTCATGAAGAAGTTTTAAGTTTCCCCATTTTTTAGTTTTTCTTCAATAAAAAGCAAAATTGTTGTCTTGCATTGGTGGTCGAGAGGTCAGCGCGACTGCCTTGCACTTGCAGGCAGTTGCCCGGGTTGTGGGTTCACGTCCTGGCCGATGCTATGATACTTAAAAATAAAAAAAAGCAAAATTGTTTAAAAATCTTTTTAAGTAATTCTTTTGAGAATACATTTATGAAATGCTTTATCTATATATTGTAATGAAATGAACTTGGCTAACTCTAGCATTGTGGTATATTACAAGCAACCTCAATTAATTAAACTTAAATTGATAGATAGATGAGTATTTTAAAATATAACAAAGTAAAAGCAAAGAAAAAAATTGTTTATCTTGATTTATGATCTATATAATTTAAATAAAGTAGGTTAAGTTGTTATATTTTATTCATAAAAATTTACATATTCTTTATAAAATCACATCATTCACCCACATTTGGTGACTGTATTGCTATGATTATGATATTGTAATAAAAATATTGAAAGCATGCACAAGAATTTCATTTTTAGGCCGTCCTTACTTCTTACTTCATGTTAGTATTTTATTCTTTTAAGTTTTTCTTAGTTTTTGCTTCCAAGCTTAATCCAAATTACAATTGTATAAGAAAAGTTAAAACATATAATAGAATTCAAAATAATTTTGTAAAAGTTTGCACATATTAAAAGTAATATCTGTAAATTAGGATGAAGTCACTAGTACTCTATTTTCATTGAATATTGGCTTAGGAGAGGATTATAAGCAATGTACAATCTCCTTATAATACAGATGTATATATATATATATAAAGGGCAAATTAAAATCAAATAAATTTTATACTTAAAATATATTGTGAAAATCTATTCCATAATTTAGAAAGAAAACAAGTGGGATTATGGGAAATATTGCCTTTTGGGCAAAGACTATTTAGTGAAGAAGAGAAAAACAGTACTGTCTGTGAAGAACCAAAGTGCCCATAATCAAGATCATATAGTTTATAAAATTAAGCTATCAAAAATGTGGAAAGATTCCAGTTTTAGCTTTGTGAGTATTATTTATCATTTAAGAATATCACTAAGTACTTTTTAGTATTGATTCATCTAATTTATAAATACTTTGAAAAATCTAAATTTCAATAACTTTATTTTTATTACTATGCTCATAGCTCTGTGATTAGATTCCTATATACTAAAAAAAGAGAATAAATTCCATTTTTAAAATCTGTATTTACTAGCTTTAGTTGTAACAATTAAAATAAATTAACTAAATGATGTTTGAATATAATTTTTTTGTGAAGACTGTCTGAAAGTTTTATCAAGATAATTATTTAATAAAGCATAAAGTATTAAAAGAGAAGGGGAAAGTAAATAAATATAAAAATAATTGATTGATTAATTATTATCTAGAAAACATTTTTATAGATAATACAGAGTCCTGGAGTAATGGGATAAAAAAATTATCTTAATAGATTTGGTAATTCGGTAATGGTGAACATTTTCAGATAATGCAGATAGACTTGCAGTGAGGACCCTCATGTCATAATGTTAGCATATTTACATGTCTCAATCTGAAGTTCAAATCTGGGCCATAATCTTGAACAAACAGGTTTAATATTGTTTTTTCAAATAACCAGCCCATAGTCAAGTCTGACAGCTATTCAATAATGGTTGGTAAATGGATATCTAGTCTTAGTTAAAGGTAAAGGCCACATAATAATTTGATTGGTCATATGAATATTGATGTGTTTATTATAAAAAAATAATATGATGTGGCTTTTTTTTATTGAGGAAGGAAATTTCATATTCTTATGACTGCTTAGTTCATGCTTACCTTTATTTATATTGAATAAGGTAAATTACATATCTATTAGTCAAATTTTACTGTTGTATATTTTATATGGCTACTGAGTGATAAAAAACAGTACAAGATTTTCTCAACGAGGTTTTTCAAACACAAAGCAACTCCTAGATTGAAGTCAAATTTTTAGAAAATTATATTACTTTAAAGTGTCAAAATAATGACATTCTAATAACATATTGCTCAAACTAATGCTAAGCTCAAAGTAGTCTATAATCTTCTAGAAATGACTTGTAAAGTAGAATAAAAAACTAATTTTAAAACTTTATGAAAAACTTAAAAACAATAAGAAAATAGGTATAAATATTAATTTGGATTATTAACAAAATTTAGTAAACATTCAAATATTTCAGAATGTTTGTTAAAAATTATATTGATATTACCTATAATAAGTAGTAAAATTTACTTTTATATTTAAGCATTTTTAATAAAATAGTCTCAAAATTTTAGATTGGGGTGTGTGTGTGTGAATAAATCACCAATGAAAGAAACAATATGAAGACATAATGTGAATCGAATATAATTTGATCCTGCTCAAGAATTGATGCAACACAACAAAATTAGCATAATTTGCAGTAGGAAAAAAAAAAGTATAAATGTTTTCTAAATATTAGAGTAAGAGCAAAAAGAAAGGGCAGAAACGATTTTTAAACGACCAGTTTCTAGACAAAAGCCTCTTTAACAATAAAAAAGAAAGCTTTAATCTCCAGTAAGAATTTCACTATGTTTCTATCCTTATTTTGATATGTAGATAAGAAAAGCTCAATGCCATTTTGTAGCATATACAAACAATCATAAATAAAATACTTTATTTTTTCAAACACATACATATTCTTTTAATTTTTAGCTATCTGCATTGTAAACTTTCTATTAACATACCCATTTACGAATGTATTGGATATTACCCCAAGTAAGAAAATGTATATATTTTTATTTTCATTAAATAAAAGTGCATTCTGATCTGTTATTAAACTTCAGCATTTTTTATTTAAATATATTAAAAATAAAATGTCCTAATTAATAAAATAAACCAAAATAACATGATCCTAATTTGGAAAATCTATTACATATATACTAAAAGTTAGCAAACTTCTTAACATGAAGAACCTTTTTTTTTTAAATCTCCACCCCTATCCCTACTATCACCATTAAAGAACTACAAGGAAAGAAGTGAAAATATGTTCATAAAAAATATGAATTTTTGAATGGCTGTGGATATATTAGAACATTTATTTTAGTAATAGAACGTAATAGAATATAATAATAATCAACCCTTAAAACTATCAGCAATTTTAACAATAAAGTAAGAAATAAGAGAAACAAAGCTATACAGTCAAAGTTAAATATGATTATGAATGGTAATGTAAAATAGGTATATTAATATTTATATAAAATAATGGTTATATGATTATATGTTTAAATATTGTAGCTCTGATGAAGACTGCAAGAGAGTAGAAACTGTAAGCAATATAAAGGAATTATATATATATATAAAGATTGTATTAAAGTGTATAAGAGATGATAAACTTTTTATATAGACTCTAAAGATTGCAACTTTAGTATCTATATAAACATATCAGACCATAGATAAAGGTGGTACCACCTTTATTGTTAAAGGAGGTTGCCTTAACTATACACTGAGTTTGTTGATAAATTAAGTTAATTGTTATCATCTAGATTTAGTCCTTACAATCAAATCTATATACATCCTAATATTAGAAAATAAATTTTTTTAAAAAAATAAATAAATAAAAACAAAAAATTATTTTGACAGATTGATTTACTCACAAATTTCTGAAATTTAAATGCTCAACATATACAGTAACTATTATTAATAACACACTGCTGCATTGCAGTGAAACTTTTATATAATAATTTGTAGGCTTTTTTATATTATAATTTCTGCAGACTAAGCGCTTTCAACAGGCTTTTCAGAATATCCCCAACCCCAGACCAGTTTCCGCTACTGGTGTCCTCCATGAGGTGTTAGGATATTCAAGTGTTAAATTAAAAATACCAGGTCAAGCCCAGCACTTTATCTAATGTATAACTATTAAGTAGAAAATCTGAAATTTTCAGACATCCACATGTCTTCCAATCCAGCTATCTAATTAAATAGCCATATGGGACTGAAACAAGTTCAGCACCTCACTGAGGACACCAGTAGCAGAAACTAGTCTGGGGTTGGGGATATTCTGCAAAGCTTGTTAAGAGCTTATTTTGTGAGCTCTATATATAACATTTGTAAATACAAGCTTATTAAATCAGGTCATGTGATATCTGACTTGATTTTTTTTGTAACAGTAACTATTCTATAATAAGGCTGAATTCAATAATCAACATTGTAATGTGCATTTTCCCTTTTCTAGAATCATTAAAATATTTATTTATAAATTACAGGAGGAAATAAAAATGTATTTATCATTATAAAAAGAGCAATGAGATTGGGATCAAAGAACCAGATTTGGCATGTGAGCCATAAATTTGCCTACCCCTGACATATGCACTTATAATAAATTTAACATAAGATTAACAATAATGACCAATTAATTAGACTGCAAAAATTATAATAATAAGGCATTATCATTATAAGTCAGTATTAATAGTATAACAAAAATAGTAATTATAATAAATGATAAAGACATCACTACAAACATATAAGCAATGCACACAATGTAACAGGTAATTTATTCAAGATTTAAATAAAACTATAATACAATGAATCAATTGTTCTTATTTCCTTTTTATATATTCTGTATACAGTAATAAACCCACTTTACTGAATAGATTCAATTGAAAAAAAAGTTCATTTGAATTTCATAGTTGAAAGATAATATTGTCTGTTAAAATTTGAACAAATTTCTTCTTTGTTTTATTTTACAGATTGTTTACATATTTTACAACACAGAAGTTATTGCACAAAGTAATTAATAATTTTGAATAAATTATATATATATAGTAAAATTAACTAATTGTATACACATTTTAATTAACGTTTATAATACAGCTTTATTACTAACATGGAATTAATTGTGTAAAGAGAAATTATAGTTAGAAGTCAGAATAAGTCCAGATACTAGGATAGAGTTTAGTACGTTTCAAAATTAAAGTTTTAATGATTTCTGCAGTGTATTGTTTCTTCAATTACTGCACACAAAAGTTAATTTGCGAACTACTTAGTTTAATTCTCAAAACAGTTCGATGCTAACTAATTTACAGTTTATACAAAGTTCTGATTCCCGCCAAGCTGTGTTAGAAAAGTACACTATGTACACACGATAATGAATACTCACAGTACAATTCTGAACATATAGTTTCTATGTCTAACTTCTCTTTTTTCTCAACGAGGGTAATTTGCAATTCCCATAGTTCTCTTGCAATGGATGCTCTGCTCGAATTCACTGAAAACGCTCTGTACTCACTCTGTTGATCTTTTCAAAATGACCCCCCTTTTATCGGTTTGCTTTCTTTTGTTTTCTGGAGTAACTCTTATAAATTAAGGTAGGATTTAATTAAATTGGGTTTTGCTAATTAAATTCCTTTGTTATCTGTTTAATTAGTTTGTTACAATTGATTGCATTTTAAGCTACTGTCTATGATTAAAATATTAGTAGCAAAATTTAAAGATTTTACAATAAAATAATATTTTAGAATAAGACACTTTCGTATGTACATTTAATTTCAAAATGCATATATTACAATACCTCCCCTTACTCCAGAAAACCCCATGTTGTGACTCCTCTGTGCTTTATTTTTTCTTTTCCCAAACTAGAGAAAAACTTTATTTTTATGATTAACCGATGTAACCTTGAAATTTGTGCAAATTCTTTTTCCTTGCTGCCCTGAGTGCCTTTTTCTCCCACTTGGAGAGAATCTGATTTTTTCCTTGCTCTACAGTTTTTGTATCTGGAAGCTCACTGGTTAAAGATTGCTGCTCTTCTAAAAAATCTTCAGAAGTGTCTACTTCATTTTCATTTTCGGCCATTTTTTGTGGCTCCATTTCATACAGCTACCAACTCTCTACCTGTTCAGATAATTCTGACATTGTGAGTTTACTTTGCAATTTTCCACTAAGTTCTGAGTTTTGTTGTTCAAGTTCTATTACTCATTGTCTAGAAGCCCTCAATCTTCCCCGAAATTCCTCGAGTTCAGCTGATTTCTGTTTTATGGCCTGCTAACTTTGTGCCAGGAATGACTGCAGCTCTGTTTTTTCTGTTACCAAAATATCTATCTTCTGTATGTGAATCTGGAGTTGTTCCTTCAGAAAACCTTGCTCTTTATACTGTTTCTGTTCAGAGTCTTTCCGTTCCTCTTTAAAATGATTTTGTAATTTATTGATCTCTGTTTGTGCTTGCAAAATGGCCCTATCTCTTTCCCCCTTGGTAGATATATAGTTAATACTATATGCTCCACCATCTGTGTCTGGACTATATTTTCTTTGTCGACCATCCCTTTCTGGTGATTGTTTGCATGCACATGCAAGGTGGCTTTAGTTCAGCATTTGAAACACGTTTCTTGTTTCCATTTGCAGTCTTTAGCTATGTGTCCTGTTTTCCCACAGCAGTAGCATTTAATTCTGTTATTTCTCTGGGATTCCCTTTCAAAAAAATGTATTTCTGCTTTATCAGTTTTGAAAACTTGCTCGTAACTTTTATCTTTTGATCTGAAGGCCTGTGCCTGTTCTAGAATTAGCTCATACATTATTCTTTTATTTATAGTGCTTTCATAGGTTAGGTCTGCCTCTATTAACAGCTGTTGTCTGAGCCTGTCATCAGACATTCCCCAAAGCAGTTGATCTAATAATATTTTTTCTACGAAATCACCGTACACACAATCTTTCGCTAGCTCCTTGAGAGCTAAATTATATTGTTTGATTGTTTCACTATTTAGTTGTTTCTATTTCTTAACTGTAGGCATGCTATATGGTGGGATGGGCAAGGACTAAAAAATTTGTTTAGCCATTGGGATAATTCCTTAAATGGTATTTCTCATCTACGGGATTTTGGTATAATTTATTGATTTCAATAATTTTTTTTCCTGAGAAACATAAGAGGGCAGCTACTTTCCACTTGTTGTTTTCAATGCCATTTAAAATGAAGAAATTTCGATTTGTGATGGATATAGTGGCCAATGGGCTGCGTTTTCCACGTCAAACTCTCCAATAGAGTTTTGTCCAAAAACTGACATTTTATTATTAATAGCTAGTTATTCACTGTGGTTTTTAGGTTTGACTAATTTGACTGTGCCAGATTGCAGTATATTGTTTCTTCAATTACTGCAATCTGGCACAGTAATTGAAGAAACAATACACTGCAATCAGGTGCAGTTGACAGGATTATTCTTTCAGCGTTATGATTTTCCTTCTTTTACTCTTTAGATAATAATCGCTAATTATTTAAAACAATATTTCAATATCCCAATAAAGTTTAGAACTAATAAGCGATTTAATAAAATAATTTTAGACATATAGAAGATAAAATTTAAACAGTAAAAATGCATATATTACAATACCTCCCCTTACTCCAGAAAACCTCATGTTGTGACTCCTCGGTGCTTTATTTTTTCTCCCTTTACGCATAATATATGCATGTATTAGTGTTTAAATTTTATCTTCTATATATCTAAAATTATTTTATTAAATCGCTTATTAGTTCTAAATTTTTTGGGATATTGAAATATTGTTTTAAATAATTAGCGATTATCATCTAAAGAGTAAAAGAAGGAAAATCATAACACTGAAAGAATAATCCTGTCGACTGCGCCAGATTGCAGTGTATTGTTTCTTCAATTACTGTACACAAAAGTTAATTTGCTAACTAGTTAGTTTAATTCTCAAAACAGTTAGATGCTAACTAATTTACAGTTTATACAAAGTTCTGATTCTCGCTGAGCTGTGTTAGAAAAATACACTATGTACACACAGATAACGAATACTCGCACTATTATTCTGAACATATAGTTTCTACGTCTAACTTCTCTTCTTTCTCAATGAGGGTAATTCGCAATTACCACGCTGTTCTTTTGCAATGGATGCTCTGTTTGAATTCACTGAAAACGCGCTGTACTCACTCTGTTGATCTTTTCAAAATGACCCCCCTTTTATCGGTTTGCTTTCTTTTGTTTTCTGGAGTAACTCTTATAAATTAAGGTGGGATTTAATTAAATTGGGTTTTGCTAATTAAATTCCTTTGTTATCTGTTTAATTAGTTTGTTACAATTGATTGCATTTTAAGCTAACGTCTATGATTAAAATATTAGTAGCAAAATTTAAAGATTTTACAATAAAATAATATTTTAGAATAACACCCTTTTGTATGTACGTTTAATTTCAAAATGCATATATTACAATTTCAAAAAAATAGTTTTTATCCCAATCATACCGGTAAAGTAATTTGATATTCTTTATTTAAAAGCAACTATTATTCATGTTTAATTGCCAACATTAGTCAAATATTCAAGTTAACAAGTTCAATTTTCATGCTACTTAGATCTAGAATTTCTCCTAAGAAATATTTTTTAAGTATGAATAAATCTTTTATAGATGTACTTAATAACCTCCCGTCTACCATAAATTTTTGAAACGTGAATAAAGATAACTTAAAAGACAAATGACACCTAAGATACATTTTGTGCTGAACTATCATAAGTTGTCCCAGGTCACAATCTCTATCATATATTTTTCTCATATGTTCAGTATTTATCGGTAGCAAATTGATACATTTTGATTTAGAAGTATCAAACTTACTCTACCCACAACTAGATAAATACATGAATGACTATCACTAAGCATTTATTAAACTAGAAATTATCCCTAGCCTAGACATAAACTTAACCCTAAGCTAAAGATGAATATACCTGCTTTTTAATTAAACACACACACACACATAGTAATTTCATTTCTCTTTTTCAATGTGTTATATCTTTTATAGATGTACTTAATAACTTCCAATCTATCACATATTCTTGAAACACCCACAAGCTAAACTTTCTTGCTAAAAAACAGGAATTAATTTTCCCTTCAATGAGAATAAAAATGCCTTTGTTAAGCTCACTATATTAATCCCATCACCACTTCCAGAACCATGTTAGAATTGGGGTTGAGATATAAGCCACATTTAATTTATAGAAATAACAAGCTTCTCTGTAGTTGTGTAAAGATATACGTATTACATTTATTTATCTAAAGTAGATAGTGTCATAGTTGAGGGTGGAGTAAATTATCTTGATAAATACTGAATATTTTATAGAGATATATATGAGAGATATGATCTAGACTAATATGTGTTGGTTCAGCACAAAATTCATTTGGAGGGTCATTTGTTTTTTAATATGTCTTTGTTTATATGTTTCCAGAATGTGTGGTAGAGTGGAAGTTATTAAATTCATATATAAAAGATATTACAAATGAAAAAAGAGAATGAATTTTAAAATTTTCCATCTGTTTTTGCTTTAGAAAGGTAGGGCAAAAACTACTGAATATCTCATCATCCAATTTTAATGTGTTATAAAATTGAAGATTATTATTGCATTTGCATGAGATAATAAACAATACTTAGAACTTGTTCCAATGTGTTATTTAAAATAGGATTCAGTATTAAGGTTGTACTGATATAAGATATATTTAAAAGAAATGGGAGTATACTTTAGTTTTACTTTTGCAATAAATTCATGTTTTTCATTCATGGGAGATACAATATTGATACATATATGTACTCAATAAATTAATCAAAGTAAGTCCAATTTGATGACATATATCTTGAAAGTTTCTGAGGATGTCTATTCCTTATGTTCTTCCTGTAAGTATTTCCAAAGCAAATAATTCTTTGTAGCAAGAAAATCTTCTGTTATGGTCGAAATAATGTTTAAAACTTAAGCCAAATAAAAATATCAATTGATTTATCAAATACAACAGAATAATATATATATATTATTTAGTGTATTGTGTGATGTTATTCTAATAATTTGAGAACTGACTCATATTGTCTATTATATATAATGATTTTTAAAAGAGGCAATTGTTTGTGTTTTGACAATGTGTTCATTTACAATTTCTACATTAGTGAATGGCTTTCTTTTCCCCCACAAATATATAAGCTACTTTCTGTAGCTCAATTGCATTATTTCTGGATTTTATTACAACTTGAAATAACTGTCTATTTATTTTTTTATTGCTTAAAATGCAATTGTTTTATGCTTTCTCCTCTAATTGGGAAAATCTATGTTCTTATAAATGATATATGTTGAGAACCATTGCATATTTCTATTAATGTTTCAAAATTATCTTATTCTTGGAAATTAAAATAATATTGCTATTTCAAATCCTCATTAAAATTCTATTTTCTTTCTTCAGTGCTCCATTAGTCTCCATTGTCATCTGTTAAGTAAACAGAATAAAAAAGTCAGTCAAACAAATTTACATATTTCATTTCAAATGGAAATCCCTATTCACCTCTGTTAAAAGTTGTTAAAAAAGTGATGTATTGGACACACAGACCCTTTCTATCAATTCTTGTGGCATAGCCATGCAGGAAAATAAACATATTATTAAAAAGTGTTGAATTAGGTTTTATGACTTACTAATGTTTTATTTGCAGCTAGCTATCATAAGAGGATTATTTCAATTAATCTTTTTTATGATATTTAGAATAAAATAATAAAAGATGAACAGAAATATATTAATAAAAATAGATGGATTTATTCTGCACAATTTTAATCCATTTAAAATATTAATACTTAATGGCCTAAAAGTCATATGCAGCCTTAAGATTGCGAGTTATTGCAAGAGTGTATTTTTCCAAATTAGGAATTAAAAGTGAATAAATGGTAACAGATTTTATAAATAAAAAAAAAACAAAACATATTTTGTATCAAACATAAATTTGATCTTCACAGGAAACATAAATCCTAAAGAGATGCAATACTGATCTGTTTTATTGAGGATATAGACTATAATAAATAGGAAGCTATAAATAGGCAAAGTTGTTGAAATCTTTCAAAAAGTAAAGTTATTACAGAAATATGAAACAAAGGCAAAATTCACCATACAGTAGTGCCACCCAGTGCAAGCCAGAGTAATCAATAGATGCAAGAAGATTTGTGCATAAGATCTCTATCTAGTGCATACTAATTATGAGTAAGCACTAAATAGGGATTTTTTGCACCAACCTTCTTGCATCCATTGACTACTCTATCTGGCTTTTACTGGTGGCACTACTGTATGAAGAGTTTTGCCTCTGTTATAATAGCTTTTGTAAGCATAGAGAATGGTGATCATGTGATGTTTATTCATTGTAAGATTTTTGTCTGTCTATTTTGAATGTGTTATGTGTTTTATATTCAGTAAAAGAGAGATAGACTTTAGCAAACTGATATTAATGTTGAATGATGACAGTAATATGTATTTGTTTGGTACTATATAAATAGTGATGACTTTTTACTTCATAAATGTCTATTTTTTAGCAAATTGTTATTAACAACAATCACCTTTAAATAAATACATAAATGCCAATTAAACATTCCTTATTAAATTAGAAATTATTACATAATTCAGGGGTTCCCAACCTTTTTAATGCCCTAAAAAAATTTTAATATGTTCTCACACTTCTTAAAGTAATAATTCGTTTAAGAATAAAAATGAAGGTGACAAAGACAAATTTGTACAATCACTTTTTAATACTGTATAAATACAAATAAAATATATGGAAAAGAAAAAAATACAACAACAAATTAAAAGTTGCATAAACCCTACAAAAAAATTAAATTTTCATCCATATAAAATTTCTTTAAAAAAATTATAACTAATGTTCAAATATTCATATGCCAATTTAAATTTAATGACTCTTTTGTTCCTGTTTAATGCATAACAGTTTTTCAAAATATGGCACTTTGTTGCTGATAGCAATCTGCATATCTGCCTGTGCACCCAAGCAATTTCTAGATTTTGTCTTCATTGACAAAAGGACACTAAATCCAGACTTGTAAAAGTATGTCATAGTGAATGGTATGAGTACAGTTAGTGCTTTTTCATAAAGTTTTGAAAACATGTCCACTGTGGAACACCAATATGGTTCCAAAGTTTTACTTTCAAACTGCATTTCAAAAACATGATTTGTGCATAGTTCAAAAAGATCTTCTTTCAGTTTGTCATCATCTGATATATTATCCAAATTGAAGGAGTATGGATATTTAATCCATTTTTTAGAAAATTTCCAGTTTGACTTTAATAGTATTTCCAAATGATCCACATTTTATTCACTCAACACTTGGAATTAAAGACTCATTGTCATCAACTATTTCTTTGAGTAATGGAAAATTTGAAAGATTCTCTTTTTTAACTTGGCAACACATAGTTGTGACTTCTCTTGGAAAGCATTTAACTTTTCACAGCATTTCAATATGTTTACATTTTCCCCTTGGATAGATAGGCTCACTTCATTCATATGAGTAAAAATATCACTCAAATAGCCTAGCATTTTAGTTGAATTCTTATATTTCATTTCTCCAGGCAGATCATAGTCATGTTCCATCAAAAAACTTTGATTTTTTCTCACAGTTTGAAGAAGTGCATTAAAATGTTCCCATGTGACATCCAGCAGATTTCCATGTGGAAAACCAAAACTAAATGCTTACTTCCATTACTGACTTAAAGAGGTGGTAGTTCAAAGCACAACTCTAATTCAGTTGATGGTCTCCACAGAAGTCTCCCAAACTTTTTTTCCAACTTTGGAGGCAATGTTTTTGATGCCAAATCATGTCAATGAAAAAAACAGCAAGTACTTTGCAAGTGCAGAATCTCTTGTTTCATCATTGCAAAAAAATCCTGTATTTATTTCCTAGCATAGCAGAGGCACCATCAGTACACACACAGAACCAATAATTTGGATATCTAAGTCATAGTTTGCAAAGAAGTCTTTTATGCACCGGAAGACATATTTTCCTTTTGTGGTTGTTTTCAGATCTTCACAGTACAGGAAATCTTCCATTATGACACCATCATGGACATACCTTACTAATGTAATGAATTGACTGCAATTTGCAACATCAGTTGTTTCATCCAATTGATGAGAGATTTTCAAGGGACTAATCCTGATATCTGCAATAACTTGGTCTAAAATGTCTAAACTCAAACTATCAATTCAACTCTGAATATTATTTGATAACAGCACTAATTTAAGCTTGTTTGAGGTTTTTTTACCAGAATAATTGTTGTCCATTTCTAATGCACAGGATTTTATCACCTCTTCTGCAATTGTATGGGGCTTCTAAGTTGGGCTACTTTATAAACCACTTGGTATGAAGCCACCATCAGTGGTTTGACAGCAGATATAAAAGCTAATTTTGGAAGGGTTTTTTGAAAATCAAACAGGCCTTTAGCTTCCAATTATTCAACATCCTGGCCTGTAACATCTGCTCCACTATGCTGATTGTTGAAGTGTTCCAGAAGCTTAGATAACTATACTTGCATTTGAAAAAGACAGCATTACAAAGTATGCACATAGGTTTTTGCAAATTCTCAGTTGTTCCCATGCAAGTGAAACCAAACTGTACATAATAAAGGGTTAATTATTAATTTTAAGAATTATAATCTGAAAAAAAAAAAAGCATAAAGTTAATTAGATTAAAAAATAACAATAAGTAATATAACATTAAGTATAATCATATATTAGAGCCACAAGAGAAATGAGCATTGCATGAACATAGGATCAACAATGCACTGGCTATCTTAGCATCATGCATGGGTTTATATACTCTGTAAAACATTCTAGAATATTATTGAATATATGTCACATGATGTCATTGATTAATTCTTAATACTTCTGGAAGTTTCTTGAGTCACAATCAAGTAAATACATTACACAAATAAATGATAAGAAATAAAAATCAAACATGATTTTTGAATATATAGGACAATACCCTTAATATAAGCAAGAAAACTGAAACGTTATCTCGCACCCCAAAGGGTGCAAGCACCCATGATTAGGAAGCACTGACATAAATTATTACTTATGAAATTATTAATGTTTAGTTATGACAATATTTTTCATTTAAATGTATTCCAATCTCAATATTTTAACTGTTCTCTCTAATCATGTACCAAATTCTTGTTTGAAATTCATAACTCCCACTTTCATCTCTGAATTAATGTGTGCTAAATCTATGCTCTTGTCAAGTGAATTTGTAAAATGTATATAATTTAAAAAAATGATGATGTGTTACATTTTCAGAGCTATGTGAATTTCACCTGTCTTAAGATATACAGTTGATTGAAATACATATTAGATGGTTTATCACTCAATACCTGCATTGATATATAAGCATAAGTTATTAATTATGTAAAAATCATTTTCAATCATTATAGATCTACTACATGAAGAATTTTAAACCAGTTTCTCAGATATTTAACTTCTTAACACAATATAGAGATATCATACTACACAATAAGAATAGAAATATTTTAGTTATGCATGGATGAGAAAATAAATCATATACTGTTAAAAAACTGGGAGATTGAAATGGATATAGATTAGACATGTTTCTAAAAGAGATGATAATATATAGATAGTTAAGTCTTAAACTGAATTCCACAAGATGATAAAAGAGCTAGAGGAAAATTTATGTGTGATATAGACAGATAACATAGTAATAGAAGTATTAGTTTTACAGAAAATGAATTGAATGAAACAGGGAAGAAATTGAAAAGTAGAAAAGCAAGAGCTTTAGATGAATGGGCATCAAAGTTGGTGATGAATTTTGGAAAAAGGCAAAATTAAATCTATCACCATGGTTTAATAAGATGCAGAATTTCCAAATAGCTGGAATAATACAAATATATGGCTTTTATTTAAAATAAAAGGTAAGGATCATAGAAAGATAAACAATTATAAACCAATAGTGCTAATGTTGGTGTTATTACATATATGATGGCTGGAAGGGTGACAAAATGAATAGAAGAAAATAATATTGGGAGAAATGCAAAAAGGTTTTAGAACAGATAGGTGTATAAGAGATAGTTTATTTGTAGTCACACAACTTATAGATCTGAGTAGGAATACAGGTAGACAGTTATATATGGTCTTCATAGATATAGAGAAGGCATATGATAGAGTAAATAGAAATAGATTATGGATAAGTTTAGTAAATCTGGGAATGAATGAAGCTTTAGTGGATCTTATTAAGACATTGTATGATAATAATTACTATATATATCAATGAGGAAATAAAGAATCAGTTAAATTTAAAAATGGGGTGGAACTAAGACAAGGATGTCCTATGTCACCTATTTTGTTTTTGTTATATTTGAGAGAAATGGAGAGAGAAATAGAAAGACTAGGAAGAGGGGTAGAGATACTATTAATAGATGGCAAGAGAATGTATACATTATTCAAGTCTTTTGTTTGATAATTATATCTTCTTGTGTACAGAAAGTAATGTAGATATAAAAGTTATGCTGAATACATGCACAAGGGTGGGTAAAATGATGGAGATTAAATTTAGTGAAGAAATATCAAAAAATAATAATGAAAAATTCTGAGAAAAAGATTAAAATTTTTACTAAGGGATATAAAGTTAAATGTGATGAATAGGTATAACTATTTGGGAATCATCTTAAGTAAGAGAAATTGCTTAGATGAATGGGAAAAAAAATAAATGAATCAAAGAAAAGAAAGGGACTGATAAAGAAATTATCAGTGTGATATATATAGTTCATTCCATGGAGAACTCCAGTGAAGACCTTAGGTTTTCATTTCTATGAGAAGGCAGGAGGCAATGTTACTGAACAGTTCTGATTTGAATTTTTATGGCATAATTTTGCAAGACAATTTGGCTCTGGGATTCATCTTTAAGTTGGCCTAGCCTAACATGATGAAAATACTATTGAAGCAGTTCTTCCTTGTGTATAGTTTTGGAATTGAAGAAATTATAACAGCACAGCAATAAAATTGCTGTATTAAAAGTTGCAGAAACATTAACAAGCAGCATCAACAACAATAATTGAAGAATAATCAGCCCACAATCCCAGGTCTATTTATAAGAGCTCTTATCTTTCCGAAAACATTTTTTTTAATTAATGGTTTTTCAACAGGACAACTTTATCTCAGTCTTAATCCTAATTAAAGATTCTCCTCAGGGTTAATCTTATTTATAATTAATTCAAAAATGTTTAAAATTAAAGTCTCAGCTATTAATTATAAACAAACAAGAATGCAATTGCTAGTACTTTAATTAATGTGATTAAAAAAAAAAGTAAAAACAAGCAGTAAAAAAAAAAGTTTTTTAGAAATCAATTTTATAACAAAAACAAATACAATGACATTTTTTAAAACATAAACGAGTATGTGTGTTAATACACATACTCTTATAAACAAACTTTTAAACACTTTCTTGTTAAAATTTAATAAAACCAAACGTTAGTTTTATTTTTGGTGAAGCAACTTTTGAAATGAATACTATCCAGCTCAATATATATCAATTATAGGTGTCCTGTCAATTTAAAGTATGATATAGTTGTACATTTTCATTTATTGTGACAATACTAAAAACTTAAAAATAATAGAGATAATTTTATTTATATTAAATGTTTTTATTGAATTCACACTAAAAAGATAAAAAAAAATTGTTTTTTAATTGTAATTTGGATTTTTAGATTTAACTTGAAATAAAAGCACGTGGAACCAAAAAATAATGAAGTCACTACCTATTTTTACAACAAGGGATTTATTAATATCTGGACCCCACTCTCCTATGCTTTTATTTTAAGTTAAAGCTAAAAACCTCAATTATGGTTGAAGAAATTTTTTTTTCTTTTTACTGTAAGATCAATAAAAGCATCTAATATATAAAAAAAATTTCTCTATTATTTTATAGACTTCATAGAATTAATTTTGAATTCTTCATAGATTTAAATGTGTGTCTCATCTTTCTATTTAAAATTTGTGATTTTTAAAAAATGTTTCATTATACGAGCTACTTTATTTTCTTATTTGTTATTGCTATGTAGAATTTTGTAAAATTACTTCACACATTTCTTTATTATTACTATTTTTTTCTTTTTATTACTACAATATCTACCTTTTTATATCAAAATGCTATGCTATTCATTTGATACCTTTCTTCTCTTTGCCTGTCATTTTATAATTATATTTTTATATCAATTATTTTTCACCCTATTTTATGGATCATTTTAAAATATTTTTAATTTCTTCCTTTTTTATATATATTATCTTATCTCAGTTAAAAATTTGTTGATTTTTTTTTTTTGTATCTGTTATCACTGCAGTTGACCTTGGGAGAATATCAGTTATCTTCTTATTTAAATAATCCAAATCTGAACTGGCATTATGTTAAACTTTTTTTAAATGATTTGAAAATTCTAGTTTAAATAATCAATGAAATATTTTCTAAGGTTATGGATATCAATATTTCTTACTAACTGTTATCTTTCTACCTTTTCATTAGCAGATATCTTACATCTCATTAATTTTGGAATACTGTCCATATTAAATCTATTAAGCACTTTACAGTTGTCTTGGAATCCATACTTTCTGTTAGTGAAATTATAATACAACTCTCATGCATCTTCAATTAAAAGTTTTTGTTTACCTTCATTTTGAATTTTTCTGAAAAAAAAAAATACAGGTTTTATTTTTATGCAAATTCCATAAATCTATGTTCTTTTTCAAATCAGTTTTCATATTCAAAATTGACTCCTAATCCTTTTATCTGTTAATTATTTTTTAATTACAGCATAAAAATCTCCCTCTGATCAAGTTTGTTGTACATTTGTGTAAAAATTACAGACATGTATGTAATATCATAGAAGTTAAAATTATTGGAAGTCTTTTTCATATAATTTGTGTGTGCTTATAAATGAGAAATTACATGATATTAATAGCAAGATTTCTACATTCATTCTCAATTAAAATGTAAATAGTAATATAAAAATTGAGTTTCTATATAGGATTTACAATGCATGTTATTTTATTTAATTAGCCATATATAAGTCCTGACTATTTTCACTAATGATTATATCACATGATCACCACCTCTATACTAGCACATAATTGTTGTAAACAAAGGCAAAACTTTCCATACAGTAGTGCCACCCTGTGCCAAACAGAGTAATCAATGGATGCCAGAAGGCTTGTGCATAAAATCCTTATCTAGTGCCTACTCATCCAATATCCCCAGACTAGTTGTTAAGATCTAGGTGCACTGCTCTCAGATCCAAGGCTCCTCACTGATGACGGACCCAAGCCAGGAAATAGTCTGGGGGTATTGGATGAGTAGACACTAGATAGGGATTTTATGCACAAGCCTTCTGGCATCCATTGATTACTCTGTTTGGCACAGGGTGGCACTACTGCATGGAGAGTTTTGCCTTTGTTTTAATGATTATATGTAACATGTTTACGATCATATCATTACACAAAATAAAATGTACACTGCATGAATATGTAATTACATACATCAATGTAAAAAATACTAAAACAGCGTTTAAATATAAAATTTACTAACATTTATTGTACCAAGTACATTTGCAATGCTTTTGCATCATATTCATCATTAGTCTCCTGAGAATTTAATACTCTGTATAGTTTAGTATACTAGTGAGACCAGCAGACTTATGAACTGAAGATTTGGGAAACTGAGAAATCTAAAAAAAAATACTATGATAAATGAATGGAACTGCTGTATTTGCTTGTAAAGTGATCTCATGATTATTTATTTACTTTACCTTTTAATGTGTATTTAGGATTTGCTATTATAATTTTTATTCAAGTAGAAAACAGCCTCATACATTTTTAATATAATTTATTAAGCAAAATCAAAATAATAATCCATAAATATAAATTATAACATAATAAATAATTGTTCAATTAAAAATTCAGACTTAATGGTGGTTATACAAAAGTCAATTTAAATGGCAATGATTAAGATGACTTCGATACTGGAAATGATACTCGAAATCAGTGGTGCGCAATTTTTTTACATTTAACACCCATACTCAGAATGAAATTTTATGCAACCCATTATATGTTGTTATCATTCTATTATAAGCATATAAAGATAGTAATAATAAAAGTCATTTTACCACATAAAAATATATATTTTTATATTATAGTTCAGCACATATGATTTGATATAAGATCTTTGAAAAACTTCATATTAACAAAAAATGTATAATAATTCTTGATTCATAGTAGATTTGTTGATTTGTAGCAATTACAACTTTTTAAACCTGTTTTAGAAAATGTGTACATTCAAAAAAGTAATATGTTAATGTTAGGAGAATACTAGCATGAAGAACAAAACTCTGAGAGTGAACAGGAAAAATAAGAGCGATATAAGTGAAGTGTCATTACGATGTGCTGTTTATACAAAGTGGATTGAAATGTAAAGTAGAAAGTGTTTAAACACAAAAATGTTCAGACACACTATAATGAATTGAGCAACTTTCATATATATATATTAATAGTGTTTAGGTTTTTTTCAATTAAAAATTTATTATCCAACATGAGAACTTCTCAAAATTTTTATGACCTCCCAACAATTTTTTTCTACAATTCCTTGAGGGATCATTCCCACAGGTTGTACATCACTGCTGTATAGGTTCACAGGATCAAGGTTTAAGCATTAAAATGACATTTTGAACTCAACAATTCTATTCATCTGATCAAAATGTATTTCTTTCACTTTTCTCAATTAGAGTTGCTTCAGAAATCTCGGGTACATAAGTCTGCAATTTTGCTACCAGGTTAAACTGTTAAGAAAACATTATGATGTTTTGATACAAAGTAAATTCAAAGAATCTAGTTATTCATCAGATAAATACATGATTATAAAGAGGTAGCAACTATGCATAAAATTAGAATACAAAATAGTTATATAGGAATGATAAAGATTGAGATATTATGATAGCATAGAGAAAAGGTGATTTAAAAAAAACAAACAAGTTTCATAGAAAAATAGGTTATAACAATAAATTTCTATTGGATTATATTTTTATATAGAGTAGATTTAGGACCAATATTAAGACTGAATGTACCCATTGTGGAATAGGTAAAAGTTCAGATGATGGAATTTAAAAAAAAAAAAAAAATTGCTATTTATAAAATAAAAAGGAATGTTTAAAAAATATTTTCAGACTTAGCTAACTAAGAAAATAATTGTGCATACTAGAAAACTAATTGATAAAGTTCATTCACATAAAAGATGGGAATTATTCATGGAAGTTTTTTTAAAAATACCATATTTAAGGCTATATATTATGGAATAAAATAAAATAATGAAAAAAGTCTTGGATAAGTAATGAGGGGATGAGAAAGGGATGATGCTAGAAAAATATGTTTTTTTTAGAAGGAAAAAGAATGTGTAGAAATATTAACAGTAAATTAAGATGGGTAAATAAAACTATTAAGATAATGTTAGAAAGAAAAAATACTAAAATAGAAAATGTATCAGTTTTGATAAAAATAGAAGTATACCAGTTTTCATTTCACATGTCTCCAATAGAAAAATTGAATCTGGTAAAGATATTGTTGTAATAACAGTATTCATCAAAGAATAAAAGCTCTGTGTTTAATGTTGAATCATGTGCACTAATAAAATGAATGTGAGTACCATTGTATAACTAAGTTGTAATACTTTTTGATACATTGAGATATTCCAAGAATATATAATACTAAATTAGAATTTACAGCAAATCCAATACTAAGCATTCTCTTTTCACTGATTGACTTAATGTTTTCAATTTTCTTGCTCTTGTTAAACTTTCTTCCTCTGATAGATGAATTTTAAACCACTAAACATTACATGATCACCATTTATTTTATGTTTACACATGCTGCTTATTCAGAGACAAACTTTCCATACAGTAGCACCACTGATTACAAGTCAAAGTAACCAATGGATGCAAGAAGATTTTTGTATAAAATCTCCATCTAGTGCCTACTTATCTAATATCCCCAGACTAGTTTCTAGCTTGTGGTTTCAGGAGTGAGGAGCTTTGGATTATGTACTAAGTTAAAATATGGCTGCTGGAAGGTTGCATTAGATCCTAAGATCTAGGTGCAGTGCTCTCAGATCCAAAGCTCTTCACTGATGAAAGATGCAAGCTAGAAACTAGTCTGAGGATATTGGTTGAGTAGATACTAGATGGGGATTTTATGCAAAAACCTTCTTGCATCTAATTCTCACTCTGATTTGCACTGAGTGGTACTATATGGAGAGTTTTTCCTCTGTTAAGATGAAATTTACTTAGAGCAATTATATCAATCTTAAGTCTTAACAGCTCCTTAGCCATCAGTGTACTTCTTTATTCTGATTTTGAAGATTTTGTAAGTAAAATTCATACTTCCATGTACCACTATATTTAAGGAAAAAATATATTTCTAATGTTATCTTTAGCACTACTACTGTCTTTTGTTTTACCACTACTACTATTTCTTTTATTGCTCTAATAAGTAATCAGTTAAGCATGACAGCCTAACCAGACTGTGTGAAACAAGCTATTTTTAGACCTCATTTTCTAGGCACTTTGATGGCAAGCAGGGGGAACCCTAAATAGAACTGTCTAAACATACAAATTTTGCCTGATAAAAAAACCTGCCTCACACAAATCCAGCTCTAAACAGATTCCTCAGTGATTGTACTGCTTCAAGGAAAGGATACAAATAAGGACTATCAATCTACTAAGTCTGTCTCTGTTATTGCTTTATTAATTCTCAAGAGCTTGAACTAAAAAAAAAAGGTAATTAGAGTCAGAAATGCTACATGTATAATTAAAGAATGCAAGTGTTGTTTCATAAATACCCAATCCAATTATCATAGTTAGTATAGAAAAATGACTGATGACATGAGAGGCTCTTCACCACTGGGCTTTATATAAACTTAAATAATTGCAGGAGAGAGAGCTGGAGTTCTTGTTTGGTCATTGTTTTATTTATTATTAACAGTTAATGCTCATATGTAAATGCCATTTCACTATCTGCCAATTATGAAGCCTGTCAGTAGCTTGAACCCAATAGTTGAATGTTATTTCGCAGATCATTTGTACTTTGTTAGCTAAATCTTTATTAATAAATTAATAACAGTGAACAATAATTTAAAAAAATTATGTATACATAAATGAAAATAATGGTCAAGTTTCAAACTTTATAATTTTAATAAACATTAAACTATTTGTTGACTTTGTTCAAATAGCCGGATTATTTAGAAAGAGCTATCTGCAAAAACAACAAATTTGAGTAATTCAACAATTATTTTACTTTATCTTTATAGCAGTAGATGGCAGCATATATTTTAATCCAGTTAATAAAATTTATTTTTATTACGACAGATGACACTATGTATGCTAATAATATTTTGAAAAATGTTGATTGGATAGTTAGTTATTTTTAGAATGATTTATATTCTTCTATGTGTCAAAATAAAACAGTTTTAGAATGACGCAATAAAAATAAAGTTTTATTTCTAAATTTGACAAGCAAAAAAAATGAAATGTAATCTGTTATTTGTAGAGATTATAAAAAACTACTTTTCTCTTGATAATGTTCATAAATTTATCTACCACTTGTTTATTACTTATTAATAATGATATATTCCTACTATTTAATATTTTACATTACTATCTAATTGATTTTATTATATATATTGTTACTCAAAGACCATACGTACAAAATTATCTATATCTTAAGAAAAAAGATTTTAATTTGAAATGTAAAGATGAGATTTGAAAGTTTACTATCATTACGAAAATGAATATTATATTTGCTCTTAAGTTTTTCAGGTCTTTAGTTCTTAATAGGCTCTTAATAATTAAATATACAATATGACTGAGAGTTATGTTGATAAAAATGGACCCACTTTTTCAAGAATGTTTATATCAAATTAGCACAACCCCTTCCAATTATACCAATTAATTTTGATTTATCTTTTTATCGCTCTCTTTTTTTTTTTCAATATATCTCTCATATGAGAACAGGACTTGCTTTATAGCCAAAACAGGTTAAATCGGTATTAATGGATTCAAATTTAGAGATGCTAAAATCAAAACAAAAATAAATTCTCTAAAAAAAAAAAGTAGGAATGAGTAAAACATAACAATATATTGCAGCTTGCTTCTGATACTTCCGGTTCTCGAAAATGAACTCTTAAGAGACACATTCAATTTATTATTATTATTTGGAGACAAATACAACAATCTTCAATAAAATTCTGACATCAATATGTTTTCATGCAACCAAGTAAACCCGCCATTTGGTAATTAGTTATAATCAAACAATATGCTCTGATTTTTTTAGAATTCTGCTAACTTTATCAGAATTCCATTAAACAAAATTAAAATGAATAGAATATTTACTGATTCCACATCATTGCTTATAAAAGACTTCACTGAGACTTTATAAAGTAGTCCTACTTATTCTCAGCTGCTATGGTTTCTGGACAAATTAAATGAATATTACTGCAAATAGAATAAATATGATTAAAAACATACATAAAATATGAAGAAACATTATATTTACTCCATTATCTGATATACCTCAGAACTATGATGCTTTTGATCTTATCTATTCAAATTATTTAGTTTTTTTAAAGGCTAAACATTTTATTTCTTTAATATAGAATGACCACCTTGTCTTCAATCCCAAGTGCATTCGTAAGTGTGAACTTAATAAATATATAAAAGGATGAATTAAATGTTTAGTAAGCACCCATTCAGGAAACACAAAAAACTCAGATACAGTAAATCTTTTCCATGACCAAATTTATCTTTTAACTTTAATTTCCATCTGTTTATGTCAAAATGGGGGTAATATAATGCATATCTTTCTGAGAAGGATCAAACCATTAGTGAATTGGGAAGAATGTTTCATCATATGCAAATTTGTTTTTGCTAATAAGCAATACAATGTACTGCAAACTTTTAATGATAAAAGATTTAATATTTACTTGAAAAATTATATGTAAAATCTGACTGTTCTAAATTTTATTTGTTGTATAATATAATTATGTATTTTATATATAACTTTTCACTTTAGTGATATATAAATTGATTGTTAGAGTTGTATTGCTTTCTATTATTTTATTTATTTATTTCTGTAATTTTATCTGCATCATTTAGCTAAACTGACATATTTGTATGTATTTTATATATAACTTTTCACTTTAGTGATATATAAATTGATTGTTAGAGTTGTATTGCTTTCTATTATTTTATTTATTTATTTCTGTAATTTTATCTGCATCATTTAGCTAAACTGACATATTTGCTTGTATGTATATGCTCACCTTGAACATTAATTGTAACAAAGACAAATAAAGGTTTTCATAACTAAGTTTTAAAAAAAGTCCACAGATTAAAAAAAAATGCTAAAAATTACAAATAAATTTTTACTCACTTTAATTTTTGTTTTATAATACTAACAATCTGGATTGAAAAAGGGATTTCCAGATCACAGACTTGTGCTATCCAAATATCACAGGTTGCAAATAGGGAGATAGGTTTCAGATATATAGATTATATGCAAATAAGGTGAGAACAAAATTCATAAGCAATCACTGACAGTAATGTATCTATTGCAAAATATTATAATTCCTATAAGAACAAATGTTTTATAGTACATTGATTGTCCTTTAATAAGTCAACATCCATTAGGTGGTGAGTCAGTAACAGTATTCTTCTGATTTGGTAGAAAGTCTTTAGAAGTGACAACAAGAATATGATTAACAAATGATCTTTAATGAAAAGTGGCTGGTATATGGTAAGTCAGTTTGTCACACAATTCCTTTGTTTATAATGGGTATGAATACCCAAGTAATAAAGACATCAGGCTCTTATCAAAGAAAGTTTGGATGTCTTGCTTGGTATGAAAAGCCTGGGGCTCATTTATTCATCCTACAGAATCATTATAAAGATAATGAATTGAAAGATGAAGAGAACTTAACAGTGGGTATGTGTAATGTCTTTTCACCAAATAGAACTAGGAAAATGAAAAAGTAAATGATCAATGAATAAAATATATATTACATTTTTAAAAGTGAAGTGCACTGGAAAAAGTGTCGTAAGATAAAATATGACATTGTTTTATTCTGGTGGTAATAGGACAACAAAGGGAGTAAGGGTTGCTATCAAGAAGTTAGTATTGAATAGTATGACAAAGATGGAGTGTGTTAATAATAGATTCATAATAAAAAGAATATTCCTAGCTACTAATCACAATGATGAAAAAATTGAAGAATAGTAATAAGAAATTAGAAAAAATAATCCAAAAGAAAGTAAAGGTGCATGCATCCTTGTTGTTAAGTGATTGGAATCCAGTTATGGGACAAAAAGACAAAAGTGTGAAGAACTATAGTATTGGAAGAAGGAATGTAAGAGATGATTATATTTTAGAGATTTATTGAAGAAGTAGGTTTATGATAACAAATACATAGTTCAAAAATCATCCAAGATAATTGTGCATATGTGTGACAGAGAAAGATATCAAACTATATATTTATACAACAAAGATATAGAAATGATATTAAAGGGCCTCTTAATTTGCTTAGAGTTGATATAAGTTTCTGATCATAATATGATTGTAGTAAATTGAAATTGAAATTTAAAAAAAAAATGAAAAAGAGAAAATAAATATAAAGGATGGGATTTGGAAAATTTCAGAGAAATGGAGAAGGAAAGATTTGAATGTATGCATGACAATATGATGAAAGGTAAAGTATTAAAGATGAAAAGTATATGAGTAATTCTGAAAAATTTGATGTAAGTGGCAAAGAAATGTACTAAGAACAAAGCAGTTAAAGAAGGCTAAGAAATTTGGGATAATGAGGAGATATTAAAGAAGATCTAAAAATGTAAATAGTGAGGAAAAACAGAGGATATACAAATGATATTGGGCTGAGGTAATGTGCAGATTTAGCCAAAGAGAATGAAGAGAGGTAGAATTACTTCAATAATAAAAGCTGTATTGTGTGATTTTTGACCGAATTAAAAGTATACATGGAATAAGAAGAAAGTGTTAATGAATGAATTAACTGACAAGAATAGCTGGAGGTTAACTGATAAAAATATATTTAAAAGATGGAATGATTACTTTCAGTATTTGTTTAAAAAGAGTAATGGCACAGCAATTAATTATGAAATTGAGAAAAAAGAACCATGAAAAAATCTAAGCAAGAAGTGCACATGTTGAAGAAGAGATTGTTAAAGCTATTAAAGAGGGGAGGGTTGAAGCAATATCTATAGAAATGTTAATTTGGATATTCTACAGTTAAGGAAATTGTGGTTGTAGCAACAGAAATTGGTCTAAGGATTTCTTGAAAACTATAATGATTTTGATTGTTAAGTATAATAAAACAACTAGATATAAAAAGTAAAGGATAATATAAAGCATTTGACAGAATAACCTGGAATAGGCTTGCAGATATTTTGAAAAATAAGTGGATGCATTGGCATGAAAAAGATGATTTGAAATATGATTATTGAACAAAGAATAATTATTAGATTGGAGGGTGGAGAGAGACTGAGAACGTGAATATGAAAAAGATACTAGGCAGAAATATTGCATATGATGTATGTTTTATAATCTTTATTTAGATGATACGATAAATAAATATTTAGACTATCAAGGTGATAATGTTGGAAGTAAAATAATGAGATGTATAAATGGATGGAATGAATATCTAGTATACATTGAATAAATTAGAGGAAGAATGTAAGGATGGAATAAGCATTAATGTGGATGTGTGCAAGATCTTGTTATTGGGAAGAAAAGCAAGAAGAATGTAAATGAAATTTAAGGATATTTCAGAAGGTTAACAAGCTTAAATAGTTGGAAAGCTTGTTGAATGAGGATATAAGAAATGATAATGAAGTTTTAATAATAATAATTTTGGCAAAGGAGGCATTTATCAAGAAAAATAAAATATTATGTGGATCTTTGAAAGGAGAGTTGAGAAAATAGAATTGTTTAATGAGAAATATTTTTGAAGGGGAAAAATGGATAATAGAGATTTCCATTACTAGATAATATAATGGATGAAATATATAATTGAAAACTTGGGTAGTAAGCAGAATAGAATGCAAAAACAATTGATCTGATTGCTCTGCCAACCTATCTGCAGACAAGAACACCCTAATTTTAAATAGTAATAGTGTGTTTATGTTCATAAATTATATTAGCCAATCTCATTTAACCAGGGTCATTTATAGTCTCCTATGTATTCCACTTTTTTTTTTTTTTTTTTAGCAATGTCTTTGTTTTAAGCTTATGATATGTTTGAAAATTTAAGCATGTCAAAGTCATTAATGATTATGCATGCTTTGCTCTTGGCTTCTGATTCAAACTTGGAGTTTCTTTTTTCAAATAGTAGATACAGTCAAGCCAATTAATTAACTAGCTAATAAACCAGCATTTAGATAAAAGTTTAATATGGGCCAGTCAGATAAGCATTGATTAAAAAAAATACAGTTTTAAAGTGACATGAATCTTCATTACTGGTAGTAGAAAGTCATATTATAAGTGCTAAGCTTATGGTTAACTTTTATTTATAAATGTACTTTTAATACATAAACTCACTTATATGAGATGGGACAATATATATTTTCCACTAATTGTCTTGAAAATATAAATTTTCTAATATTGTTATTTAATGCTTTTGTGAAATTTTTTAAATAATAATTTACTGTAATAATGAAAATTATTTTTTAAAAAAGTATAAAATTTGAAAAACCCAAGAACACTAAAATATTTAAAAATATAAGCAGATATTCTCTTTGCTATCAAGAACTCTTCAGTAAATGAGATATAGTTTATGCAGACATTATCAATAAACTTGCCTTCAGAATATTTTGTAATACTCATTTTACCAAAATTTGGAAAGTAATACAAATATGGAGCATGAAGCAGCACATATATTTCTTGACTCTTTCAGTAATATGGAAATTAATCTCAAGGATGAATGTTATTCCATTAAGACAATCCTTAATACTGCAGTGAATACAAGTATTTCATTTGGAGATCATTGGAAAGGATACCGATAGACCTTTAACTTTCCTTCATTCTCTTATAGCTACTTGTAGCACTATTTTGCCAGTTTTGCATACATTTTACAGTAGAAACTGTATAGATTTATTAAATTTTAAAAAAGTCAGAAGAGGACAGAAGTCTATGGCCAAAATAAACTTCAAAGGGTCTGAACCATGTTTACAATGGCATTAATTTGGAGAGAATAGTTGCAAAGGTAATTTGTGTTCAATGTTCTCATTATTAGTGATCAGCAAAAAAATTGCCTTGATTTCATAGTTTATTTAAACATTTGTGCTTGTTTTTATGCAATATTTGTATAATAATGTTAGTTGATAAATTCAAATTCAGTTGTGATGGTAAACAGAAAACTACAACAGTAAGATTATTAATGTGTTTTTTAAACACTTGTTAATATGGTAGTTAAGAAATTTTGCAGTATTTTAAAAATTATAAATGCAATTTTAATTTTTAGAACAAAATTTGATAAATTTATATAGGTTTCACATTTCCTAATTCACATTTTTAAAAAAAGTTTACTTCAAAAAAGGTTTCATTAATTTTTATTTCCACTGCTGAGTTAATTTTCTTTTACACCAACCACTGGGAAAAAGTTCATTGTTCTCATTATATTAATACATAATAAGAATAATTTATATATTATCTTTATTTATTTATTTTTCTATATTTACAAAGCTCAAATATGATTGTTTAAGGATGGCTTTTGTTTGTAATCTTATGTATCTGCTGTGTACAGCCACCAAGAGTACAACAATCAGGGTAAAGGTGGGCTGATGAACAGAAACAAAAAATAATTCAGAAACAAGGTTTTATAACTAAATACTGACTTTATTGCTGCAAGTTGCTAATAGTAAGATTTACCATCATGTTTAATATATTTAAAAATTATATATATCAATATTATTATGAAATACATGGCCTCATGAAGTGTACATAAATTATAATAAAGCCAATGTGGCCTGTATAGTTTTTAGTTCCACTTTGGTACCTTTAGTGATGGTGTTTACTGGATCCCTCCATAGTCCTCCTTACACTTGGGGCATTATGTGCTCCAATGATGTGAGTGTGTAATAAGACCCCAATTCCCTTTGTTTGTGAGCTTTTATAGCTTCCCACTGGTAGTGGAATGTTGTTATCTTTTTAAGTAATCATTTTCTAATCTGGAACTGCTTATCAATATTTTAATCTTAACATTTGTGACTTTGTAATATTTTATTTCTTTAAGTTCTAGATATAAATGACAGTTTCTAACAAATGAAGTCCAATTTATTAAATTCTAATGCAGAGTAATGGTTTAATATTAAAATCAATCATTGAATGATTACAAAAATTACTACCAGGGAAAACAATGGAAATCTTTTCAACTAGTTGAAGAGTTAATGATAATTGTTTTTGGTATTTGATAATTACGCAATTTCTACAACAGTGAAGATGAAACATTAACACTGTCAATGGACTCTTTGATTTTTTTCAAATCAAAAACTTAACCAAGTAATGCAATTATCTTTTAATGAGAGCCCACTCTTATGTATTATTATTTGTGTAGTTGTATACCAATTTATCGTTCACACTAATCTATTGGTGACTAGTTAAACTGCTATAAATATCTCATTAAAACAGACAAAACTCTCTATACGTATTGCCACTCCGTGCAAGCCAGAGTAATAAATGGATGCCAGAAGGCTTGTGCATAAAATCTCCATCTAGTGCCTACTCATCCAATATACCCAGACTAGTTTCTGGATTGTGATCTTCGTCAGTGAAAAATCTTCGATTTGAGAGCATTGCACCTAGGTCTTAGGATCTAATGCAATCTTCCAGCATCAACCTTTTATCTCTACTTAACTACAAAACTATGAATCTTAAACTAAAAACACAATAATATTTTCAATCCCTGCTCATTAGTTTATATAGTCATATAGTTCTGAACTCAATTCAGTATCTATACTTTCAGTGTCTTTGGTTCTTCAATAACCATAACCACCACTATCCTATTAGGCAGGGATATTAGATGAGTAGGCACAAGATGGGGATTTTATGCACAAGCTTCTAGCATTCATTGATTACTCTGGCTTGCACTGAGTCGCAATACGTATAGAGAGTTTTGCTTGCTTTAATAACAGTTATAAGCAAGCATAAAAAATGGTGATCATGTGATGTTTATTGGCTTAAAACCAATTTTGCCTAATAGGATAGTGGTGGCTATGATTATTAAAGAACCAAAGACACAAAACATATAAGTACTGAACTGAGTTCAGACCTATATGACTATATAAGCTAATGAGCTTGGATTGGAAAATATTATAGTGTTTTCAATTTAAGACTCATAGTTTTGTAGTTAAGTAGAGATAAAAAGTGGCTGCTGGAGGGTTGCATTAGATCTAAAATCTAGGTGCAGTGCTCTCAGATCCAAGGCTCCTCACTGACAAAGGTCACAAGCCAGAAACTAGTCTGGGGATATTGAATGAGTAGGCACTAGGTGGAGATTTTATGCACAAGCCCATTGATTATTCTAGCTCGCACTGAGTGGCAACACATATAGATAGTTTTGCCTGTTTTAATAACAGTTATAAGCAAGCATAAGAAATGTAATGTATGAAGGATTTGAACTGAGACTTTCAGGCAACCCTCATCTCTTCAAGCCATCTCATATTACTGACCCACCTGATCACACACATGTTGAAAAGATAAATAATCACCAAACATACATATTTCTTGCTAAACCAGCACTCATCAATTGGTCCAGATTACCATCTCCACACATATATACAATCATTGCTCAGCTTTATATTAATATAGCTAATCTTCATACTTTAATGGACAGACTTCAGACTACTTCAACCAACAACTCTTCAGCCTTCCATTTCATCGAAAATCTGATGATGGAACGTTCAAAGCCCACGTTAGTGCTAAGGTTATTATCCATTAATGTATGAAGATTGGCTATCTTAAGATAAAGCTGAGCAATGATTGTATATATGTGTGGAGATGGTAATCTGGACCAACTGATGAGTGCTGGTTTAGCACGAAAATATTGGTGATTATTTATCTTTTCAACATGTGTGTGATCAGGTGGGTCAGCAATATGAGATGGTTTGGAAAGTTGAGGGTCGTGTGAAAGTCTGAGTTCGAATCTTGTGTAATATGTTAAATAGCTATACGCAAATACGTATACCAGATATGCTTAAAATCTGAATAAAGTTCGCAATTTTTGCCTAGTGAACTTTCAACTACGTTATATTAGTCGTAGTCATGGCATCTGACCGTGTATCTCGTATATGCTTTTGCATATAGTTATTCTCCATACTATATTTTCTCGATTGCGTACAAAATTTTTAACGTTACAATAATCTTGTGTATATTTTAATGTAAATAATTTAATATACTGTATAGTAAAAACTTCAATCACTTATTTTAAAATTATCGTAATTAGACAAATGGTATTTTAAAGGAATAAAATATAAATATTCAAGGTGACTTACAACCTACAAAGATAATTACTTTTTAAATTTTATCTGAGATTATTTGATAAAGCAGTCATTTTAAAAATCTGACATAATTACTTTCAATATTTAGCTTCGTGAATAACTAACTCTCTTCAGATGAAAAAAAAATCTTTAACTAAATTGTATAATTGACACGGAAAAAAAAGCTAAGTGCCAATTATACATTTCCTTTCCAATTTAAGGAAAATATTATAAAACTATTAAAACAAGTCATAGAAGGAATAATATCAATAACAACAATTGAAGTATGTCTTAAATGGTGTTTAAGCAATAATATATTTTTTTGTTTGTTCAAATGTTAATAAAATAAAGAGCTATAATTAAAAATGTCTTCACTTTGATTGACTGAAAGCACTTTATATAAAAATAATAACGATTTTTTAAAAAAACGGATAATGCAAAGGCCCGTCAGTAAATTTCTTTTTATTTCATTATTTCACCTTAAACAGGATCTCTTTCAAGGATGCTTTATTATCTCTTGGTATATAATTGTCATTGTCACCATAATCGGTTATCATCTTTTCGTGCTCAGTCCTTAGCCCTTTACAAGAATATCAGTACTGTAATACCAATTTGAGATTAAAATTTATTTTTCTATCTTCTCTCCCCTGCATATTTTCCCATGTACTTCTTTGCATCATTTTCAATCGTTTTATTTTAGTATCAAAAACCTATACTTTATAACCCTAAGTCAAAACAGTGAAAATACATTGATTAAATATTTTGTTGTTTTTTTAATGTAAAAGCATATTCCTCTAAATATAATATTAAACTTCTCAAATATATTTCATATAATTTTAATTTCATTTACTTATTCCATTTTAGATATATAGGAGATTTTAACACAAGATTTTCAAGCTCCTTTCAGCTATTTACTCTATCTCATACGACCACACATATGTGAAAAAGATAAATGATCACCAATATATGTAATTTGTGCTGAACCAGCATTCATCAGTTGGTTTAGATTATCATCTTTCATAAATATATATAACCAGTGCTTGGTTTATATTAAGATAGTAAATCTTACAACTTTAATGAACAGGCTTCAATCTACTCTACTCTCCAACTCTTCTGATATCCATACCATTGAAAATCTGATGATAAACCACCCAAATTCATGTTGATGCCAATATTATTGTCATGTGCATGATAATAATATTGGCATCAACAAGAATTGGGATCTTTCATAATCAGATTTACAATATGGACATGACAATAATATTGGCATCAACAAGAAATTGAGAGTTTCATCATCATATTTTCAATGGTGTGGATGGCAGAAGAATCGGAGGGTAGAGTATATTGAAGTCTGTTAATTAAAGTGAGCACTGATTACATATATGTGTGGGAAATGATGATCTGGACTAACTAATAAGTGCTGGTTTGGCATAAAATATGTATATTGGAGATCATTAATCTTTTTCACATGTGTAGTCATGGGAAGCAGTTTATGAGATAAAGTGAATAGCTGAAAGTAGCTTAAAAGTTTGTGTTCAAATCACCTATATTACTATCTCTGCCCACCTCCATATTTCCAACCAAAGACTCATCAAACTAACAAAACACTGGCACCTTCCCCCAAAGTATGTTGACTTCCTCATTAAAGTAAATCTGGAAGCCCTTCCCACAAATGCTTTTCTCTACTATAAGAGAGGCTTCAAAAATCTAGCAAGCACATGCTCACTCTGCCAGAGAGAAGATGAAACCACCAACCACATACTAACAAACTGCCCATGTCTACAAAAACTCCAATCAGCATTACAGAACCGATTCAAGAACCAAACCCACAACTCTTTGTCTCTGACCAATGTGATAGATCAAGGAACTTATGCACAGCTAGACTGGCAACATTTGTGAACTTTACAATCTGAACACTTCGGTGTAAGCTAGTCATAAGCAAGTCTGAATACCCGAACATTGAGACAGCTCTATATCGAATGCTGAATAAAATTCGCAAAACAGACTTTTCCATAGCCTACCTTAACCTTGCAGAAAACATATGGGCTCTAGTTGATCTACCCAGTGAAGAAATGCTCTAAGATTACTCCTGAACACAACACCACAGAACTTTATAACACATGCATATAAATCATTGTAATAACCTGTATAATCCATAGTAACAATATGTAAAACCAATGTAACCATTGTATATTTCCTCAATAAAGTTGAAAGAACTCCAAGTATATAAAGTATACTTGTATTCAAATATTATTCCATTTTATTCGTTTTGTAAATTTCAACTGAATGAGTAAATTTACAATTAACCACTCCATTTTTTCTTCTCACAACTACATTATCTTAGGCTGGAAGTATTATAATTTCTTTCCACTTCTTATCCTATTATACATCAAGTTTTATATATATATAATACTATATTCATCTATAAAATAGAATTTATTTTTCCTTGTTTACAGTTTCAACTGCCCAGCAATTATTATCAGAGTTACATTTAAATATATATATAACCACATAATTAATGCCTATTTATATCTACATACTTATAAATAAAAAAAACATTATAAACAATATTCTATATTTATGGATTTTAAAATAATAGTATAATTTTTTAATGATATCCATAAATATATACACTTGTAAATTTTTAATTAATATTAACTCTTTTATCTAAAAACATTAAGAATTAAAAAAATTTGAAAAAAAAAAAAGAATTATATAAATATATTATGTTGTTATTATTTATTAATGCATGTTTAAAACTATAGTGAAATAATTAAGATGATAGAAATAAATTAAATTATTAAAAGGCTTAAAAAGAATAAAAATATGGAAAAATATATATTAAAATGTAAAACAGTTTATGCAAAAGAAACCAATTAAAAATAAGATAAAAGAGTAATATTAATTAAAAATTTATAAGAATATATAGTTATGGGGATCATTAAAAAATTATACCGCAATTCCAAACTCTTGTCATCCAGGGCCACATGGAATCCCCAAATTCGTATTTTCACATCTCAGTCAGTTTACCACCACATATCTATGTGATTTAGCAAATTATCTATCACAAAGGCTGTTTAACATAAAAGATCTATATCCAATCTCTTTAGTTCCATTCATCAAAAATCAAGCTTTAATATCCAATCTATCTAATCTGCGACCAATCTCCATGAGCCCCCTTGGTATTAAAATTCTGGAAAAGGTGCTAAAAGATAAAATCGAACCATATCTCCTCCCTCTATTATCACCAATGCAACATGCAAAAAAAGGCTCCTCAACAGGCCAAGCTGCCCTCATTTTCAAAACCATTGTAAACTCAGAGAGCAGAAAAAGTATGCTCCCATGGCTGTTCAAATTGACATTGAGGCTGCTTTTGACTCAGTCCCTATTGAAATTTTAATTGAAACACTTGCAGACACCAAAATACCATGCAATCTCTTATACCTACTAACCAATCTACTCCTTAGTCGTGAAATCCATATTACAATTAATGGTAGAACATCACCTTCTTTCTCTCCCCACCAATCCATACCTCAAGGATCTCCACTCAGTTCATTATTATTTATGTTCTACATTAACCCTATCATAAACAAAATACAACAAAAATTACAAGGAATCCAAATTCCACACACTGGACAATATGTACCGTGTATTGCATACATGGATGATTTTACTGTTTTTCTTACATCCAAAAAACAATTACCTACTCTGGAAAAAATACTTAATGAATACACCCTCAAATATAAACTCAAAATCAATATTAACAAAACATCAGCTTGGTCTCTTAACACTGGCAAGATAAATACACAAGTTTATCATGGGAAACCAACTAATTTCCTTGGTTTTCCTTTCTACCTAGGGCCCTCTGCAATGAGACAAAACATCCAAAAAAACTGAAAGATGATGCTGAACGTACAACCACTTCTCTCTCCAAAACCTATCTTTCACTATATGCAAAAGTATGCCTATTCAATCAGCTCATAACTACAAAAATAACCTATTACTCACCAATCATAAATTTCACTAAATCTTTCAAGTCATCCATTTACTCACTCTGCAGCAAGCTATTATGGCGCAGAAAAGTAGTCTCCATCTCTGTAAAACAACTTAGTCTTCCAACAACTAGAAATGGATTAGGTCTTCACTCCATACAAATTTTTCACAAACAAAAAAGTATTAATCTCCTAGCTGCACAGATAAGAAGTTTTCCAGCCCTTGAATGCATTCTTCAAATAACACCCACAGACCGACCACCACCTTCACATGGATATTTGTCTTTGCTCATAAACCAACTTCAAAGCATTTATGATCAGGTGTCTTTTTTGGGTGTTGGTAAATACACCTATTGGACTATTTATAATATGCTATACCCAGACATAACCACATATCCTCACTCACCCATGCTAAATATGAACAATAGTCTTTTGATGCAGTGATTTCAAAAGTGGTCAATGGAACCCAAATTTTTTGACTTTCTTTTAAAGGTAAATCTTCATGCTCTACCTACCTCCTATTTCCTTAAATACCGCAGATTTTATAACAAAATTGATGCTGTTTGTTCCCTGTGCCACAGGGAAGAAGAAACACAACAGCACCTATTACACACCTGCATAGGCCTAACAAATACCTGAGAAATTATGATTAACACATATAGACAAAATAACATCACACTTAATAACCTATTAGAGGTACTCAGTAAAGGCTCAATACCAGCAGCTCATGCAGCAACTTTTTGTTTATATAGTTTCTGGTGCACCAGATGTACTTTCTGCCATGGAGACAATACCACAAAGCACCCAGCCACATTCTCAAGAAGCTCGAACAATTAAAGGCCAGAGATGGCAAAATTGCACACCCAGATATATTTGCTGCTGCATGGTCACTATTAAAAACCTGAAACAAAACATAACCTAAAAACAAATTATGACTTATCTGTAACAAGAACAACTATTTTGTTGTTGTTTGTTTAACATATCCCTTTCTTTAATTATTCTTTCTGTTTGCTCTAAAGCTATATAGTTTTATACCATGTATTTTCAACAATGTGACTTTGGTTAACAACAAATTCATGTAATCTAATTCATACAATAAAGTATATTATTGAAACATAATATAGGATAATGTTTATATATATATATATATATATATATATATATAAGTATGTATGCATAGATGTGGTTATATATGTTTAAATGTAATAGCTCTGATGATGATTGCTAGGCAATTAAAATGGTAAGCAGAAAAAATAAATTCTATTTTACATTAATTTGCATTGTGAAGTGTTCATTTAAGGTGTATATGATAATCTTAGACTGCTACTTTATTTTCAAGCCTTTCTTTACACTGATTAATTCTTCATTCATTGGCTGTTGTTCAAAAAATACCATTATTGGTAAATCTAGAAGGATTTAGATAACTAATGTTCATCTTTTAAGGGCATCATGGTGTAGTGATAGTGCTGTCTTACAGCTAAAATCTAGATTTGAACCTAGACCAAATGAAACTTAATTCCTTTAACATTTAATTTCAAGTTTAAGAATTTTTTTTCAGTTACTTATCTTGTGTCAACTTTGCTAATCATCTAGTACAAGTCAATAAGGGGTATCTAGCTATTTTTTAACTATAGAATAATATGCTGGAAAATGTTCAAACCCTGTATATCTGGTAAATGACAAGGCTGGTAATAATATTTTCTCATTCAGAATTTCTTTCCAAAAGATTGTTGGAAAAGTCTTTGCTGTATATCTTCCATTATTTTGAGGCCATTCAAAATTCTTCTGAATTCACATAATTTAATAATTTTCTTGGCATGTACCACTTTTTATTGAGAATTTTTCAATATTTTTAATGTTATTTTGTTAATAAAGTGACATTTTTGTGGATTTTTTTTAATAACTTCAGTGTGAGAGAGAGTGTGTGTGTATGTTTATGTGTACATGGCATTGAAAGATTTTTCATAATCTATGAAATCTAAATATATTGTAAATTCATATTTTTTACATTTTTTTAATTTACTAAAAATAAAATATCTTAATATACAAAATGCACTACTAAATCCTACTTCTTTTTGGCTGAGAAAAGTCCAACTGATGTTTTCAATATTATTTTCACAATAAGTTTATAAAAATGGATGACAAGCAGATAAATCTCTACCTTTCTAAATCTTCTTTATCATCTTTTTGTTCATCTCACAATACAAGTGTATGAGTTTATTTGTTAAAATGCTTTAAGTATTTTTTTTAACAAAAATAACATTTTTAAAGTCTACATATTAAAAATATTTTAATCAATCGAATTATAAATAAATCAAAATACTAGACATTTTGTTTTTATTACTAGACAACTTGTTTTAAATTGTCAAGCGTTGTTAGCCGAGAGTCAGCGCAGCCCTTGCAAGCAAGCAGTTGGTTGCAAACGGTAGCTGTGGGTTCGCCTCCTGTTAGATGCTATGACATATGAAGAAGAAAAAAAAGAAAAAGAAAAAAGATGTCTAGTATTTCAATTTATTTATAATTCATTTGATTAAAAGTTTATAATTTTTTGATAGTATTATAGTCATATATTTAATGAGAAAATGGCTATAAGAAATTAAAATATTTATATAAAAAGAGTCAATATATCTATAAGAATTGGAAGAATGGAAATATAAAAAAATGAAATATCCATAAATATGTAATTTTAACTCTTATTTATTATGCCAAAGTTACAGAACTAATATTGTATATACTTTCAAATAAAAGAAAAATAAGAATTTGATCTTTTTTTCAATACTGAATACATAAAAATGAAAGCCTTACTTGCAAATTCAAGTTTAACAGTTATGTCTTCAAATGATAAGAATAAAACAAGGAATAAAATTTAGTATAATTATACTAAAAAGAGATTAAATTTTAAAAAGTCTTTAAATATATATCATATACAGTATTGAATAAAATTTAAAATAATATATTGCTGATTAGTAGTTCTATTTAATGCTTAACTTGTATTTTCTCTGCACATACTTTTTAGTGTCGTTATTTTTTAAATATGATATTAAGCTTATCATATGTACTTCATGCAATTTGTTGTTAAAATCATTTAATAATGGCTTCTGATTACTAAAATCTATATATGGAATTCAATGATTATTACCAGTATTAAAAACTTAGAGCACTATGATCTCTTAAGCAATATTCTCCATATTAAATCAAATGAAATCAATTTCATTTTGCACTTCTTTATGTCTATTTTTTATTAGAATGCTTCATACAATAATTTAAAATAAACTAATCATTACTTTCTGTAAATTTAGACACTTATTTCAAGCTTATTTTTTCATATCTATAAATATTTTCACAGAGTACAATTTGAGAAAATTAATATTTTGAAATAAAATTATTGTCATCAATTTGGGCTTAAATAATTCTATATATTTTTTTATTTTTTAACCTAGATAGTTGGAAGTTAATACCTTACCTATGTACAATTTGTAAATTATGTTTAGTTGGTATCTTAAACTCAAGTAACCAGTAACACATAATGGGTGGCACAAATGGTACATTGTTACCAGACAACAGAAATGAGAGATGTCATACCAATACCATCAAAATAATGATATAGAAAAATTTATTTAAATTGAAGCTAATAAACATTTATAAAAAACAATAATGTTTTCCATACTTTTTCTTAAAAATTATATATATATATATAATATTGTAATATATTTTATTATAGTCAAAAATTTTATTTTTGTGATTTTCTGAGGTATATACAAGCTATAATTTTAATATATGTTTTCTATGTTAGATGACACTAAGAAAATTTGTTTCTTTTTATTCCACTTGCACATACATGGTTCTTATGAAACAAAGCTGAATATGTCATAATGTATGATGTGAGAGATACAACCTATTTCACACACATACTTCTTGGAATTGCCTTACATTAAAAAAAAAAAACATATTCTATGTTTAATGTTTTGTTTTATTTTTAAAATTATAACTTATTTTAATTTTAATGTTAGTTTTAGACATATAAATGTTGACATTTATAAATAAAAGGTAGATGTTTGTAGTTTTAAAAATTGACTCTATTCACGCTAAGCATGCTTTCAATACATTGTGTATCATAATTGTAGCTTTCTCAGCATAAATAAAGTCAATTTTTAAAACTATATATGTCTACCTTTTCTTTATAAATGTCTGAACATTTATATAACTAAAATTACAATTGCAAACAAAAAAAAAAAAGATACTTTATTGAACGAATTTTAATGTTAGATAAACTTATAAATTATTTTTATTTTAATGTTAAATAAAAAAGGAAAGCAAATAAAAAAAAATGTGGTTGGTAAAACTAGAAAGAAAAAAATGCTCAGAAAGAAATGTAAATTTGTCAAACTAGTTGCATTATTTTCTTCTCAAATTCAAAAAAAGCAAATGCCCCATTCATATTGACAGATGAAACCCAACATTTTTTTAGTGAAGAAAATGTGCTTTTCCAAGAAAACAACAATAATAGCAAAGAAGATGACACTATCACTAAAACTACAATTCAAGAAAACATCAAAGTATATGATGATTACTTGTTGCAAGAAAATGATTCTATTATACAATATGGTGATCCTACTAAGTGACCATCTATCATAGATCAATTCATTTGTCTTTTAGTGACATGAAGATCCATACTGCAATAGATTGAAGAAAATTTTTCATTGTTTCCTATTTCAGAGGGTGGAAAAAGTTTTAATGGAAAATGGTCCTTTAAAATCTTACTTAATGATGAAAAGTTCAAAATCAATGGCTTCTATGTAGTGCAACCCAAATTTGTTTATTTTAATTTTAAAAAAAAAATCAAGTTTTTTTTTTTTGTAGATATATCAAAAAAAATTTAACAATTGGGATATCAAACTAAAATGATAGAACATTTTCTAGTGTATGAAAAAAATTAATGCTTTGCAAAGTAAATTACTTTAGTCTGGAATATAGAAAAAGCTACGTAAATTGGAAAGATTTTCAAAAAAAGACTTTTTCTAAGTATGACAATTGATGATTATCTAGAAAAAAGTATTCAAACAGTAGCCAAAAAATGGTATTAGATCTTAAAAATAGTTAAGTCCTTATTATTTTGTGGTAAAATCAATCCTGCATTAAGGGCCGCATCTAATATAATAAGTGACCTAAATGTGGATTTTTTAAAAATTTTATTGAATTTGTTGGCCATTATAATCCAATTATTGCCTAACATATTGAAACATAAAGTTCAAAAATAGTCAGTGATATATATAACCTGGGAAGTCCAAAATGAAATATATAATTTTAATAGGCAAGTAAGTGTGATATGAAATTATTGGGCAAATAAAAACTGCAAAATATTTTGTAATTTTATTTGATTATATATTGAAACAGTAAGATTCATATTCGAATCTTAAGTTTCACCTTTTTCTGGCGTCTCTCACTGACCGGTCTATCCCGCCCAAATTTAAACTTTTTGGTATCGAATTGTGTGTGTAGCAATATTAAAAATGTATAAATATATGTAGAATTCAGCATAAACACGCACACATTTCGATCTCAAATTAAAGGCAATAAATAGGGATAAAATAATATAATTTAGATTTCTTTTAGTTATATAATTTTGTATAATTTTAATCATTTATTTTGGATTATAAAGTTCGTATTTATTGCTTTGTTTAAATTTCGTTTAATAATAATTCTAAAAAAATCTGATGTAATATTTAATTAAAAGTTAAAATAATCTTATGTTCCCTTTTTGTCTTTGAAATTTAAAAGCATCGGTCAGTGATAGATAATAGATTAATTAAAGAAAAATTCCCAAAAATGTAATTAGTAAATGTAAAATGTAAACAATAGAACGGCAGCTTTCTTTAATTAAAACCAACAAAATGCATTGATTATCCTCAGGGCAGATTAAGTAGAACCTAAAAATACCTTAACAAAAATGTGAAAGATCAAGATAAAAAAAGAGGCCATCTTAGACTTGCTGGAGACATTCACTTAAACTTTAGCTTTGCTCTCGATCACTGAGAGTCTCCAAAATATAAAAATAAATTGTTCCTGCCAAGGTATGACCGAGTAAAAGCACCTAGATTATTCTCCATCGGGAGATGGCCTATCGGATGCCGAACTTTCCATTGCCCGTCATAAATTCACCATGAAGATCTGCTGCCTGAAATAAATGAGAAAGCTGCTGCTGCTGTGAAAGTAAATGAAATATCTAAATACAAGAAAGAATTGCCACTCGTGAACTTTTTGCTGCTAAACTAATGGAATCAGAAAACTTCTTATAAAACAGGTACCTGTCTGTGTTCAAACTCTAGAGTACTCTAATAATATGCTATAGCTCTTCTTCATATTACTTATCTAAATTATAAAATGTAAAAACTATCATTTGTATAACTAAAATTGAATAATTAATTTAATGTGTAAATTTCTCTAATAATCTAGCTTACCTCACTCTATCTTTCTTGGGTGCGTATTTCTCAAATCTACATTTTATCTATAGTTATTATTTAATTATTGCATGCTCATAATTGTCTCAATTTTCAAAGTTTAAATCTATGATCGCTTGGAACAATGAATGCGTGTCAAATTTTCATTAATATTTGCTTTCATAACTAACTTAACTTTCATATAAATCGACACGCATTCAATGCATCATTTATTGTAATGCAGGGGTCTACTACTTCGCAAATGGCTGATGTATTAGTTATAATAATTCCCAATTTATATATGTTTTGTATTTATTAAATCATCATGAATAATTCCAGAAAATTACATTTCTTTGAGAGTCACCAACGTTCTTTAGTAAATGTTGATAATGTAGGGCCGAATTAGAAATCTATTTAAATCTTATCATAATCGTTTATACTTATACATGTGTTACGTTTTAAAGACGCGATGATCTATTCCGCCGTAAATATTCCGGATTCTTCAGGGTTGAAATTAACCCCAGTCGTCCTACACAAGCGGACATAATAAATGCTCCCGTAGGATTTGACCCGTCATGCAGCCAGCCGGCAAATTGCGACACGGACCGCTTGTCCCTGGTTATGCTTATGTGACACCTTACTTCATCGGGCTGAGGCAGAGACCAGCCCGACAGTCTTATAAACTCATTCGCGGCATTGCAGTTTCAATATACTGCCATTCCATATCGCCTTTCTAAAGCGTACCACGTGTTCCTTTACTTAATTTTATTATTCTATATATCACTCCGCCTCTGCATTATCTTCATAATTCACTCTCAAATAAATGTTTGCCCTTAGTCATAAAATAAATATTTTAATTAAATAAATATATGTCCGCCGCTACTCTTAAATCTTACTTTAGACTCTTGCATTGCAAAGGTATAAATTCCCCAAGGCATGCATTAGAAATACTTACTCGAGAATTTTAGGTAGCTAGATTATGCCTTCAAATAAATGAATTCCTTTTGTAAACATTACAGTATCGGAAATACCGTTACTGAGGTCCTCAAGATAAAATAAGGTCGAAACAAATAAATGTATTCCTTTTGTAAACATTACAGTATCGGAAATACCGCTACTGAAGTCCTCAATATAAAATAATGTCTAAATAAATAAATGTATTCTTTAAAATATAATAGTATTGCAAATCCCGCTAATGAAGCTTTGAATCCATAAAATATTATTAGTAAATGATTTTCTTATTAAAATGTGTGAATAAATAATTTTAAACTATACGTCTGCAGTTACGTTTCATTTATTCGATACCCATTCTATATAATATTTCCTCGATTATGTAAATATGAATGTTTAATTAATATTAGTTTGATTATTGGCTAACTCGAGAATAAAATCATGAATCTCTTGCATATCCCTGACCACCGTGCCTAAAAAAATATTTACTAATGTCGCATCAGATGCGTTGTTTCGTGGATTGTATTGTGGAACCGATAAACTATGTTCGAACTCAGTACCACGGGTGGCTTCGCTACCTCGATGGTGCTGCTGTTCTGTGTGGTGGTCGAATTCTGCACTATGCTTATGAGTCACATTTTCTGACTGTTACAATATCAGATGTGTCACAAAAAAAAAACATCACAAATAATTTGATGTATAATAGTTAAAAATAGTGGATATGCTATAGAAGAAAGATTTATTGATTTTATTAACATTAATGAAAAAACTAGTGGTGGATTATATCAGGAAATTTCAGAAAAATTGTATTAGATTGGTTGAATATTATGAATTTCAGAGGCTAAGGAAGCAATTATGTTCTGATCAAACAAAGCTTATAATTTCTAAAATATGAATTTTATTACAATATATGCCTATAAGCACATATTGAAATAATGTAAAATTGATCAAGCCAAGATTATAATTTTGGAAAGCTAAAGCTTATAACTTCTAAAATATAAATTTTATTACAATATATGCCCATAACCATATGAAATGAAACATTAATTTTACAATTAATCAGATTTTTTCTTACCAGAAAGAAATTCTGAAGTTGCATGCTTCCTTTGTTCCATGTAGTTAGAAAAAAAAATGGAGATAAGAAAAAATAGCATTTACATTTGATTTCCTGAGATGGATATTAGATCTCCACTTGATCACATAAGATCCTTATGGGTTCTTGAAATTGATATAAATCTATATATCTATTTACATAATTTTTTATTTATTAACATTGAAGTGACTTTTACTATCAACAAATGAACATGGAAACATGTTTTAAAAAATATTTACAGATTTTAATAAAAATTTGTTGATAATTTCAAATGTAAAAGAAGTATTGGATTTTAAATAAGATAAACACTAACCTTTTCACCATTGGTGGGTAGCATTAGCATCTTTGAGAAAATTAATGAATAAGTCTCTCTCATTTAGATTCTTTTTATCCATCTACCAGAAAATAACATGTGAGAAATTAAGCACATAATATTACTCACTTTAGTAAGAAAAAAATCTGATTTATTAATTTTTTATTGTAAAATTAGTATTCCTTACTTTAGACAATTATTCTTTTGATTAATGGTAAGATAAAATACAATTTATTATTAATTGTAGAATCAATATGCTTCGACAGTTGTTTCTACATTTATTCAACATTTATATTATTTTAACATGTGGTTATAGGCCTATATTGTAATAAAATTTGTATTTTAGAAATTATAAGCTTTTAGTATTTCAAAATTATATGCTTGGTTTGATCAATTTTACATTTATTGAACATGTAGCTTTTTAATTAATATCTGGGTCTATTATTTTTTTGTTTACTTTTTCTGTTTAAGTATTTTAAATTTGTATTTTAGAAATTATACATTTTTAGTATTTTGAAATCTATTTGTTCCTCCCATTTTTTTTATTTTGTAATTTTAGTCACATGATTTAGTCAAGCATAATTGTACAAAATTTGCACTCTAATTTTTTTAATTGTTTATGTAAATTGTGATTTTGTAATGAATGGCCATATGACCATGTGTGGATTATTCGATGTCATTTATCACTTGGATGTGGCAATGATGGTTTTGGGTGGTTTTTAGAATTCAAAATGGCCATGAGCACACTCTAAATCAGTACCAGAAAATTTACCCAGCAAAGACTTAAAATAATAATTTTATAATAATGAACAAATAAAAATATATTAATCCAGAACATAAAAAAGAATAATATTATAAAACCCAAAACAATTTTGAATTTTCAAAAAAATCTTTTGCAAAAATATACACATGTGCAATTCTCATTATCTTTATGAAATCCTGATAGTGAAAAACCAGAAACAGATGAAGATATGTGCAAAAATGAAGCTGTATATATAACATTATCAAAGAAGAAAATATTAAAGATAAAATCCATAGAATGAGATTTTGAAAAATCCAAAGGTAATAGTAATTTAAGCGAATTTACTAAATTGGAGTTTATATAAACATTGATATATCTATCTTTAGAAACTCCCTGATCTATCTAAAGCAATGATCACACACTTGTAAATAAATCACAAAGTATTGGAAATGATATAAATTTAAAGTTGTTATTTATGAATAAGGATCAAACATAATACAAAGCCTATCACTTGATCATTTTTGTTGTACAAAAACTAAGAAAATTCAAAAATAAAAAAAAATTGATTATATTTTCAGAAATGAGCAAGTATATATACATATATTGCTATTATTACAAAATATTTTTCATATCAAAATCCAAATTAAAAAATGATTTCCAAAACTGGAAAAATATTACAATTTTATCTGATCATGAACTTTTAAAATAACATATATCATTTATATGTATTTTATATTAAACATCTTTAGCTTGAAACAGAATAAATAATTTATTGCAGTAAAGAGAAATTGTGGAGACTTAATGGAAGGAATATTGAAAAGAATAATATCTATTTACAAAAATCATAAATTGAGAAGAACTAATGTATAAAGATCAAAACAAAAGTAAAAAATCAATTTAAAAAAAAGGGAAAGTACTTGACATGTATAACAATTTTTGAAAACATTTACAAAATACAATAATCAGGAATGAGGAAATATAAGTTATGTTTTTTAAAGATGACAATGAATTGATTGCAGATGTCATGTGATAAGTAGTTAATATTTTCTCATTCATGATTATTGTATTTTGTAAGTGTATTTTTAAACAAGGGAAATGACATCATTAATATATATATGTAGGAATAAATCCACTGGAAAAAAATAATACATTTTGTGACTTTATAAAAATCATATTTAAGAATACAATTTATTTTTTAAATATGAAACTTTAATGTTTTAGAAATAAGGTAACATTACTACAATTTAGCCTATTTTATATATTTTGGTAAAATGTCTGTCTTATTGTCTGTGAATGAGATACTTCTGTGATTATGGATAGAAAAATGCTTCTGTAACAATGTTAGTTTTAATGCTTTCTTTAACATCCAAATTAGCAGTGAATTCAGTTAAAAATTGGATAAGATTTTTCATTGTTTGTATGACGACTAAATGTTTTTATCTTAAGCAAAAAAAAAAAAAAAATCAAAAAATGTGTATGTGTATGAAATGAAATCAATATAACCATAAATGTATGTAGTTATGGCATTCAGGCCAACATTATCTCATTCTTCAATGAAACAAAATTCAATTCATTCCTCAAGAAGGTCAGATATAATCTATGTTATACAATTAATTAATACCATCACTATTTTCCAATTTTTGTTTTGTGCATGATGGCTAATTATTTCAGATCAATTACTTTATTATTCAAATTAACACAACAATATTCGATTCTGTCCATATAAAACAAGTTTTACACATTTCTACATAACGTTTGGTAGCAACATAACAAAGTAACAGAATCATTTGGATTCTCTTATTTTAATCATATTAGTAAAAGATATCTCATCAATTAATAACCACTTAGCTGACTTATCTTTTATCAACTTAATGATAAACTTTTGCAAAATATATGATACAGTATGTATTTATTGTTTGGATTATTTCCATCATCTAATATGAATATTGAATGACTTCAGAAAAATTTAACTTTATTTAAATATTCCAAATGCATTTAACTTTTAGTAATAGCACATCAAACAGGTTAGTATAAGTGCAACATTTTGAGAGGTATTATTATCTCTCTTCTTCAGGTGTTTCTGGCCTGATTAGTGATAGTACTAGCATCGAAATCAAACCTGAACCTTAAATTCTTGGGTATTGAATTTTTAAGGTAATGCTCTAAATAAGCATTTATTTTATAGTGCTATGTTTTATAAATTGTAAAACCTTAAAGATGAGCCTTTTCAAGCTATTGTGCATGCGCTTTTTACAAGTGTTAATAATAAATGAATACTTTCATTCCCAACACAAGATATAGTATTTATGAAAGAATAAAATGAATCCACTTATTCTTTTCAACCCACATGCTTATATATGGGCAAATATTAAGTACTGGAAATGAAAGCATGAGGATAGACCACTTACTTTAAATTACTGTTTACGATGTCTGAATGAATGACGTCGACGTTATTATCTAGAATTTACTAAACGTCACTCTCAAATGAAACTTAAACATATGTAAATAAGCATTTATTTTATAGTGCTATGTTTTATAAATTGTAATACATTAAAGATCAGCCTTTTCAAGCTATTGTGCATGCGCTTTTTATGAGTGTTAATAATAAATGAATACTTTCATTCCCAACACAAGATAAGATATAGTAATGCTCTAACCAACTGGCTCAGTTGATTAGAGCATTACCTTAAAAATTCAGTACTCATGAATCTAAGAGTCCAGATTCAATCCCATGCTAGTAATGACACTGATCAGGCCAACAACATCTGAAGAAGAGGGGAGAATAATACCTCTCAAAGCATTGTGCATGTACTAACCTGGTTAATGTGCTATTACTAACAGTTGAATGTATTTAGAATATTTAAATAAAGTTAATTTTTTCTAAAGACATTCAATATAGATGATAGAAATAGTCCAAACAATAAATACAACTAAAACACCATCATCACAAACCTTCAGGAAAACACAATGATATGGTATAGTTTAGTTCATATTGCTTAGAGATAACCTCAACTGAGTTACATACCATTTTTCTAATTTTTTTTATTTAAAAGAGAATATCTGTATTATACAACTATAAGTAAATGGATTGATATTCTTTAATATGTAATATAAAGACTTAGTCATTACATTTACAAATGATTCGGCCATAATAATAATAATTGAATGGTTTATTCCTCAAGAGTTCATAAGAATTTTGAAGACTAAAAATTACAGCTGGATCTACAATTCATGAACTTTGAGTTTTCAAGTCCTCTTCTTTACCATTGTTTTAACATCACATATTTAAAAACATTCCTCTGCTACCATTTTTTAAAATAAAAAAGCATATAGAAATTCAAAATGTATTTGGCATAATTAAATTAAGAAAGAAATAAAACATAAAAATCATTTAAAACTATTATTTTTCACTTATTTTGCAAATAGTCCTTCAAAAGAATCTAAAATTTTTAAATAATGTTTTATAAAGAATTTATTATTAATAGGTGCAACCTAAAATCTTTATATATGTTTTATAAAGGATTTGTAATTAATATATGCAAGAATATTCAATATGTAACAACGTAGAGATATCAATATTCATCATGTTTGAAATTGAATCTACACTTTACATCACATAAATTAAAATACATCCAAAAAGTTTCCAGTTCTGGTATGAAGTGTATCTTGTTCTATAATCAGAGATTCATCAGATATTTTGAAGCCTAGTTTTCCAGAGATACATAGAGATGACCTCAAAATATATTAAATTATATAAATCATTATTTAGTCACCAATTCTGATGTTATATATATATATATCATAGGCAGGCAGCAAATGTTAAGATCACAGAATTATGAAAAGGTTAACCTTTCAAAGTATTAGTTGACAAAGACTATGAGGATAGTCGAAAGTGCTCCTAAATGACGATTATATTTTTTGTACTTTTCAAAAATTTTGATTATTGTATTTAGTAATATTTAATTATAAGATTACTTATATTGCTTTGAGGAAATACAGACATCAATTTATAATATTATATATATATATATATATTGTAACATAAATAAATGAATCAAAAAAAAAAAATATACCTGAGTTGTCTACAATATATAAGAAATAATCATAAATTCAAAAATTAAATGATGATCAAAAGATATTATTATATCTGAGTAAAGGAGTCCAAATATCAAGAATTATAGGCAAATTATTAATAACCATTGTATTTTGACTCAAGTATATGGAAATCATGTGAAGTGAGTACACTAGTAATTCAATAAAATATAACTCAGGTATACAGGCAGTAGGTTTTATCCACTTTCATTTCTTGGTTTGATGTTAAGTGCATGTTTAAACAAATACTAAGTGAATATGGTCTAGCAGGGCGCCACTAGATTATCTGAATCTAGACACGGTTATATCTAATAACCTTTCACATGTACCGGGTTTGAATCCCTTTTTGGTACTTTATTTCTAATAAAAATGAGAGATTTTGCTTTTTGAGCCATATCACTATAAGCACTAATAGTTAGGTAAAAGTAAAACATCTTTAAACCACAGTGGAGTTCATTGAACATAAATCATTTCTCAGATCTTAACATAACAAATGTGTTTCAATATTTTTATAAGTTCACTAGCTCAGATTATATATAACTAATTTAGGATGGCAATTCACTCATCCTTGCATGAAATAGATGATGGGATGTGGTTATAATAATACTAAGAAATCACTAAATATTATAAAATCAATATTTATTTATGGCCTTTAAACAGTTAAACAGCTCATTAATTAAAACGTTGATGGCGATGATGATGATGATAATAATAACAATAAAGACAAGGGTTTCAACTACAGCTCTAGGACTAAGCCTAAACATAAAACTAAATTTTATGAAGAAATTCATAATTATTGCTTAATTTTAGCATATTTACTTATATCTTAAATAACTAATATTCAACCATTGATGATGATGAATAATCACACTTAACAAAGACTACACTTAATGAAATATATACGCCTCGTTTAATAAAACAAACTAATATTTATTACTACAGTTCTAACATATACATAAAAATTTCTAGATAAATATGAAAATTGACATGAATAATAATAATAATTGATTATATAACAATCCTCAGATTAATTTTAAGTTCTTCCCCCTTTCCCTTCAAATGTATTTTGTATTAAGTTGGACGTCACATTGACCATGATTTTCACTCCATGAGAAAAGTATTTAAAAAAAAATATTATCTGCTCATTAGCACACATACTTTAAAAATCCAACATGTAAATAGAATGTAAAAAAAAAATGTTAGTAAAATTGAAAGAGCAAGTTTTAGAAAAGAGTTTTAAATTATTTTCTCCCCCTCCCTTCCAAGCGCTGAAATCTATACTTAACTTGAAACAAAATAATCTAATATTCTAATACTACTCATTATTTCACATTCACTCCCAATTATACACATATAAAAATATTATTATGTATGTGCGTGTTTTATCCCATAATAACAAAATATTATTAAAAACCAAAATAATAATAATATATCAGTTAAAACTAAAATCATAACACCATAAAAAAAAATTGTTTTACACATTAATATTGTAAAATTAATAAACAAATAATTTTCATACATTCAAGATCATTTATGAAGCTCAAAGTTATTTTTAGTAAGACATTCTTGTTTTTAATCGATCTGAATAGTCTTTAAAGGTTCTTTAAATAAAATATACCACTTTATTGCTAAAATGTTTCTTAAGACTGATATCATAAAGAAAATAGATATAAAAAGTCATATTACCGATCTTTTGTTTGTGGCGAATTTCCAAGGGTTCAAACTTGTCTTGTATAATGTTTATATTTCTGCAGCTACCATTTCCGTTTTACTGGGAACAATCTCTTTCTTGAGGTGTATAACTATTTGATGATGGTGACTCTATTGAGGTTATTTGCTTTAGTGGATAATTTGGAAATCATTATATTAATTTTTCTTCTCTTCCTGTCAAGCATGTGGATGAAATACAGCAGTTGTTTTCACATTTGTAAATTTTCTTGAGTTTAAAATCAGTTGTTGTAACAATTAATTGGACTTGATGATTAATATTTATCAGTAGATTAATTCATCTTCTTTGAATGCAGGTGAATGCTTTCTTCCTTCTATTAAAAACATCTTATTTCTCTGGTCAGTTGAAAGGTGTAGAATATTATTTTAGACACATCTTTTCTTTCCTATGTGATGTGCAGCTTCCTCCAGATGGTCAGCAAATGGGACATACATATAATTTTTCTAGCCAGCCATTTCTTATATTTTCAACATTCAATTTGATAGTTTAATAATCTGAATCAATCACAATAATCCTAATAATAATTCAAGACAGCTTTTTATATCCAATTTTTAGCTAACTTAACCAATCAGAGATAGCATCACTTGCTATTTTTGGACAAATTTGTTTTAATTAGATCTCTAATTTATTTTCAACTATATTATTTTTCAACTGAAAAGTTTAATCCTTTTTCAGAACTTTTGTTTAAAAAAAATAGACTCAATCCTTATTTCCTTTCTTTTCTCTTTTAACATCCAGGTAACACTTCAAATCTTTGAGCTTCCTTCTTTAGATCTTGAGATAAGACAATTTCAAAATTTAGAGTTCTGACCCATTATAAGCTTCCAAAGTGAAACAATCATTTACAAAAAAAATTGCTACAAAGATCGATATCTGATTAAACAGATTTCCTCTTTTAACAAAAAAAATTGTACAAAAAAAAATAATTTGACAGATTTAATACTTCCTTTTCTTTCAATATTTAGGAAATGTAAATTTTTGTATGTAATGTACACACATCCTTCATTCTTTCAAATCATTCATAAACTAACTTAAATAATATGATTGCTAGCTTAGTAATTATAACCCAATTATTTAATTAAATCTGTAACTTTTAAATCCCATTATAATTAAAGAAAAGAAAATAAAAGTATAGAATAAAATATTAGAATTGATCAAGCATAGGTTAGTTTTAAAGAAAGTTAAAATGTTTAATATTTGAAATATAAAACAATTAAATAATTTACACATACATTGCCTATATGTATGCATTATAACTTTGCTTTTTAAAGAAAAATTAAATATTAAATAGTTTAAATGTGTGTATTACCTTTCTATCAACACACAAACAAATAAAGCATATAATTGTTGTCCCACTCTCTGTCTAAAGTGTTTAAGATTTTAATCTGGTAGGGTTTGAACTTGGATGCCCTACAGCTTCTTTTATGGTTATATAAAATTGTGATGATGATTTTTGTTTTACACTTTCTTACATGCACATTACTATAAATTTAGCTAGTGACTAAATTGTAATGGCACAATATATATATATATATATATATATATATATATATATATATATATATTGATTGAATTAAAATAATATCCAAAGACACCACCAATCTCAACTTTCAATTTATTACTTCTAAATTAATCAAATATGAATATTTGCTACATCATTAAAAGCTGTAATCTCTATTTGTGGATCATTATCCAAAGCAATCAAAGATCTTATTTATCTGTTTGAAATATCATTATTATATTTTTAAATGCCATTCATGAATTGAAATAAGATTATATATTACTTTCAAGTCCATATATTACTTTCAATGAGTCAAAAAATAATAATTTCTAGTATATTCATCAAGTGATTGTATTTTCTTTTTCAGTTTTAATCTATCAATTATTTTAAAGTCTTTTTGTCAAGTATTGTAATACTATTTTTCGATTTTTGTATGAAATTCCATGTTTGATGTATTATTCTACCAAGCAGAAAATGCTATATGTTCTCTTTTAATCAAACCATTAACAGTAGAATCACCAGAGAAACATTCAGAATTTTTATTTTCAGTGAACCCAGAAATAAACTTGTGTATCTTCAACACATTCTTTAAAAAAATTCCATGCATCAGTAACATTACATTCTTGAAAATCAAATTTGGCATATTTGGTATTTAGCCAATGAAATTTAATCCAAAGAGTAATTGCTTCCTGTTGTGATCCATTTTCCTTAAAAAAATAAATTCATCATTTGGATTTAGTGAACAGGAAATGATTATCATTGGATAACATATGTAAACAAATAAACCAATGAAAATAACAGGTGAATTCAGATATTCTTTTCATTGTCTGTCATCTTAGTTTTTTTAGAAACAAATGGGCTTTTTGACCTGTGGATATGGTTACATATTAGCTCAAGAATTGGCACACAGCTTAGAAGAAAAGCTTAAGTCGTCTTGTTATTATCTTCCAGACGTATCTATGTGTTGTGAATGAATTCAATATATTGTGTGAAGTTATTCTATGTTTGACTATATTATTATGTATAATAAAATATTTAAAATAATCACTCGAGTTTGCCTCTCAATACTTAACAATCCTAAAGAGTAAACATAAGAGTTTATCCAAATATTTGTGAAATAGGGATCTATTTTTAATGCCGCTATCATTTTAATCACAGAGTATGTCTATGATCTGTCCAACAATCTGAAACTGTAATTGAGCGTAAACATCTTTTATAATCTGATTTCAAACTGTAACATAATCCACAATCTACTATTGTTTTGAGTTTTTATATAAGCAAAAAAAAATTATAACCTGTTAACAAAGTATTCATGATATTTAATTAATATGTTGCACTAAAAGTGATTAATTGCAGACTATTTGAGTTCATAGAATTAATATCATTATTTTTAATAAGTTTAAATCAAGTTCATTAATCCTATAAACACATTTGTAAAAGTCCAAAAGGAAAAATGCAGTATTTTAATAATGATTTAAAAAAAAAAAAAAGTTTTTTTCTAAACTTTCTAAATATAATGTGTGTTGTATTCACTTACAAATAAGCAAATTAATCATTATGAAAAACCATGTTTAACATCCTTAAAATTTAATATATCCATCTTCAAATTAAATAAATAAAAAATAATATACTTTACCCTAAAAGTAATCTTCTTTCATTCCACGATTAAATTAGTAGCTAATTAAACCTCTTTTCTATTGAAAATTGAATTTCACTAAAAGCAACTGTATTAATATTAACTCTTGATAATATTTTCACTACAAATGAAGTTTTGTACAATTAAATGTATCTATCTTTAGCCTGATATGTAAAGTAAGTCATTTTAGATATTCCTTGGTAGATTCTTACACTAGCATTATAGATAGGACAAATACATTAGTCTTAAACCTGTCCCTGCTAAACACCTTCTCACAAAAAATTAACACTTTTGAATCAGTACTTTTTGTTATCCAGGTAATTAAAATCAAAATACAGTTGCACAAACACACAATCCATTATCCCTGTAGTGTATGAAGATAACAGATAATATGTGTGACTGAAGACAGTAAAAAAAAAAAGTTTAGAGAAGATTCAGAAAAACTATGAAGGGGGGAGCAATATCTAACCTTTATCAAAATGTCTTATACTACAATACATTGGCTTGTTCTCTTGAATCACTCTGCTCATTGATTATTCAGAGTCATCATAAATGAAGGTATCTTACTATCCATTATCTGTGAACCTTGTTGGTAGCCTGAGTTCAGCATTCATTATTCTCTACAAAATTCATTTAACTTAATGATCACTTTTCAGTAACACATCACTTCAGGAGCAAACAAAATAATTACTAAATTGTCTCAAAGTCTATTTTACTGTATAACCTTTTTGTGTTTATTTTTACTATAAAAATTTAAATGAAGGGAAAATGCAACATACATAATTGTGACTTTGCATATTTTTCTTGGGGAAATTAAAACAATTTACCTTAACCATTAATACAATGGTAATATATCTCATATGACCTATAACAATGAAATTTCTAATTAAACTATCATTGAATCAAAAATTATTCATAGATTGTTTTTTTATCCAATGCTCTTCAATAATTCAATTCTTGTCATTATCCTTTTTTTCAGCTAACTTTATCCGTAAGATCTCCTATATAACACTTTACAGTTACATTTAGTGGACAAAGTCTACATTATCACATTTAAGGCTTTATTATATATCTTCTTATTCCAAAATTAGAATAATAATATTGTAATGATTATAATGATAATTTAATGATCTATTTATATAGAGAGAGACATATGAAACATTCAATTAGATGTTTTCAATCAAAAATCCATTGGAAATTAACTTTAATAGCTTAAATTTATTTTTCTAATACTTTAAATATGTTTGACTTTAATTACAAGTGTTTTTTTATCAAATATTTTTTCAAATCTATTAAAAGGAAATAGTATTATCTTTATAGACGTTTTAAATATAGGAAGCAAAAAGACATCCATTGTATAATAAAAATAGATTTCAAACATCTCAAATAAGTTTTCAGATTAAATTTATTTAATTAAATTCTCTCATATGAACATCATCTCAGAAATAGAAAACTTTTATAAATACACACATGGGCTCAATGAATGTTCAAATTAAACATATTCATCAATAATGAAGTGATTTATTTTTAGAAAGGTTATATTTATATATGCATATAACTAATAAAAATCAGCAATAATAATATTACAACAAACATAAAATTTAGATTACTGGTAAAACATTTGCGTATTAGTTATACTGCAAAATGTAATTGTTAATTTCATGAAATATTAAAAATCAATCTTAAATAAATATTCATTTTAAATCTAAACACCCATTCTAAAATTTCTATTATCTGAATAAAATTACAAAATATTGTTTTGATCTATTGTTTTAGTTACAGCTACATAAAAATTTTATATTGACAAAAATAAAACACTTATTAAAATAATAAAATTGTAGGATATACAAAAACTACTTCAGTATATACAAACTATAGATAGTAAAATTAATGTTTATCTAAATTTTCAGCAGAGTTTCATTTTGTAGTGCAATAGAATGGAGGTATTGTTAAATCTGAAAAATTCACAAATCCAAAATAAGCTCTAGAACCAGGATGTGAATTAAAAGTAAAATATATGTATTAATAGACTTTTGCTGTGAAGTAATTGGAATTTTATTGTATAACTGCCCAACATTGTAAATAGAACTTTTTCTAAAATAGATCTAACACATTTCTTGAACATACAAGAATATCTGCAGTTTATTTCTCTGAATCGATTTAAATTATAAAAAAATTTTGGGAATGAGACTCTTAATTTTTTATAATATAAAACCTAGCAATTTATGCCTCTGACACATAACCGGAATTCCATAGCAGAAAAAAAAAAAGATGATAAAATGTTGTTAAACTCTAACAGAACGATTCTGAAAAACAGTATTTCAACATAAAACATTATTATTTTGTAGAACAATATAAAATTTAATTACATTGTTGAAATAGATTTAAAAAAAAACAGCACTATTTTAGTAACAAATATTAAAGCTGAATAGGTTTCAGTATAAACTTCTTTTGCTTAAGAGTGAATTTACACAGCATTATATATCAGTTGGATTTATTGGAAAAAGTGCCAATTGGGATAAACTTCATTTGCCAAATCATTACCAAACTGAAACCATACATTGGTTACAAATCACAAAAAGTTTTGCAAATAAAAACATTTTATAAAAGCAGAAAAGCTTATAATATTTTCTGAGATACAGTTGTTAAAATTTACCAAGACACTATTGATGCACATTGAAATTAAAATTACTGTTAGAAGAGCCTTGCAAGAAGTGGTAGCATATCTACCTGTCATACCTATGACCTGAATTCAAACAAATCTGGATAAAATTAAAACTTTTTTCAGATTTTAATTGGGCTTACTTTTTTTCTCAGGAAGCTGATTCATAGTTAATTGAGCAAAACATTCAATAGTGATAAGAATAATAGGATTTAGTTATTATTATGAGAAACTAATTGATAAAAACCATCTATAGTGTAACGGAATAAGTATATGCCATTACATTTCTTTCAAATAGAAGTAAAAAAAATATAAAATCACCCTCGAATAGAAATATATGTATAAAAAAAAAGGGGGGGGGGTTAATAATTTGATTTGAATTAATATATATAACGCACAGATGGCAAACTAATTAAATAATTTAAAGTTAAAATCTAAAAACAAGATTCTTTTTAATATAAAAGAATTTTTTAAAAAATGCTGTTAATTAGTTATTTTTATTTTTAAAATAGAAATGATTTTCTATTTTGAGGTAATTGCAAACAGGGCCTTGGGCATATAGTCAGATAAAAGATAAATTAAAAAAATACTACTGATAAGGGTTTACAGAAAAAAAACTTTGAAGGGAGAAAAGATTTTTGGATTGCTCTTGCTGATTGTGGATTGTTAAATATATTTAGAGGTGTATTGTGGATCTCCAAAATGTAGGGGTCAGCAATAATTTACATTTCCCGTATTTGCAGCAGCTGAAGTGGTCTCCAGAATACGACGGTTCCCGGAAAATAGCCAGCAATGGACTTCTCTTCATCTAGAAGAATAGGAAATGAAAAGAACTTTGAATTCTACCATGCATCAAGGATTATAAAGATGGGCTTTACCTATAGCATTGGAAAGTATAAACTTTTCTTTTAAATGATATGAACATTAATCATATAGTACAAACTTTTTCCAGTATTTTAACTGTCACTTAACTTTTAAAAGAAATTTCTTATCTGACTAAATTTTAAATTATTTATCCATTTTTTTCTTTATGCTTAATATCATTTCCATTCTCGTAATTTCTTTTAAATTAATTATTTAAAGTGAGTGTGAATGGCTGCATAGATTCGTAAGATTGTTAGTTTAAAGGGTATTAATTTTGGGCTAATTGTTTTGTAGTTGGATCGGTGCTAGTGGATAGATGTACGGATGTTTTACGTCAATGTAATTTGAGTAGGTGCATTGCATACTTGTTCCCTTGTACCACGTTAGCATACAGGGCATAATACCCACCTGAATGTATGACCCAAAAGAGTAGTCATCACATTGTTAATGGTCGCAGACGTATTTCCTACACCATTGATTTTCTTTTGCTCTGACTGGGACAGTAAGCTGTCAAAGACCGCTATCACCATTTACAGAGCTTCTCGTATAATTTCATTCTTGTATCATGAGGAAGATTCTCATTCCTTCTCACCATGATTCCTTATTTTTCTAATGATATCATGCTACAGATGTAAAATTCCCATTAGCATGATTGTGTTATGCTAATAATCTCATTTTGCATTGGTCACATCAGTATATCAGTAAGCTAGCGTTGGTTTAAATGCAAGATTTTTGGCCTAAGATTAAAAGGGATTGGGTTGGTTATTGTGTAATCTATGTAGCATGTTCACACTTAATAAAATATTAAAATTGTATTTAAATCTATTAAATGCTTCCATCTGTGCATATAATCCAAATCAAATATATTTAGTTGATTTAATTTTCAGAATCTTTTTAATGCGTGTGTGCATTATAATAAAATGTTTTGTTGAATTAATTTTGGCAGTAACTTATTTTATATTTTTTATTAATATTTAAAAGCATTAGAAATTTGAATATACCATATGATATTTTAAGCTCAGCTTCTCCCTGAGCTAGTGACTGGTGCTTTTGGTTCGATAAAAAGGTAACCTCTCCCGCGCGTATCTGCCTACCATATAAATTTTCCAGGTTCAAATGGCCTGGTGGCGCCCTGGTATGGCAGTTTAGGTTAGGGAGGTTCGTAGACCGTTATAATAGTTAATATTGGACATGTTTAAAATATTTAAAAGTTAAATGAATGTTGAAAAACCATTGAAAAAACACTAAAATATTACCCCAAATGATTAAAAAGCATGGTGAATAATGCTGTCTTCTTTGTTGTTTCTCTGTGAGAGTTTGTTAAATAAGCTTTTGCTCTGCAATAAGCTATTTATAAAAAAAAGTTTTACCTTTTATCTTCACTAACTCTTTACTAATTCTTTAAAAATGGTTATTAACTGTTGAGCACTACTTAGATGAAAATACTTTTTTCAAGAGAAGACTTGAATCTGAACACCTATTATTCAAAAACTTCTAAAGCAATCTTTAACTTTTTACAATAAATAAATTAATTTGTACATAGATTTATGAACAAAAAAAAAACATTCAGTAAATATTTACAAACTAATAAACCTAATTGCAATGAGCAGCCGGGGAGGGGGTCCAACTAGCTGAATTTAAATTTACAATGAAGGCGTAGAAGTTCCATTCTTAAAATCTAAAAAATTCACAAATCCAAAAAAGGTTTCCAACTAGAATTTTAGATTAATGGTATCATATCTGTATCTATTTATGAAAAACTCTACTATTATAATAATACAGATATATAAGGTGTGATAAAATTAACTTTTAATATTGATTTGTAAAATATATACATATAACTATTGTTTTTTTTTTTTTGTTGTTGTTGTTTAATTTCATTTAAATGTGTTTATTTAAAGCGTTATAAAATATGAATAGTCATTTATCACTTTAAAACAAGAAATAAAATACTTCCTGTGTATGACTGGATTCTTTATCTTCAATTTATTTTATATATTTAATTTTTTCATATATATATATTTTTTTTGTTAATTTAAATTTCATATGATAGAATATTTGCTAGTTATCTATTTGTATATTTCATTTCATTTTAATAATAATATTAATTACGTAATAATAAAGATACATTTATAATTAAAATATATATATAACAGAAATGTCAAATGTTAAATTATCAGACTTGTGCTTGAAAAAAGATAATGTTACAAAAAGGATAGTAGATAAATTTTTATATGTTTCGCAAAGTTAAATTATATTTAAAAAACTTGATTAATCTGTCTGTAAATGTTATGTGTGCATTTATATATATATTTGTATGTATCATGTATAAGTAAATCATATTAAAATAATTATTTCAAAAAATGTATATGAAATCTTTATTAATTTCTGTAATATGTTTAAGCATCTTTTAAAAACTGCTGCCGCAAAGAACTTTCCAAATCTCTCCAATAGAAGAATAATAAAAAAGTAATTAGAGATTAGTGTTTTTTTATTTTTTTATTTTATCTTCTGACTAATAATGACCAGATATCGTTTACAATGTCAAGAGACCAACTATTTGGGGGGAAAAAATTGATCCTTGCTTGAAAATTGATAACTACTTGAAAATTTTTTAAATTTCAAACAGATTTGAAACGCATATCATGGACATGTGCGTGCAAATTGGCTACATCGTCATTATGTTTTTGAATACATTTTGCACAATTTTAATTTTCTGCCGGAAAACAACTGAAATTCGGGGAAAAAACACTATGCCAAGTGATGGTAATAGTTATTTATCACTACATCATAAACTTTATTGTGCCAGTATATAAGTAAATTGTATTTAATTAGTAATTTTGGAGAATTTTAACAAACTGTGAAACTTTAATTAATTCATGTCATAATCAAATGTTTTCTTAACTGTTATTTCTCCCTCTCCCCCACATCTTTATTTTTTTAACACATGTTTGATGGTATTATATATAGTTACTGAGAATTAATTGTCAGCAAATCATAATCGAAAAGTTGTTCTAATACGAGTCTCTTGGAAAACAAAATATTCAATAGTGTTATGATGATTAGGAATTTTCGCAGTTACTATATATCGTTCATCATTTCAGTTTTTCTTTGTAGTTATCACATGGACTCAAGAATGAAGATTCTTAAATCAATTTTCGAATGACAGAAAATTTCTGTTTGTCAATGGAATAAAACTCTTGTTCCAAAGTATCTCTTTTCTTTTGAGAACTGATCTTACAATTATTTTTATTTTTATTCTAATCGTAATTATTAATAAGTTTACTAATAAGTTTAAATCGTAATTATTAATGCAACAATGCTTGAAGTCTCCAGAACCATTAAGAGTTTTATTGATTAATTATGTTTTAAAATTATCACCTCCTTTATGCTACCGTTTAATTATTAGTTAAGTGGTTGACGCTTGAGTCCGCCTTTGTTGTTACTTTACGTCTTAGTAAAAATCATCTTAAAATAATTACTGATGATAAATTAAATTGTGTGCATGTAAGCAAAATGGTATTAAAAATTAGCATTACACCTGTCAGCTATTATCATTTTTTAAAAACTCGTTGCATTTAGAATACCAAATTATAAATGCTGTAATTAGATTGCTAATTAAATTGTTGCTAACTTAAAAATTAAAGCGACTACTCTTAAGGCTAAACATATAAGTAAAGTATCCGTTTATATATATTGCTAAATAGAAGAATAAGGAGAAATTAATTACTACTGGGGCTGAAACTAACAGATAAGCAGAACAATTAAAACAATATATAAAACTTTAACAAGCAAGAGACTCCTATTATCAAGGTGGTATAAATGTACAAAAAAAAAAGAAAAAAAAAAAAAAAAAAAAAAAAAAAACTTTCCCCCCCCCCCCCCCCCCCCCTCAAACACCTACATATACCCCCCTCCCCCCCCCCCCCCCCCCCCCCCCCCCCCCCCCCCTTCTTTTCTTTTTGGTTTTTTTGTTAGTGACTTGTTTTAATAAAAATCGTTTTTTTTATTTTTATGAACTAAATTTTCTCTCTCACTTGCCAATTTTCAGCATTTCCGCTGATTTCATTTTAACTCTTTACCTGTGAAGAAAACTGGTTTAGTCAAATGTTCATGAATTATCAAATAAAATGACCAGGAAGAGAGTTGTGGACTAGGTTTGATTCTTAAACATTGCCATTGGTTAAATAGTCACCTGATATTAAATTCAACCTATCCATTGCTTGCAATTTTTATGGTATAACAACCCATGCTTTCAAAAACTTGTAGGTTAAATTCTTTGTAACACTTATTCAAAGCCATGTATGCTAGATTTTCTGTTCAAAAGCAGACTAGGTTAACTAGACTCTTCATCATCAATGATAGTTTGGTCTATTTGTCATAATTTATTCGTCCACCTCAATTTTAAAGATGAATCATGAACTTTGATGAATAAACACTGTTGTTGTCCATGTAGTATTTGAAAGTATTTACATATGCAATGAATAGACAAATTCTACTTTTTGATAATATAAAGTCCAGCTTTAAAGTTGAAATGCTAGCATAGATTAAGAGGATGATAAGAAATCACAAATTTCCAGGAGTTATCATTTAGTTATAACATGTTTCCTATTTAGTCTACCTACTTTCAAACAGAGAACATATCATACATATATCTAGTTTATCTAGAATCACTATATTTTTTCTATTAAATACATACTTATATACACATATAAATATAATAATATAATGCTGAACTATGTACATAATTTCCTCTTAACACTTTTTTTAAAAAAATTCTTATCTAAATAGTCATATGAAAACTAATAGATACATACTTACATCCACCCACTTAAATCTAGAATTAATAGGTCAAATTTATTTGTAACACTTTTTTTATTTTTTATAAGCATCTATTCATAACAATCATCTGTAAATAAATTCATAAATAATTGCCCGTATTAATAAATTCTTAATTAGATAGTTAAGTCTTATATTTCATTTGCCCTTACATATAGATCAACAGTTCCCAATCTTTTTGGGATAAAGCACCGGGATTTTTAGGCAAGAGGATAGTATATCAGTAGTAAAAAATTTTCAAATTTGTGTATGATAGAATGTAATAGAATTTAATACAGACTATGTATTTGGGTTATTTTTATTTATTTATTTAGATATCACAGCATTTTACAGCAATATATATATATGTAAAACATAAAAAATTACAACACATTTAGTGAGAGGTATATACTTCAAGTATTATTATATATATGGTTTAAAAAATAAAGAAAAAAAATTGAACAAATATATCACAAAATAAAAATTATCCAATATAAAAATATAGAAAATGAAAAAATATTTTTGAACATAAATAGTAACAAATTATTTTAATTAGTCTGAGGTATGCTTGTATTTCATATATCTATATATATGATACAAAGTTAATTATAAATATGCGACTTTTTTCGCATGCGTTAGTGAAGCTATAATTATACTTAAAATAATGTGTAATAGGTCTGCTTAGCCTTTCGAGATTTAATGTTCGAATCTCATACTCATAGCTTTGTGAATGAATACTGTTGTGATTATTGTACACATATGCAAATGAGTTTGAATATTTAATTAGTCCATTGTTTAGAGAGAGCAAAGCATGCCTCTCTTCTATTAATGGCACTGGGATCATTTGCAATGTAAAAAGCTTCTTTAACTTTTCTTTTGGCATCACTCTTCTCTGTACAAATTATTTGGGCAGAACTAGGTTCAAATACATGGCCTGTAGCTGCTTGGTGGTCCCAGAAGATTGATGTTCCTTCATTTTTTATTTTTAACCCTGTTGTATGCATACCTGTGTTGGTAAATTCTTGTATTAAGGTTAGCCCGAGTCTCACCATAGTAAGATGCCTGGCAGCCTAATTGAGGGCATGCCATTTTATAGACCACATGAGGGGCTTGATCTTTTTCTATTGTATCTTTGGAATTATTTATTAGTCGGTTAGTATTGGGAGGTGTTCTGAAGCTAAATTTGAAATTGTTAGGCAATTTTTTTGCAATATTTGAGGTTACATTATGTATAAAAGGAATTGATAGGTATTTCATATTGTCTTTAGGCTGTTTATTTCTGAGTTTTCTATAAAATGTTTTTATTCTCTGATTGATTATATTGGGTTTAAAGCCTATGTTAGTCAAATTGTCCCCAAGCATAAGACTATCACAATTTACTATAATGAACCTTGAGCCAATAGAACATCCAGAAGAAGCACAAATACATATATCTAAAAAAAATCCCCATACAAAAATCAAATTTTGGAATATAAAAAGGACAGTGGTAATTGCTTTGGCACTCAAAAAGTTAAAATAATTTGTGCTGAGTGTGATAACACAAAGAGAAAAGTCAGAGAGTTTGTAGTTTATTACTAATGCAAATAGCACTTTGAATAGGTAAGTGAATAGAGTGCAACTGATTATGCTTTATGTGTATATATAACACAATTATTAGGAATGGATAAATTAATTTTGCTGTGATTATTATTCACAGCCATGAAAATGCTTTTAGTAGTTGTTAGAAATTGAAAATTTATTTACTCTATTATAGAAGTACAAACATTAATATCAGAATTTGGATATTACAAACACATGTAAGGAAATTAATTATATACTCCAACTTATAAAAAAAATTCCAAAGATTCTATCTTATAAAGCTAATTATTACATGTATAATTATTATGTATAATAATCAAATGTATACTTATATATATCTAATATATTCAAGAGTAGTTACTTTTATTCTACTCAAGAGCCATCAACTATAAGCTTGAACAATCGGTGATATAGAAATCAGGTGAATGTTGTTGTTAGTAAAAAAAAATGTACATACATTTACTTTGATATGTTACATATATGAGTATGCAATTTATAATTATATATATATGGGGGGTTTAAAATAAAGATTCCCACAAGTTACAGATATAAATGACATATTCAAGTTCTTCCGTGCATAATTTATAGTACTAAAGCACTGCTATTTCAATTAGGTCACACAGGCCAACAACTGGGTAATGAATATTTTTATTTTAAAAAATGTTATAGGGGCACTGTAAGCATCAATGGATAGCAAGACTAAATACTCTATCAATAGAAAATAAGAAAAGAAAAATTTAAAAAGTAAGCTTGTCATATTAATGGGTTTTAAAAAATTTTCTCAAATGGTTAATTATGTTTATCATCATGCTGTTGATACAATCTGGCCTTTTATTGATCTCAATTGGTGAAGAGTACCAGGTGTTGATAGAATTCTGGTGATCAAGAAATCTATATTGTGATCTGTATCTATAGCATGGGTAAGATTGCCAATGATGATGTGAGCTGCTTAACTACATTATCATGTTCATCTCTTCTAGGTGTTGTGATTGGTCAAAACTATATGAAACTCCACAGGAAATTTCAATCCATCTTGAATCTCATAGAGTTTCATGTAAGTTTCTAGAGTATCTAGTGTGGGAATGAACATCATATCAGTGCTAGAAAAGATAAACAAGTTAATGTGGCTAAGCAGAACTCATCTTCATTGATGGTCACAGTATAGATTTCTCAACCATCAGGATTCTATCCAGATATGACATTCCTCACCAATGAAAGATCAGAAAATTTTTTTTTTTCACAACAGATGATTGTGCTTTATCTCATGCTGTCTTTCTAATGTCCTTAGGCCAGTCTCTAGATTATGGTTTTCATCAATGAGGATTTTGAACCTTGGAGAAGTATCTTTGAAAATGACAGCACTAATTAGGGGTTTAGAAACACTATTGTCTGGTATCTAATGATTACTAAAGTTTATATTAAAAATGACATAAACGTTATAGGAAAAAATAATTTGTTGCTGCTGTTGTGCAATGTTTTATTGGTTTTAGAAACAAACATGTACATGTAAACTATTTTCTATTTTGAAAGAACTTTTTGTCAAATCTATTAATTTGAATAGCCTCTGAATATTATTTATTTATTTATTAACATTCTACCCTCATCTTTATATATTTTTAAAAATTTCTGTTCTTGTTTTTTATTGGTGAAACCTTTAATTTTATTATACATCAATTCTTACACTGCTCCAATCAAAATATTAATACATTTACACTCTGAATAATACACAGATGAACCTGGGTAAGATGTCATATCATCATCATTTTCAATCAATATCAATCCATTGCAAAATAAAGGTCTCTTCAAGTTCAATCAATCTTCTTTGATCTGTAGCCTATCTTCTCCACATCAACCCTACACACTTTCTTATTTCATTCATCCAGTTTACATGTGGTCTCTTTCTAAGTCTTTTACAATTTTTTGTAATCCAGCTTAAGAGTTCAACTATCCATCTATTATAATCTCTTCTAGAAATATGTCCAATCCAACTCCACTTCAGTCTCTTAATTCTTTCAATGATGTCAGTAACACATGTTTGTTCTCTCACACATATATTTCATTTTCAATCTCTTCTTGTTCCTCCTAACATGCATCTCTCCATAGTTATTTGATTTGAGGTCTCTGTATTACTATTCTATTAAGTGTCCAAGTCTCAGATCCATAAATAAGAATTGATAAAACACATTATTTAAAATCTTTTTTTCCAACACATTTTTTTTCTAATATTCAAGTTATTTCTACCCAAAATGCTCTAAGTTTAATTCTATGATTATTTTTATCTATTATATTTTCATCTGTAGTATTTGTAGTTGTTAATTTCTTTTAAGTCATCATTATCAATCTTTATTTTCAACTTTTGGAAAAATTCATTGAACATTACTTTAGTCCTTTTACCATTTATTTTAGTTCTACTTTCTTACTTCCATCTGATAACACTTGCAACATTTCTTTGAATTCTAAAGCATTATTTGCAAAAACAAATACATCATATGTAAAATTTAGATGACTTAAATAATCTCCATTTACTTTCATTTTAATCCACAAAATACTTTTTTGCAGATTTTCTGTAAAAAAAAATTGGAGATATGGAGTTACTGTTACAAGCGTAGCTTACAATCCTATCGAGAACAACCTTTATTTATCCACACCACCAAATCAAACCCATTTAAAACATAAGCTTAGCTAACAAGTGGTTAAAAATGCACTACCATTTTTTTTGTAAATATACATATGTGTGTATATATATATATGTGTGACAAATGTTTGCTTTATTAAGTATCAAATTAAACAAATGTCACAATGAACTAATTTCTCTTATTTGATAAAAAATAAAAACCCAGTTAAAAAAATTCTTTATATATATATACCAACAATGAGATAATTATCAATGTGTTGTATATCATGAATTAAGACTTAGACCTAATAAACATAGTGAACTAATGTCAAGCCAATCTCTAAGCAACCCAGTGTGGAAAATAAAAGTAGAATTCTGTTATGTAATTTTATTTTTTAACAAGAACCAATATAATATGCACTACAATAGACAGCCTCAGCAATGGAAAGGGAAATGAAAAAACTAGTATAACCAACACTGGAAACTAAGCAGGGTATAAAAGCAAACCCAGTTCATTTCTGTCGTCTTTTGTTATTTTTCAAATGATACAATAACTGTATAAATCCAACATCTTAAGATTGAAGATTTGAATCAAGAGAAGATGAACAACTTGTTTGAACACAAGAGAGGATGGACAACTTGTTCAAATATTCCACATTATCCATATAATTTTTGCAGCGCAAAACTATATGAAATTACAACTGATGTTTAAATAAAGAAAAGTTTGATAAATTTGTGTGGTTTAACAAAAACTGAACTGATTTTAAATTGATATTTAAAAATAAAAACTGTGCTTATTATTCGAACATGGAGAAAAATGAAATAGAACATCACAAGCATTTATATAAAATAATGAAGCAATTGTTTTCTTATATAAGCCATTAAATACCAAATAACAAATCAAGAAAAATTAAATCTGTTATAAACTGCTGTGCAATGTATTCTGGGTAAATTAACATTGCCATATAACTGGAGTGCTACTGTCCTGACCATAGAAGTGCAATGACTTAATCTACTTACCTGTATAATGCCTAAATAAACACCAGATGTCCTTCACTAAATATCTAAATGGATTGAGAAGGAAAGCTACAGCAGAAAATGGAAACAATATCATTTCAAGCATATTGCTGAGGAATTCTAGCAACTATTAAATGACTTACTAAAGAAGAATGATCTGAAGAAAGATAGACTGTTTCCATAAAAGACATTATTGCCAAACTCATGCACATTAATCAAGATGACTTAAAAGAAAGTTTTGATTTATTATGTATTTTTAATATGTTTGTAAACTTCTAGTTACTTTTAATTCCCCACTTGGAAACAGACCTTCAACTTGGAAGAGACCATTATGACTGAAAGCAACAAAGTAAAAGGGGGAGGGTATTTCCACGCTTGGAAACATGCCTTCAACTTGGAAGAGACCATTATGAATGAAAGCAACAAAGTGAAAGGGGATGGTAGAATTATTAAGTTAAACATTTTTTTTATGTTAAATAAAGTTTATGTCAGCTTTCCCTTTGTAGTGACTTGATATTTGATCATCACCACTATGATATGGAATAAGGTAAGATTTTGATATTATTCCATATTAAGCACATTCACTTATCACAGGGCAGACTTCATGTTATTTGTTTTTTATTAACTAACAATTGTTTATACTTATTTTTTTCAGTATAAATCACTAACCTTCTGTATGGATGTTCTTTTCTATCAACTATAGGGATACATAGTTAGGGGTCCCCAAAGATGGGAACATCAATAACTGTAACTGGATGATGAGGCTATTACACATACCCTTGTATAATATTGTAAATTTGTTAGTTAGCTTTGTGGTCAGTTTAATAATGATTTTTTTATTTAAAATTTTATCTGCTTTGTAAATAATTAGTGCCTTGTTATGTATCTCTACCATGGGTAAGTGTTGGAATAGTGAACACATTTAATCGTTGATATGGTAGAAATCCATTCTTGACACCCATAATTATATTTTTTATCATGTTAAAAAGTTTTGCATTTTTATTTTGTTATTTAGTAAACATTGTTAATTTTAATTTAAATTAAACTGGTCTCTAGTTTATCAAAATCCTTTTTGCATTCATTCATCAACTTATAACCAGATATTTATATACACACATGTCTCATTCTTATATAATAATAATACAGTAATATGTTTGAATGGATCTTTAAATCAATTGGAACCTGTATAGAGGTGCAGTAGTTGCTATCTAGTATAAATTCACCCCTGAAGAGAGCCAAAGACAGATTTCTCCCTGAGTTTGAATACTGAGGTGTAACAGAACCTGAAAAGGGATGAATTATGGATGAAGTAGCTCAAATTGTATCTAAATTTAATGTGTAAACTTAGATCTAGCCCATTGGAGGTAGATACAATCATAGGTTAGGTACTTCATCATGTCATTTACAGCATCCTACCAGAAGACCCTAGGTCTGACCATAGTATGACACATTTCCCCCCTTTTGGTGGAAAACTTGGACCATTACATTCTGGCACCCAAACTTTAGGGGAACAAGACAGAAGTTTTGAAGGAGGTCCAGCCACTGGATTGGTAAATAAAAAAAATTTTTTTTGAACTTACATTCTTTTGCCAAATTTTTCACAGTATACAACCCTGATGAATTCTGAATGGCAACCAATTGCTATACCCAACCATAAAGGGATGAAACTTTTCGATTTAAAACATTTCCAAGAAACCACTCAAAAAAAAGAGAAAACATCATGTGAAACATCGAATATAAGTTAATTAATGAGAATGAAAAAATAAAATGAGACCATAAATAAATAAATAACTAATAAACTAAATTAAAATAAGTGAGTTAGGCAAAAGGACAAGTTAAAAAAGTAGGCATTAAAAACAACATATACACAAACAAAAAAGACAAAAAGTGAGAGAAGTTAAATATAAGCAGTGAATGACAAGAAGTAGCAGAAGGTCATATGACATCTATCTATTTGTATCTATAAAAGAAAAAATAACTTTATATTTAACTATTAAAAAAAATATGATGATAACCTGAAGTGGAAAATATTTATTAACCGTAAATATGAAATGTTCTGAGGAACCACAAAGTAATAGTCATAGGGAAGAAGAAGATGCTGATATTAAATTCAGGAAGGGTTTTCATGGATCCAAATACTTGGGGATCTATCACCAAGGTTGATCACTCTCTACAGGTACACATCCAGACCAAGTGACAACCTAAACACAAAAAGCACTCAACAATGAGATGGCTCAACTACCTGAAGTCAAAATAGCACAGACTACAAGAAATAAGATGTCCCTAGAACAAATGTTCCAAATGATCATGAGTAGTATGGAAGAATGCAGCATTAATATTAATATTTTAAAAAGGTGATAAAGAAGATTTTAGAAATTACAGACCTATCAGCCTTTTATCAGTTTTATACAAAATCTTTACTAAGATATTTACCACTTGTCTACAGAGAACATTGGTTTTCCACCACCAACCAAGAGAACAAGCTGGTTTTAAAAGTGGTTTTAGTACAGTAGATCATATCCAGGTATTAATAGAAGTTATAGAAAGGGCAAATAAATATGAGTTGACATTATGCTTTAGATTTGTAGATTATGAAAAGGCATTTGATTCTATAAACATTTCTTCAGTGATTAAAGCATTGAATCATCAAGGTATAGATCCAGGATATTGTCATATTTTAAAGAATATTTATAAAAATGCAACAGCAAGAATTAGATTACATAATGATACTAGGAAAGTCAACATTGAGAAGGATATAAGACAGAGTGATTCCATATCTCCAAAACGTTTTACAGCATGAAAGAAGTATTTTGTGGATTAAAATGGGAAGCTAAATGAATAAAAGTAAATGGAGATTATTTAAGTCATTTAGATTTTGCAGATAATGTAGTTATTTTTGCAAATAATGCTTTCCAGAAATATTGCAAGAGTTATCAGATGAAAATAGGACTAAAGATATATGTTAAAAAGACTAAAGTAATATTAAATGGATTTTTTAAAATATGAAAATAAAGATTGATTATGATGAGTTAGAAGAAATTAACAGTTACAAATACCTTGGTCAGATTATTAATACAGATGGAAACATAATGGATGAAACTAATCATAGAATTAAACTTGGTTAGAGTACTTTTGGTAGAAATAACTTGATACTAAAAGGAAATATGCCTATGTATTTGAAAAAGGTTTTTAATGAATGTGTTTTACTAGTTTTTACTTATGGATCTGAGACTTGGACACTTAATAGAAGACACACCACTCAAAGAAGTGTGGAGAGATGCATGTTGGGAGTAACAAGAAGAGATTGAAAATGCAATATATGGATAAGAGAAAAAACAGGTGTTACTGACCTCATTGAAAAAATTAAAAGATTGAAGTTGAGTTGGGCTGAGCATATTGTTAGAAGAGATGATAATAGAAGGACAATTGAAATCTTAAACTGGATACCAAGAGAATGTAAAAGACTCAGAAAGAGACCACATGTGAGATGGATGGATGAAATAAGAAAGGGTGCAGGGATGATGTGGAGAAGAGATGCTAAAGATCAGAGAAGATGGATTGAACTTGGAGAGATCTTCATCCTGCATTGAATTGTTAATGGTTGATGATGATATACACACATCTCATTCTTATCTAATAATACAGTAAAATGTTTGGATAAATCTTTAAATCAATTGGAACCTGTATAGAAGTAAGGTAGTTGCTATCTAGTGTAAATTCGCCCCTGTAGAGAGCTAAAGGCAGATTTCTCTGAGTTTGAATACTCAGACATAACAGAACCCAAAACACATGTAAGGTATGGATGAAGTCGCTCAAATTGTATATAAATTTAATATGCAAATGTAAAGCTAGTCCATTGGAGGTACATATAATTATAAGTTAGGTACTTCATTGCATCATTCACAGAATCCTACCAGAAAACCCTAGGTCTGACCATAATGAGATGCTCATCTCTTTTTCTGGTGAAAACCCAGACTGTTACACCCTGTTGTGCATCCTTCTTTATGTTAATTTTCCTAGTATCATTATATAATCTTAATTGCTATTGATGCATTTTTATAAATATTCTTCAAATTATAATAATATTCTAGATCTATATCTTGATGATCTAATGCTTTAGTCACTGAAAAAATGCGTATACAATCAAATGCTTTTTTATAATCTACAAACTAAAGCATAATGGCAATTCATATTTCTTCATCCTTTCTATAACTTTTCTCAATAGTTGAATATGATCCACTACTGTACTAAAACCACTTTTAAATCTAGTCATATTCTTTTGATTGGTTAAAATCCAAAGTTCATTATAGAAGAGTTGTAATTATCTTCATGTGTGTATATATATTGTAGCGATCACAACATGTATGTTGTAAAAACATGTAAATATATCTGCATTACATATGTTAACATTTTTTAAAAAAAAAATTATAAAGAAAAAGACAAAACAAAAATAGTTTAAAAATAGATTTTTAAAAATGAAATTAGTAAAAAGAAAAGATTACATCTTTTTTTTTTGAGAAAAGATTGTTTTTATTAAGAATAAGATGTGGGGAAAGAGAATGCGTGTCAGATAAAGATTTAAAACCTGCTTTCTTCTTTTTATAATTGAAAAAAAAAATGTTAAAAAAATGTATAAGATATTAAAATAAAATTTTCAATAAAATTAATGAGAGAAAGAAATCTTATAAACTATCTCATTGGCAGGAATGCACTTAAATTTTTAAAGACTCTTGGTTGATAAGATAGTACATGAATCTAAAAAAAGATTACATAAATAAATGTAAATTAATTAAAAACCAAATTAAAATTATGATAAAAATTAGGCAATGGGAGAAGTAAGCATAAAAGTGGCTGCTTGTCCATTGTTAGGGAGTTGTTGCTCAGTTTTTCAAAAGTTGTTCAGAATTCATCAGTTCGATTCATTCATTATTGAGTTATTACTGTGAATATAGTCAATGAGATTCTCAGAGAGCCAATTATTACTGGCTGTGAAAAATCTAAATGCAGAAGCTGCAGAAATAGCAACATGCATTACTAAAGAACTTTTGGAGTGCCCATATGGGCTTCATGCCCTGGGTCCTTGGCTTCATCAGTTTCATTCACCTGCAATCAATGCCTCAACCCTAGTACTGATGCTGCTACATATTCTCTCCCCCATTGTTCATCAGAAGCATGGAAAAAAAGCCATGCAGTCATCACTGGAGAATGAAAAGTCAGATATATAGAAAATCAAAACCAAAGGAAATAGGTCAACTGCAGAAAGATGATGACATCTTACCATAATGAAAAACCTAGGTAAATATAACTTTTCAATTGTAAATTAAATGTCTAGACATAATGAACAACAATTAGTGATATTGAATTACTAATAATTATTGTATACTTTATTTATTTGTTTAATTGTACTAAATATTTATTTGATTATGTGTGAAAATATTTTTTAAATGTTGCTTGGTCTATACTCTCTCTTTTAAAGTGCATCACCAGAAGTTTAAGATTATAAATATTTCAATGTATAAGTTAGTATTGTACTGGGCCCCCTGATCAAGATGTTTGAATTAGCCTGGGTAAATTTCCAAGTGCTGGGGTCAGGTGGCTGTCATCCAGGAATGCTGAGTATATACCATCTATATGGCCAGATGGTATCTGAGACTTGTTCTCAAAACAAATAAAGTGCCTTGGGTGACAGCTGTTCTCCCAAAAATATAAAGGGATGCTATGGCCAGAAAAATGATTGGGACCATGCATTTCTGTAGCTCCTCAATCTGGTTGTAGATATCATTGATAGTTAATCTCTCAATGACATTCTACTTCTCTGCTTGAAGGTGTGATCCGGTGCTGGAGATATTAAATAAGTATGAAAAGAAATAATAATAAAGCCAATCATATAAATAAATAATAAAATATTAATAAATAATCATGTATAGTAAATATAGCAAATGTTATTAATAGTTGTTTCATAATGAATCGTTACAAATATCGTTTTCACACCAGATCATTACAATGTATATATATAATATTTTACCTTGTGAAATTCAGTTTCTGCTATATTGTTTACAAGTTTTAATATATATACTTATGATCTTGTTGATAAATAGGATGGGGTTGATTGTATATATCCTGAGAAACCTTGGAGATATTCAGTTATTGGATGAAGTATATATAATAAAATGATAGTTATTGGCTTCTCTTTATGTATGTTTATTGTTTGTCAATTTTGTTTTAAATATTTAATCATACCTTTGCATTTATCTTGCATTTTTTTATGTATGTTTGAGTGTATAATTTTTATACATATATATTGTAGTCTGGTCCAACTGATGAGTGCTGGTATATCATAAAATGTGCATCTTGGAGTTGTAGATCTTTTTTACTTGTATTTGAGTTATAGGTTTATGATTACATCCCTCCATAAGGTGTTAAAAGTGACTAAAAACCAGTCGCTTACATTGCATAAGAATGGTGTAATGAAAATTACGTTACAGAAATATTATTTATTATTGAATAATTTCTAGTTTATGAATGATTAATAAAAACTATTAAAACAGAATTTAAATTTTATATAATTTTAATATAAAGCTGAAATTTAAAAAAAATTAAGTTTATGTACGGTTAATAAAAAATTACATGAAAATAAATAATTTTTACTTTAAAATGATAACAAATAGTTAACGAATTTTTTGTTTTGTTTTTTTAAAGTAAATTTTGGATCTAAAGAGTGTTGGAGAATTTTTATAAGGTTTGTTTTATCCTAATCTGGTTTGTCAGGTGTGAAATTATATATCTTACCCCAACCAGAAGAAGATCATCTCTTCCTCAATATGATTAGGAAAATAAAAGTAAGAGACAAAACTAAAATTCTCATGAAGAGAATGGAAGTTTAATAACCATGAATAGACTAGAGCAAACGTCTTATATGATCTTCATAGGAAAGTAGATTGTTCAAAACTAATGATAAATTTAATTTTACTCAAAGATATAATGAATTTAATATAGATATGTACTGATTGCTTTGATTGAAGAATTTATTTTAGAAACCTTTGATAACAATGGAATAGATAGATCAAATATATTTGATACATTTTCATAGGGAAAATAGCTTTGTGTAAGGATAGATGAATTTATATTTATTAAGATATAGTGTAATATAATCATGTATAATTGTTTGATTAATAAATTTGTTTTAGAATAAAATAATAAAAATAATATGTGCTTGAGTAATTATACAATCTTAATAAGATAATCACCTTTGATTAATATAATAAGTATATCATATAAAATATGATAGTGAGTTTACATAAAATCTGAATTTTATATTTAGAATGATAAAGCAGAAAGTTTTATCTGTATTTTGCTCCATTGATGAATTTCAGCTTAATGATATAAATTATGCAGTTCTATATTTGATGAAACCCTTCTTTTTTATTGAATAAATTAAATAAACTTCCTGAATCATGCAATACAACATTTGTAATTTTAAATTTTCCAGTAATCCTGTGATTGTATTTAAACTATGCCCTTTGATAATATAAAATACTAGTTCTAAAATTTTGAAAGTTCAAAGATTCTTTTTTTATAAAAGGAATATTTTGGACAGCCCTATTTTCAGCTACTACTTTTTAGTTAGCATAATAATAAACAAGGTTTTACCTTGTGGGAAAAAATAATCATTTTTTTCTATTATAAAACTATTAGATTTATTTAGAATCATAATAGAGCAATTTTGAAATACCAACTATCATATATATAAAAGTATGCTATATAGTAATACAATGTATGATGTTATTTTTTTTTGTCATAAGATATATCATGAATAGGATAATTATAAGAAAATCATGGAGAATTATTAAAAATAAAAAACTTTTAGCTATAGATCACAGGCATCTATAGACCATAGTTTCAAAAACACCAATCATTAAGCTAACATCTCCACAAGTTACATATTTTTTACTAACTGCATTATATCACACAGGATCTGGTAAATCACATAAATTTAAGGTCTAAAATGATTTTTAGTTCAGTACATATCCCAAATTTGAATATTATAAATGTAATAGTTATTATTTACTATATTATAATATTCAGATATCTAGATATAAAAAACAAAAATAAGTTTCTGACTATGAATGATTTAAAATGGCAATGGACTAATAAATATCTGGCTAAACCTAATAAATTATCAGAAAAAAACATATCGTTAGAAGATTCTACCTTCCAAGGTCTTTAAAAAAACTAAATGTATATCAAAAACAGTTTTAACTTAGCCATGAACATATGATCATTGACAATTAGTCTATATGGAAATATAAATTTTAAACTCTCTTGTTTTGAGCTTGCAAAATGTTTAGAAAGACAATATACTTTACTGAATTTCTTTAATACATAGACATTTTTTTTAATAAAAACTTTCATAGGTTGTAGAAAATTTTTTAAAAATGTAGCATAAAATGTCTGATCACGTATGAAAATAATTGAATGAAATCATATATATTATGAATCAGAAGATGTGAAGACATTCATTCATAAATACATTTTCCTCTAATAATAATGCTTATGTTCAAACACATCATCCTCTATTCATAATGAAATTTAAATTGATGTGATTTAGCTAAGATTATTAACATGTAATATTAAAATTGTCCTATGCAAAGCATAGGATATATTATAAAGTTTTAGCATTAATTTGGCAAATGATGAGCTGAACACCTTAAATATAAAGTAATAATTATGCACTTAATATTATTATAATTAAAGGGCAAGAAGTCAAGATGGTTTTGATTCAATCAAACAAGTTTTATTACTGCTAAAAATCTTATAAAGAGGGGCACAAATAAGTTTGCCACTGTAGTTGTTTGGAATATTATGGAGGGTTGGAGAGAAATTGTCAGTCTCTCTATATTACAATAAAATGAATCACACAATTGTCAATTTATTAATATCAGGACTATAAATTGTGAGATATAAATGAAATTGGAAAATCCACAATTAAAAAACATTTTTAAAAATAATATTTCATTTGAACTATTAATATCTTCAGAAATTGTTAATCTTCATAATAAAAATGTACATTTACAATTATTAATAAACAACATATATTTAATGTTTTAATTAAAGACCTTAATAAAATATAAGAAATTATTTCAAATAAATAATATGTCATATAAATAAATAATCAAATAGTTTATTGCTTGAAATTCATAATTCAAAATAACGCAATTGGCGATAGTCTATGACCTATGAACTCCAAAAGCTGCCATTCTAGCATTTGGGCTAAATCACATAGGACAGTTCATTGTAATTCTTTTAACAGTAAAATATCAATTCAAACAGTGCAGGGGTAAGCAATTATTAATTTTAATTATCTTGTCTTTATTTGTACATACCAATATATATATATATTAATTTTTGGCTTAATACTACAAGAAGAAAACAATTTACCTAACTTACAATTAATTTTATTGATGATTTGAATGATGGCAAAGTTATATTAAAACTTAATGCATAAGTATCCATCAATTAACAATGATCAAGGATGACTTAATCTTTCATCAAAAAAAAAAGATCTATGTAATTTAACACTATGTTAAAGGTTTGTATTAAAGATGTAAAGACTTGTGAGTCAATCGACATCTCAGAAAAATAAAAAAGAAATAAAGTGAAACAACAGAGTAGAATTGTTATGCTCAATTCATTACTTTGGTGTTTATACATTACATAATCTTCTAATCAACAGACTTCATGATTATTTTTTTTATCAAAAAAAAGCTGAAGATAGAAGTTATCAACATCATTAGCTGAAGATAGAATCCATCATCAACACCATGGTTTTCAGCCATTATTGGCACTGCAGAATGAAGGGCCTCTTTCTTATCCTTAGCCTTTCTTTTTCACAACACAACAGCAAACATTATTTCATTAATTCATCTCATGTGTGATTATTTAAAGATCTTTTACAGTCTTTTGGAATCCAATTTAAAACTTTAACTGTCCATCTACTATTATCTTTTTTAGCAATATATCCAGTCTAGCTCCATTTCAGTCTCTAAATTCATTCAATGAAACCTGCTTGATTTCTCATTCATATATTATATTTTTCGAACACTTCATGTTATTCCTAACATAACTCTCCATACTTAGTTGAGTACTGCAAAGTCTCTGCTTTTGCTTTTAATATTATTTCTACTAAAAACACCCCATTCAAGTTTAATTAATAATAATTTGGTTAAAGATATTTGTGATTGTTAACTAATTTTACTTAATGATTGTCAATTTTTATTTTCTTTAGAGAATTGATCTTTAGTCCTACTTTCTGGTTTTTATTTGATAACTCATTCAATATTTTCTTAAATTTTCAAGCATTATTTGCAAAAACAATTCCATCATCTAAAAAATCTAGAGAAATTAAATAAAATTAATGTATTTTCATTCTCTTAGCTTCCCATTTTAATTCACAGAATAGCTTTTGTAAAACAGCTGTAAAAAGTTTTGGGGATATGGAATTATCTTCTATCATATATTTTTCTTAATGTTAATCTCTTCTATCATATATTCTTCTTAATGTTAATCTCTTAGTATTACCATGTAATCTAATTATAGCTGTTGTAAATATTTTTTAAAATATGATGGTATCCTGGGTTTCTATCTTGATGATTCAGTTTTTTAATCATCATAAAAATATTTATAAAATCTAATGCCTTTTTCATAATCTACAAATCCAAAGTCTAATGGCATCTTGTATTCATTGCTTCTTTCTATAACTTCTCTCAATATTTTTAAATCCAGCTTATTCTTTTGGTCAGTCCAAATCGAAAGTTTGCCACAAACTAATTGCATTTGATAAAGATTTGTATAGAAATGATAAAAAAAATAATAATTACAAATGTCATTTGCTCCACTCATGTAAATTAAATGTTTTATAAGCAAAATGTCTGTAGACATTATTATTATAAAGTCAAGATAAGCCTTAAAGCTTAGCAGACTTGTTTTCTAAGTTAGATTCAAATATTTAATCACCATAGAAATACTTACAGAATCTAATTCCTTTTTCATAATCCACAAATCCAAGGAATAATGGCAACCCATATTCATTACTCTTTTCTATAACTTTCAAAACTTTTAAATTCAGCTTATTCTTTTGATCAGTCAAAATTCAAAGTTTGCCATAGACCAATTGTACTTGATAAAGAGTTATATAAAATTGATAATAGAAGTAGTAATCACAATGTTATTTATTCCATTCACGTAAATTAAAAATGTTTTATAAACAAAATGTCTGTAGATGTTATTGTTATGAAGTCAAATATGTCTTAAAACTTAGCAGACTTGCCTCCAAGTCCAAAATCCTGTTTTGAATTTATTTATTTATTTCCTCTGCTTTCTTTTGTACTCTTTTTAATTACAGTTTTATTCATCTTGTTTTCACTTTTGTTTTGTCTTTACTATGCAAATATTTTTACAAATCTTTATAATGAAGGTAGTTATTACACAGAGACTAAACTCTTCATACAGTAGTACCATTCAGTGCAAGCCACAGTAATCAATGGATGCATCAAGGTTGTGTATAAAATCCTCATCTATTGCCTACTCATCTAATATCCCCAGACTAGTTTCTAACTTGTGGCTTTCATCAGTGAGCCTCGGATCTGAGAGTACTGCATCTGGATCTTAAAAACTACTTTGGGGATATTGGATGAGTAGGCACTAGATGGGGATTTTATACACAAACCTTCTTGCATCCATTGATTATTCTGTTTTGCGCTGAATGGCACTACTGCATGGAGAGTTTAACCTCTGTGTAAGAAGTTTGTGTATGCATAAAGAATGGGGATCAATCATATGATGTTTAGTGGTTCAAAGTAATTATTGCTAGATTTTTTTTTATGTATATGACTCACTTATATATATTATGAATATATTTTATGCTATTTAATAAAGACTTTAATAAAATGTAGAAATTGTTTCAAATAAAGATCTGTAACAAATTCGTTATAGATATCTCAATAGTAAAATACCAATTTTAACAATGCAGGATACTTCTGTATACTATGTTGAAAATCAGTAGAATGTTATTTGTAATACTATTAGGAAATGAGGTCGATTGCACATAATGATGATATGTAGCATCTATTTATAAAATTTACTATTAATTGGAATGTTTTTGATTTAGTAATGATAATCTTAGATAAACTCTGTCAGCTCTGTTATGTTAAAAAGATTTTTGAATCTCATTATTACTTATTATCATTATATTTAGATAACTTAATTTCTAAAAATGATAATAATTTTTAAACAATTATTTTAATTAACTGGTTTTGTTTTTTATATTTAATTAAAGAATAAATTATTTGTGAGAAGGCCGAGACAATTTGTTTTAATGCAGAAGATAGGCGGTACTGTTTTAAAGAAACATCCAATTAAACATTGCACATTGACACAAACTTAAAGCAATTAGAAATCTGTTTGCTAAAATTAAGATCAAAGAATATTTTCATATAAATAGAACCAATTACCCATCAAATTCTCGTTTTAAGGAATCCTGTATCGTTATTTCAGAAAAAATAATTAAAAAAGAAAATGTTATAAAGTAACTTAATTTTTAAAATGAAGTTTGTCTTAACATTGTTTCAGATGTTTCAGCTACTTTAAATTAAGTAGATGAATTTATTAAAAAAAAATTATACAGGTACTGTGATATTTGGAGTCATTGTTAGGATCGTTTTATGACTACACAAACGGAGCTATAGCGAATTTCTTTAACATCCTAATCATTTGGTGCATTTTTTCTCTGACACGAATCCACGCCCTCTAATAATAGAAATTTCAAATAAATTCAGAATGACTTAAATAAATTAATAACAACATAATGTAACATAATCGCACTCTTCTCCCCAATCACTCAACACTCTCAGAGATTTACCTGTTTGTCTACAATATCACCGTCTCTGCTCATTATTCCATTTGAGGAGCCTAATACACAGTATATAAATATTAAAGTTATCAAATTTAATGTTGAGTTTTGTTTAATATAAAGTTATTCATTTGTAATTGTTAATGTATTTTTTTTTTTTTTTACAGTTAATGATTATAAAAGTTAGAAACAAGCGCAATCTAGAAATTTACCAACTGTGTGCAACATTTGAGTGAATTGAGGGGAGGGGTGCACTCTTTTCTACTAAAATTAAAAATTCAAGTCAAAAATACAACAATGTGTCATAAAATATATTTTTTAGTAAATTAAATTTTCTAATTGTCTTTGTCTTATACATAAAATCAATCTTAAAATTACTTTTTTGACTTTTTTTAGATGCGAATTCCAGAATGACAACACCAGCTTTTTATTGTCTTATTTTTTATTGATAAAATTGATAATGCCAGCAGTATTTAAAATTTACGTCGGGTGTATCTTTTTTCTCTTTATTTCTCTGTATGCTTTTTATTTTAGTTTTATGTATTTGTTTACTGTTTTTTTTTTTAATTGTAATATTTGAATTACCTTGAAGTATGCCAATAAGTTTGTACTATGGTTAAGCAAAAGAGGATGGATTTTGCATTTGCCCATACCTTACATCAGTTCTGGTTAGATATATATCTATAAATATAAAAAGAATAGATTATTAATTGAACATTAATTTGGTTTAAACACCCACGCAAATATGATTGTAGGTAGTTTAATATGCAATCAATTATTGTTTAGAGAAGATTCAATGAATATTTGTAAGTACAAAAAATTAGTTTGATATGAAATTAAATAAATAATAATAATTTTATTGTTTATTGTTTGATAGAGCATGTAACATTTAATAATATTCAAAGTTACAGACTTAGTATTACATGTTAACAATTCTGCCCAGTTAATTAAAGACACCCCCCCCCCCTCCACTACTTTATTCAATTGGGACTTGAACCTTTAGCTCATGAATCCACCATCTAGATAATAAACGGCATAGAAACATGAAACTAAATAAAAAGCTTTAATGTTATATTATTTTAAATATTTTTTAATCTTGTATAAAAATGTACTTTTATTTAAAAATAATGTTGTTGTTTTTTTTTTTTTAAAAAGTATTTAGAATCTAAAATTATTATTATTATAGGATATATAATACAGAATATTAAATAATTTAAGAAGGGATTTTATTTTTAGAAACAACCTTGTTTGATTCAAAATAAATACATATAAAATGTATATAAAGAAAAGCATGTTTTAATACTTTATCAGTATGATATGCTAAACATGCTTTCGATTATCAAAGCAAATGAATATTAATAGGTGCCATATCTTGTTTTACGCCATATTTTCACTAAATGAGAATAGATGTCGCTTTATCGAATCTTTTATTTTGTAATTCTTGATTAATTAAAAATAGATTTATATCAAATTTCTTTAAATTGACAATAAGTTTGCAAACTGAGGAATTCGGTTTTTAAAATATAATTTGCTAAATGAAACGAATACATTGGACATCTTATCTAGATAACATAAAAATATTAAGAATTTCTAGACAAGTAGTCTTGGCATATTCTACAACAGGGATGGGCAATTGTTTTGGCTCAGAGGCCACTTTGTGGAAGCAGAGGTTAGTGAAGGGCCACATCAGGGGCCATATTGCAGAAGCAGAGGTTAGTGGATGGCCACACCTTTTTTCATGACATAATAAAAATACCACTTTATTCCCAGTATTACTAAAGAAATATTTGTTTGTCCATTCTTCATTAAACACATGACATTCATCACCGATTTTACATTTTTTCAGAGGATTCATGGTTTCACTAAAGTTGGAAAATTATATATTTCTTGTTGCACTGCATACATATTGACATGGCTGTCCTAGTGGAAAATATGAGACAAATCTTTGGTTGCGCATGGGAAGGAAATCTTGGTTCAAGGTGGATTTTTCTGACTGTCTTGGTGGGCTACAAAAAACTCTTAGCGGGCTGCATGTGGCCCCTGGGCACTATTTGCCTACCCCTGCTCTACAATAAAAACTATAAGATAGAAGAAATGTAGTATTCATGTTAAAATCAAGAATGTAATCAAAACTGGAGTGAATGATAAACTTAATCAAAAAAGTGACCAAAAAAATTAATTACATTGGTATCTAAAATATTTACAGTACTTTAAAGTTTATTTAATGTTATATAAAAGTTTTTTTTTAATATAATACAATTTAAAATTTAATTTTATTCTTATAACATAAAGTTATGCAATAAATATTTGAAGCATATAAATTGATTTGTTGTTAAAATAGGCAAAACTCTCTCCATACAGTAGTGCCACTCAAAGCAAGACAGAGTAACAATGGATGTCAGAAGGCTTCTCAATAAATTCTAAGCTTACACAAATAATAATGATGTGCATAAAAAGAAAATTACTGCAAAAAAAAAGCAATAGGCTAATTTGCATCTCAATAAATTCTAAGCCTACACAAATTAGCAAAGTTAATAAAATGCCTACTGAACTTTTAATGTTTTTAGATTGAGAAGTGGTTAACTTAAATCTGAAGGAGTAAAATGAGTACCGGGGAAAACAGAAAGAGTTAAAAACAAACTTGGACATCTCTTAAATGCAGAGTAAAGCAATATTAACAACAGAAAAGAGCTCTAGTCATGATCTAATTAGACTATCTCAAGAGATGTGTATGAGCAGTAAGGTGCTTACAGAACTACAATTATAAAGAGAGATTTATATATTAATGATCTACAGAAATGTGAATTGTTACATAATCAAGATTGATCTTGTGGCTCAATTAGTGATGTGTCAATATTATTTAACTTTTGTATTTGATTCTTTAACCAAATTATATAATTATCCAGCTGCCAGATTATAGTTTGGTCCTGCATACATTATGATCACATGTACAATTTATTAAATCATTAGTAAACATTCTTCAGGATGATTGTACATTATTTGGTACAGTGGTCAAGTTTGTTTTGAATATGATTGTGACATAATAAAATGCACCACTCTCCTTTGCATTTTAAAGACAATTTTCATTTTATTGACTATTTCCTCTGGCTAGAAGCCTTCATTGAAGATCTATAAATATTTTATATTTTTATTGTAATATTATATTTCTTAATATACAATGTTGACTATAATATATTATTTTTATTGTGGTCATGTATATCAGTTACATTAGATGGAATGGATGACTGAAGGGAGCTTGAAAGTCTGGGTTCAAATCCCCCTTAATTAAATTACAAGTTATAATTAGTGGATACATTTGAAACAGTTAAATAATATAACTTTAAGAAATAGATGTTTAGATATTAGTCACTGTTTATTCATTGTCTTTATATAAAAGATTTACATTTTGAAATATGCTTGTATGTTGAAAAATGTGTTTATATACAATTTGGATCAGTTGAATGTGTAATAATATAAAAAAAAATTAAAATGTTAACATTGACATACTATGAAATGTAATATGACAAAAATTTAAAATATTTACAGATCTCTGATGAAAGCTATAAGTCAGCTGAAACAGTCAATAAAATATAAAATTGCTTTAAAATTGCAGGAGAGATGCATTTTATTATATCAGATAAAATTGAGCAATCTTAAGAGAAGTGAAAACATTAATACTTATATAATATGATTATGATTGCAATAATAAATAATAATTGTTGTTTGTTGAATCATGATTAGATTAGCACATATATCAACATCATTTTCAATCATAGCAGGATAAAGATCTCTTCAAGATTAATCTAATTTTTCTAATATATAGTCTTCTTTCTCTATGTCGTATTAGCAAACACATGATCTTTTTCTTTTAGATTTTCTACAATCTTTTAGAATTGAATTTAGGACTTTGACTGCCCATCTTTTATCATCTTTTCTAACAATACGTCCAGTTCAATTTCATTTTAGCTAATTCTTTCATTGATACTTATTTGTTTTTTCACTCATGTATTTTGATATTTTATTACTACCAATACATATTTTCTATACTTCATTAAGTGATCTGAACTCTCTGTATTGCTCTTTTGTTGAGTCTCTTAATCTCAGGTAAAACACATCTTAAATTTTTTTTTTTTCAAACACGTAGAGAAATTTCCTTTTAATATCAAGTTATTTCTATTAAAAACATTTCAATCAAGTTTAACCATATGATTAATTTCATCAATTATGTTTTCATCCACATTAATAATTTAGAAATATATTTATAATTCACTTATACTTTTTGTCATTTTTTACAGAATTGTAATTCAAAATAATCACTTTGGGAGTGAAGAAATAAGAAAAGCTAAATTGAAATGTTTATATGCTTAGTATAGTATGCTGAACATGCTTTTAATATCTCTAAAATGGTATCATAATCTATATGTAGTTGTTAATATGATTATTACTCTTTATTTTCTTCTTCTGAGAAAATTTATCGAACATTACTTTAGTCTTTTAAGCATGAATCTTTAGTACTACCTTCTTACTTAATATTCATAACTCTTGTAACACGTTTTGAAGCTCTAGAAGCACTATTTTTAAAAACAGTCACATCATTTACAAAATCTCGATGATTTAAATAAGATCCATTTATTTTTACTCTCTTAGTTTTCCATTTTTAATCCACAAAATACTTCTTGTAAAACTGTTGTAAAAATTTTTGGATATAAAGTCATTCTTTCATCCCTTTAATATCACCATATAATCTAAATAGGTGTTGATATTGTACCGGTATAAATCCACCACGCTTACTCATACACAGTACCCGAGTTCAAACCCAGTCCACGTTTAAGAATAAATTCCAAAACGCCAACGAAATTCAAACCCAAACCCCGGCATGACCAACCAATGATGACTTTATAACAGCACGGGGTTATCCCTTTACTAGCTCAACTCAGAACACAGACTAAATTACTTACAGTTATATATATAGATCTATTATACTCTGGGTATCGGTACAGTCATTAATGTAATGTATATATTTAAGTTGTCAATACAGCCAGTAGGTGACTAAATAGACTTCGAGAGTAATGAGGTGGAAAACACAAAATTAGAGTAAATAAATTGTTTAATAACAAATAGAGAGCATAAAAATATAGTATTCAAAAGTACGGTAAGATTTCCATAAATATTCTATTATAATTAGCTACTAGTCTTTAGTAATCATTTTACCTGGTAAACAAACTCATACCAATATTTGTGTAGTGAAATGATCGATGGGTGGCTAAGGGAATCAGAGCATTTGAGCATTGAAAATATTTCTCTACGATTTTTATTAAGTTATTTTATTCGAATAGATTCGAACTGTTGCGTGTACGAATAGTTGGAGGGTGGTTTCGTATAACTATGATATCTAAGATTGATGTACTAGCGGTTGCCTAGATTGAAGAGCCCTACAGTAATCACTTGCGGTGCATTAACAGAATACCGGACAGCTTGTACTTTGACAAGGCTTAATGCCCCCAAGTAGCTCCGGGACACTACAACCAGCCGGGATCATTTCGAAACCCGGTGATCCAAGAGATAACCTGGGAAAGAATTGCTTTCTTCCCCATGTGGTAGTATGGCGAGACGCTAACTTCGGCGAAGGGAAGGCATTGCCACAGTCATCGAGGACGAGTGCTTGAAGTGGATTTGAAAAGGAATTATACCAAACCTGAGTAATCAACTCGTCTATTTCTGCGCAACAGGCTGATATAACTATTCCAATAAAACATGGCGGAATCAAACTGACCGCAAAAGCAATAATTAATTAAGTTTACTCTGAAACCCCTAACTCCCCCAGGTCGTTCAGGCGGTAGCGATGATAACAAATTATACACTGAGAACTATTTCTCATTTCATGTAGGAAACTAAGATAATAAACTTAAAACCCTTTACATATTTAAGATTGAAGTATCGGTTACAATAGTATGGCAACAAAAAAAAACATAATAAAGTGATTTAATATCTGCCAACTCAATATATGAAAGAATCTTTACTTTAACAACGAACTTCCTTTTAAAATAACTATAATCAATATTATAAACTAGCTTTAAACAGAGTTGGGAAATATTTCTATTGGCATCGTTTGTTTATAGCATAAGTAAATAGGAAAAAAAATATAAATGTCTTCATTTGAATTATTATTAGTAGATACAATATTTACAAACTATTTTCTAAAGACTAGAGCAGAGGAAAAGGAGAAAAGAAAATTTACTGACAGGTTTGAAACAGTAGCGTTATAAACGAAAAAAAAACTTACATGTGATTCATTTGATTGACAGGTTAACTTATAACATTAAGCTCGGGAGAAAGTTAAAAGTTCATGTAACACAGTTACCCTTCCTTCTTCATCCAGCTTGGCTTCTCACGATGGTATTTCTGACGAACGTAGGCGCACATTTGAAATCTACTGGGAAGGCATAGTCAATTTGGAGATTGGAAACTGGAAATTGTGAAGCACATAAAACATGATCAGTCAGCGGCACAAAGATTCACATTGGCGGGACAGAGATCAGCTCCTGGCACTTAGCCCATCGACATTACGGTTTACTGGTGGACTTCTTAACAAAAGTTGAAGAGATTTCTCTAGCAACTGCTTTGCTGTTTTTGAGACGATCTACTCTCAGCCATGTCAAAAGTTAGAATGTTAGTTTTCTCTACGATGGCCATGGTTGACCTTTCTGTCCGGTTTTTGTTTTAGGCTCCGCCTACTTTTCTCTAGCCTTCAGCAATCCAGCTTGACCATACAATATCAATTATCCATTTCCATTGTTCCGTTTTCAGCTATCTTTAACTTTAATACGCAATTTTAAATTGACAAAGTAATTACAAATATAAATTCCTTATCTAATTTCGAATACAACTCAATTACTCTATACATTTGTACAATACAGATTTTAATTAAAACCACTGATCAAAGGAATGTGACTTTTGATCAGCAATTTTAAACGACTTTGTATAATTCTAAAAGGCTAAAATTTAAGCAAATACACCCGCAATGAAACTTTTAAATTAAGCTGATATAAATTCACAAACCACGCACACACGAATATTATTTCATGATTTGTGACATTTATGCACGGAATCTTTACATATTTATTTACAAAACATAAAATATATATAGCTCAATTTTTGTGACTTGAAATGGAAAAATCCCATTGCGGGCGAATAGTATTTCGAATTACCGTACTTAAACACATGAAACTAAGATCGGTTCTTCGATCTGTCTGTTTCATTTCTTCTCACTTCAAAAAAAAAATAACAAAAAAAAATGTTTATACATAATTCACTGGTTAACATTTCTTACAGAATTGATCGACTTTGGAGAACAGTCTGGGTGGGGGTTCGAACCTAACATTTATCAAATTCGGGTGTATTAATCCGTTGTTCTTTTACTCATCATCATAGACATTTCACAGTGGTCGTTTACCGAGTTATCATTTATTGTAGTTTCTACTTTCTCCCTGGATCGGGAGGTATATAAGGTTTTAACGGCCTGGTATTGTAACTACACTGCTCCCATTCCCTTTTTGTTGGATACAAGTCCCCATAGTCGATCTGGTTTAGCAGTTCCACAGTTTTCTCGAACGACATAGGGCAGATCCCCAGCATTATCCTTTGCACCCACGGTGGTAGGTTATGCATGACGATACGGGTAATGTGCTGCTCCGTGTAGCTAAAAGCGGTGAGAGATTTAAGTATCATCGCTTGGTGCGTGAAGAAGGCTGCAAAACTCTGTCTGCCACTCTCATCGTATTTCAAATTCGAGAACTTGTGTAAAAGTCCCTCCTGCTTCTCCACACTCCAATACCTTTTCAAAATAGCTTCTTCATAGCCTCGCATAGTACTCGGTGGTTGTTTTAATAATTTCCACCACGCCTTCGCAGCTTCCCTCAGATAATGGCTGGCTACCGTTATTCTCTCCCTTTCGGTCATCGGGTGGAAGCACAGAAATTCTTTGATGCTGTCCAGATGCACGGCTGGATTTTCCCCGGGGTCGCCTCTGAATGTCTGAATCTGGATAGATGATCCGAAGTGAGGGATGTTAATCATCCTTATTGGTGGGTGCACTGCCTGCTCTCTTTTTATCCCTTTTCCTTTGTTACTAGTTCCCATTGCCGCTATTAGGTTTTCACTTTGGCCCTGCGCATCAGTTTTCCTTTCCAACTCAACATTTTCAATGTCTAGGTCCTGGCCTGTCTTCTCTTCGATGGCTACTTCGCTCTGGGTTTCTAATTCCATCGGGATGGTTTGGTCCTCTTCTCCCTTCCTTGCACTGGTATTAGCTTTATCTTCCCTACCTGTTTTACCGTCCGTCCCCATACGCCATTCTTCAATCCTTAACATACGCTCCATCATCGCCATCATAATCTTCCTGTCCTCTCTCATCTCCTCAAGGATCGCGTCAAACTTCGCATCACGATCGTGATCCCTCTGTTTGGTTTTCCTATCTAATCGACCAAAACTTTTTTTTTTTTCGGGAAATTTCTTGAACACAATTTCGTGATCACTGGATGTGTCAGATGTCTCTGCGCCAGTTGCGGATGAATTATTGTTTCCTTCTATTTCTGCCATTTTCTCTTTGTTTTTAATTATAAGTGTCTTCAGCATAAGAGTTAGTTTTGTAAAATAATTTGATTCGTATATATAACATAAAGATACTGATCCCTGATCCTATTGCCAAATCCTTCCCCGCTGCTGATACTGTTTGTGTGGCTTCCTTCCTTTCTCTTTTTTTGCCTACGTTCCGACTGGTTTCTGTTATCTAAACTTTTCACTGTTAATATTTTTTTCTTTTTTCTTTTTTTTTTTTTATTTAGGTATATACAATATGACATGCTTAAATCATTACTAAAAGAATAAAGGGAAAAAACTTTATTTCACCCAGTTCGCACTGTTCTTCTCAGTCCTATAATATAAACATATTAATAATGGGTACCTAACACAATATTATTTTTGTACTACTGTCAGTAATTCTCTCTATATACATATGCCACCATTCTCTCTTTTGAACCCAACAAAACTCACCACTGTTGCATGGACAAACATATTTGCTGACAAATTTATTTGAAAGGTGCCAGCCAGCAACATGTGACCAATAGATACTTTAATCCACTGATCCCCAAATATATACTTTTTACATGACCTAATAATCATTTGATTCAAGATTAATGCTTTATATAGGGGACGATTAATATTAACTCTGACTCTGATAAGATTTTTATATTACGCTATATATATACGTACGTGTTTTTATTTTTAAGACCTGGAATTAATTCTACTTCTTTACTTTTTTTTTGAAAAATTGCAAACAACAAGAATGAACTCGCAAAAAAAAAATTATGGAATAACACTCGTTTATTTTAATTAAATCAACGCACAAAATCGCTTCCGCTCTCTTTTCAAAAAATCTCACTCTGTTTCTTAACGATATTTGGAAGTAGACTGTTTACTGAAACTTGGTGTAAGGGAAAAAACAAATTTTATATCCTTGCTTTACTCAACTATCGTTTTAACTTGCGCATTTTAATACGCCAAATACATATCAATATTATGACAAACAAAAAAAATCGAATATTTTTATAATTTCTGTTTACTCTCGTTCACTCTGCAGGGTGTGGGAGATTTCTTCATCGGAGCACCACGGAGGGCGTCCAAAAATTTACTAACTGTACCGGTATAAATCCACCACGCTTACTCATACACAGTACCCGAGTTCAAACCCAGTCCACGTTTAAGAATAAATTCCAAAACGCCAACGAAATTCAAACCCAAACCCCGGCATGACCAACCGATGATGACTTTATAACAGCACGGGGTTATCCCTTTACTAGCTCAACTCAGAACACAGACTAAATTACTTACAGTTATATATATAGATCTATTATACTCTGGGTATCGGTACGGTCATTAATGTAATGTATATATTTAAGTTGTCAATACAGCCAGTAGGTGACTAAATAGACTTCGAGAGTAATGAGGTGGAAAACACAAAATTAGAGTAAATAAATTGTTTAATAACAAATAGAGAGCATAAAAATATAGTATTCAAAAGTATGGTAAGATTTCCATAAATATTCTATTATAATTAGCTACTAGTCTTTAGTAATCATTTTACCTGGTAAACAAACTCATACCAATATTTGTGTAGTGAAATGATCGACGGGTGGCTAAGGGAATCAGAGCATTTGAGCATTGAAAATATTTCTCTACGATTTTTATTAAGTTATTTTATTCGAATAGATTCGAACCGTTGCGTGTACGAATAGTTGGAGGGTGGTTTCGTATAACTATGATATCTAAGATTGATGTACTAGCGGTTGCCTAGATTGAAGAGCCCTACAGTAATCACTTGCGGTGCATTAACGGAATACCGGACGGCTTGTACTTTGACAAGGCTTAATGCCCCCAAGTAGCTCCGGGACACTACAACCAGCCGGGATCATTTCGAAACCCGGTGATCCAAGAGATAACCTGGGAAAGAATTGCTTTCTTCCCCATGTGGTAGTATGGCGAGACGCTAACTTTGGCGAAGGGAAGGCATTGCCACAGTCATCGAGGACGAGTGCTTGAAGTGGATTTGAAAAGGAATTATACCAAACCTGAGTAATCAATTCGTCTATTTCTGCGCAACAGGCTGATATAACTATTCCAATAAAACATGGCGGAATCAAACTGACCACGAAAGCAATAATTAATTAAGTTTACTCTGAAACCCGTAACTCCCCCAGGTCGTTCAGGCGGTAGTGATGATAACAAATTATACACTGAGAACTATTTCTCATTTCATGTAGGAAACTAAGATAATAAACTTAAAACCCTTTACATTTTTAAGATTGAAGTATCGGTTACAATAGTATGGCAACAAAAAAAAACATAATAAAGTGATTTAATATCTGCCAACTCAATATATGAAAGAATCTTTACTTTAACAACGAACTTCCTTTTAAAATAACTATAATCAATATTATAAACTAGCTTTAAACAGAGTTGGGAAATATTTCTATTGGCATCGTTTGTTTATAGCATAAGTAAATAGGAAAAAAAATATAAATGTCTTCATTTGAATTATTATTAGTAGATACAATATTTACAAACTATTTTCTAAAGACTAGAGCAGAGGAAAAGGAGAAAAGAAAATTTACTGACAGGTTTGAAACAGTAGCATTATAAACGAAAAAAAAAACTTACATGTGATTCATTTGATTGACAGGTTAACTTATAACATTAAGCTCGGGAGAAAGTTAAAAGTTCATGTAACACAGTTACCCTTCCTTCTTCATCCGGCTTGGCTTCTCACGATGGTATTTCTGATGAACGTAGGCGCGCATTTGAAATCTACTGGGAAGGCATAGTCAATTTGGAGATTGGAAACTGGAAATTGTGAAGCACATAAAACATGATCAGTCAGCGGCACAAAGATTCACATTGGCGGGACAGAGATCAGCTCCTGGCACTTAGCCCATCGACATTATGGTTTACTGGTGGACTTCTTAACAAAAGTTGGAGAGATTTCTCTAGCAACTGCTTTGCTGTTTTTGAGACGATCTACTCTCAGCCACGTCAAAAGTTAGAATGTTAGTTTTCTCTACGATGGCCACAGTTGACCTTTCTGTCCGGTTTTTGTTTTAGGCTCCGCCTACTTTTCTCTAACCTTCAGCAATCCAGCTTGACCATACAATATCAATTATCCATTTCCATTGTTCCGTTTTCAGCTATCTTTAACTTTAATACGCAATTTTAAATTGACAAAGTAATTACAAATATAAATTCCTTATCTAATTTCGAATACAACTCAATTACTCTATACATTTGTACAATACAGATTTTAATTAAAACCACTGATCAAAGGAATGTGACTTTTGATCAGCAATTTTAAACGACTTTGTATAATTCTAAAAGGCTAAAATTTAAGCAAATACACCCGCAATGAAACTTTTAAATTAAGCTGATATAAATTCACAAACCACGCACACACGAATATTATTTCATGATTTGTGACATTTATGCACGGAATCTTTACATATTTATTTACAAAACATAAAATATATATAGCTCAATTTTTGTGACTTGAAATGGAAAAATCCCATTGCAGGCGAATAGTATTTCGAATTACCGTACTTAAACACATGAAACTAAGATCGGTTCTTCGATCTGTCTGTTTCAATATGTGCTAAATATTTTTTAGATATGACATTAGCCTGGGTCTCTATTTTGGTGGTTCAAAGTCACTCATTGTGGAAATGTTTTTAGAATCAAATGCCTTTTGAAAATCTAAAAATGTGAATCACTATACTAATTCATGCAAATTGATGCCTTTTATAACTTGTCTTAATACTTGGACAAACTTTTAAATCGAATTTACTTTTTGATAGATTTGTATTCAAAATACCTTGTAAATAAGTTTCCATTAATTTCTAATATAAACTGTATCACTTTTTTAATATATCAACAACATTATTGCATTCTTTCAATCATCTGATACATCTTTATCATTTAAACATTTGGTATATAACTTTTCCAACAACATTTTTTTTCTTCACATATATTTTTTAAAATATAATTTTCCTGGTCATTCTTCATCTATTTGATTGAATCTCTCACTCCTTTATTTAAAATGCTTGGCAATTCAGAAGATGTAATTGTAGTTTTTTTTTTTTTTGTTTTTATTAACTATAAATTTCTTTGTAGAATTCTTTGACACATTTCATGATATCTTTCTTAATTATGTTAATAATTCCATCTTTTTTCTTATTGGTAAAACAGTTTTTCTTCCAGTATCAAGATGTTGTTTTATATTTTTGAAACTTTTATTCTTTTTTATAGCTTTCCTTGTCAATTCACAATTATATTTTCTTATGTCATTATTAATTCTTTTTCACCGTATTTTACAGATCTTTACATATTCAATTCTTCTTAATAAGTCATTTAAACATGTTTTTATATTTCTTTTTTTTTTCATACAATGTCTTATCTCAATTGAAAATTTATTTATGAATTGCTGTTTTCTTTCCCTTTCTGCCAGCTATTTATTACACTTCTTAACAGAGTAAAAGTTATCTTCTTAATGAACATTTTTGTAGTGTAATTTTCATTACAGCAGTCTCATGCAAGGTAGAAACTGATTTCTATTCACTTTTAACAACTTGTGGAGGGGTGTAATCATAACCCTATGATCAAAGACATGTAAAGAAAGATGCATGATATCCATAATGCACATTTCATGCTTTAACCAGCCTCATCAGTTGGCCCGGGTCACAATTTCTTGCACATATTATTATTATTGTTCAGTATATATAGATAGATTATAGTTTAATTGATAGATGTCAAACTTACTGTCCTCACAACTTTAACAGAAACAATTGATGGAAGTGTATTAATATCTTCTTTTTCTTTTTTTTTTATATTATTATTATTATTATTATTCTTTTTCTTTTTTTTTATATTATTATTATTATTATTATTATTATAATAATAATATTAAAGTCAGAATTATCTTCAGAGTATAAAATGATCAGCAAATTCTAATATGAATTCATTGAAGTATTTTTGAAGATTAGGAATATCAACTATTAATATTGCCTTTCAAAATAGTTTTTGCCTTTAATTTAGCATTAACCCACACCTTACATTTCACTAATATGTGTGTATATATATATTACAAAGAGAACGGTGAAGAAGCTTTGCAGCTGATTATGAAATTAGAACTCACCAATCTTCTATGATGAAAGAAATTAATTTATTTTTTATCAAGCATCGCTTTTTCAATCTTCTCATTCTCATTTACCTGCGTTGTATTTAACTTAGTATGAACATAAAATATTGAAAGTTTAAAACATGCACACACATACCCTTACTAAAATGAATGAGACAAATGACAATAAATTTAATTTTAAATCGTATAACTCTTTCATTATCACTTATTCCATTCAGTTTGTGACAATTTTCAAGACATTAAGAAAATGTACATTAATGCAATTTGTATATAGAAAACAATATATATATATTTATGTGTGTGTGTGTTTAATAAAATTTATAATTACAACGAACAATATTGTAAATATTAATAAATAATGCGATTACAAAATTGAATCTCATTTTTATAGAAATATTTTGTTTTATGAAATATAATTAAATCTAATAAAAGTTTGATATAAATAAATCAAGAGTCTATTGATTCAAATTCTCAAATACTTTGTGAATTCATGTAAAACATTTTTATGTCAACTCTGGGAAAATTTATGTCTGTATATATGATAATTCTTATTTCAGATTTTATTTTTATCCAAAATAGATTTCACTTTAACTATTCATAGTCATGTCTTCTGGGTAAACAAACTTTGGGCTTTCTCAATAATTTATTCCTGGTTGCTAGGGTTTAATTTAATGGAAATTCATTGAGTTGAATTTGTTTTTAGAATAAAAGATTTTAATAAATGCAACAGATATCATCTACAGGTTTTCAATAATGGATTGCTTCTTTGACTTTTTGCTCATTTTAGTGAAACATATAGACATTTTCTTTAAAATCTGATAGAGCCTTTTCTGATTGTTTTGGGCTGCTGCTCTATCTATTGTGTTTCAGTTTACTTCTCCCTCAAACTTACAGAGTTATTCCTAATGAATTTCTTTCTCTTTCAGAATACTGGATAAATTAAATTTACAGAATTGTGCCCTTTAAATAAGCTTTTTATAACCTGGCAAACTTGTTTATCAAAAAATAAAACACAAGTTTTATTTTTTAATTAACATGATTTTTTTCATTACATTATCAATCAACTTTCAACTAATTTCTTCAGCATTTACTTTTGGAAAACAAAAATATATTTCAGTCTCCAAAAATAATTATAGAAAGAAAAATGCAAGAAAAGTGCAAGATACAAAAATATGATTTTTTAAAAAATATGGCTATTTTATTTCTTTATGTCTTTGATTTAATTTTTTATTTGTGTTTGATGTATAAGTGCAAATATTTAATGTGTGGAGTTATTAGTTCATAATTACTCAATTAGAAAGCACTCAACTTGAAACAGTAGCTAATGAAAGCAAATGCCTCAAGTCAAAAGTTAAAGTGAAACTGTCAGGTTGATTGCATCAAAAGGAGGTTCATTAAAAATATTATATCACAATACATGTATATAATATATGGATCACAATATATATATATAAGTTTAATTAAGTGAAATAGTTTAACTTTTGCCTCTCTTGTATTTCTAAAACAGGAATTTTGGTCAATCATAACCATTTTACCACTATTAAGAGATATTGATATTAAATATTAATAATTCTGTAACTTAATCAAAATTTAATTGTTAAAAATTCATATTGTAAAATAAAATTTAAATTGAATAGTTGATTAATGTTTTTCATTTTCATTCTTGATATGTTAGTATTTAGTACTATTATACATGTGTGTGTGTGTGTATATATTTGGGGAAATTAGTAGATAATAATTTTTGAAAATAGAGATAAATAATAAATCAAATTTAAATATACTTATTTTAATCAAAAATTTTCATGTACATAATCATTTCTACATTATATTCATCTCCATCATATTGTGACTGTACATTAACAGAAACTCAGACTACCTTCTCTTACTGGGCATGAATTTCATGAAAAAACTTACACTCACCTAGTCAGCTAAGGCTGTCAAATACCTGAATTTCCATGACTGAGATGGCAGCTCAATATTTCTTCATTACACTGCTTTCTCATAAGATAATAATTGGTTTTTATTTATATATTTTAAAGAAATTGAAAAATTATTGTACCGTGTTTTCCAGTTTTTGATTTGGTAAAGGTTTACTGATGTGATGTGATGTGATGTAATTTTGACTTCTCCTTAAACGAAGTCAAGAATATGTCAGCAATTATGCCCAGATAAATCTGTTAGCCATTTTATTTTCCATTCCCCACTCTTAAGTCTTCCCATATTCTGCCCCATCCCATTTCCACAACATAATCTTTGTTAACTCTATGGCCTTTATATCTAAACCCCCCTTATCTCTTTGCAAACCCAACATAAAACCTAATAACTCACTTTCTGTATAGTCACTTTGTTCATGTCTATTCTCCCATAACTTCATTATCTGTACCCTTTCTGCTTTCAAGCATTTACATTCAATCAACAGGTGTCTAATATTTTCTATACCTTCCTTATACAATTTGCACACTAAATTATCCATGGTTTTCCATTTACATGTATATTCTCTTGTTGCTAAAGATCCCGTTCGAGCCTTAAATAATAAACTACTTTCCTTACTATTATCATAAATTAACTTGCATGCAATATTCCGTTTACTTCTATATATATTTAAACTCTTCTTACCCTCCATACTAGTTCTCCATCTCTCCAACTCCCTATTTTTTATTAATGCTTCTATTCTTTTCTCCCATTCCTTACCACTATAACACTCAACAATCCTCCTAACACAATCATCCCATCTTTTATACAAGTATATTGATATAAATTCTTTATCCAAATCTTTCGCATACCGCATTACCTTTCTCACCCATCTTGTTGCCTGCCCTTTACTCATAACCCAATTGAACACTATTTTTGCTATTCTTTTACTATCCATAAACTGCAACCTACCAAACATTTTCATTTTACTTTTTGCATCTCTCATATAAAAACTTGACCATCCCATTTCTCCTTGAATTGCCTCCTTTGCTGTCCACATCTCTGCATCTAATGCATGTCTTCCTACTTCCTTTTGTACTTTCTCTAAATAATCTAAAACTCTTTTACTAACCCATAATGCATCATTACCATATGTTAACCCTACTACTGCAACTCCCTTCCATACTATTCTAGCTACATCATATTTATTATATGAAAATACTGTTAGTTTTTTTTTACCAAACCCTTTCTTTTCTTTGCTTCATTTACCAAGTTTTTCTCCCATTCATCCAAGCAATTTTCCTGATTACATAAGATGATTCCCAAATACCTATATCTATCCACCACATTTAACTTTATATCCCCCAATAAAAATTCTACATCTTCTCTTTCCCCAGTATTAACCATCATTATATTTGATTTTTCTTCACTAAATTTAATCCCTATCTCTTTACCCACCCTTGCACATGTCCTCAACATAATTTCCATATCTTCTCTTCTTTCTGCACACAAAAAGATATCATCTGCAAAAAAAAGACCCGACAAAATATATACTCCCTTGCTACCTATTAATGGTATCTCTACCCCTCTTCCTAGTCTTTCTATTGCTTTCTCCATTTCACTCAAAAACAACAAAAACAAAATAGGTGACATAGGGCAGCCTTGCCTTAATTCCACTCCATTTTTAACTTTAACTGATTCTATATCCCCTAACTGGTAAGTATAATAATTATTTTCATATAATTTCTTAATAATATTTACTAAAGCTTCATCCATTCCCAAATTGGCTAACCTTACCCATAATCTATTTCTATTTACTCTATCATATGCTTTCTCTATATCTATAAAACTCATATATAATGATCTACCTGAATTCCTACTCATCTCCATAAGCTGTGTAACTACAAACAAACTATCTCCTATACGCCTATCTGACCTAAAACCTCCTTGCATTTCCCCCACTACATTATTCTCTTCCATCCATTTTACAACTCTTCCAGCTACCATACATGAGAAAACTTTATATAAAACTGATGTTACTGCTATCAGTCTATAATTATTTAACTTTCTATGATCCTTAACCTTTCCTTTAAATAATAATCTTATTCTTGTATTACTCCAACTAACCGGAAAAACTGTCTTCTGTGCCATTTTATTAAAACATGATAACTTTGCTTTTGCTCTATGCCCTAAATTCATTACCATCTCTGCTGCCCATCCATCTAAACCTCTCGCCTTTCCACTTCTCAATCTCTTCCCTGCCTCATTCAATTCATTTTTTGTGAACCTAATATTCCCATTACTAACTGCTTCCATTTTTTCTATCACTACTTCCTTCACATCTAACATCTTTTCTATATCCATTACATATCTATTTAAGATTCTCTCTACCTCTTCTCTAGAGTTACATTCTATTCCCTCATCATCTATTAATACTATCTCTCTTTCCCTACATTTCTCCTTTTAATGTAATTCCAACATTTTTTACTCCCATCTCTTCCACTTTTATTAATATCCTCTAACAATTTACTATTTAACTTCATCCTCTCTCTATAATTATCCATTTTAAACAAATTCTTCTTTTCTAAGTACTTTCCCCATTTAGCGTTAATATCATTTTCACTTTCTTTGTTCTTAATAGCACACTTATATTCTCTGCATACTTCTTTCCTCTCTTTTACACTTTTACTAACTCTCATTTTTTTATTACTTTTATTCTTCTGCATATTCTCAAACAAAACCCTATTTGCCACTTTTTCTATTTCACCACACCAGTCCTTATACTCATCCCCATCCATATGCTCTGATTTCTTCAACTTTTATTTTATATTCTTCCAACTTATTCTTATCATTCACTCTCCATCCACATCTTTCACTATTATTTCTACCTTTATTTCTAACCTCCATCACATTACTAACCATTTCTATTACAATAAAATTATGATCACTATTACATACCCTCTCTTCATTATCAAACACCTTAATTTTCCGTATTTTATTCATTCCCTCTTTCTCTACCAATACATAATCTATTGTGTGAAATACATTATTCCTAGACCATGTGTATTGTCCCTCATACATAATTGATAAATTCCCAATGCTCAAATTTACTCTTTGACAAAAATTCCTTCAAAAACTGACCATTCTTATTATCTACATCATCAATTTCTTCAATATGTCCATTCATATCCCCTATAACCATTATTCTCTTCCCCTTTTCTTTAAAAATTTGTATATTCTTAACTAGGCATTCATATATACTACTGTTCCACTCCATTACAGTTTGGCTATCTCCAGTAGCTATATACACTACAGCCACCATCCATTCTTGTCTACCCAACCTTATTTCAAACCACAAATGCTCTTGACACTTAACAATATTTAAATATTTCCTCGATATAACACCTATACCACCACCCCTTTTTTCTTTTTCTTTTCTGTTTACACCATGCCATACCACCTCTTCCAAAATAGGTTCTTCTTCTTCTCTTAGATGAGTTTCCACTACTGCTAATACCTCCAGCTCTTCATTTTCAATTGCTTTATTTAATTCCAGCCACTTTTCTGGTCTCCTACCACCTTGCATATTCAAAAACCCAATTTTAATAATTTTTTCTTTCCTAACTATTCTTTTATAAATTCTTTTGATTCTTTCTTCTCCATTACATTTATAACAATCTTTCTTACCATTAATCTTACAAAACCATTCCCTCTCCACATCTACACTTATATCTACATCAACCATCTTTTGCTTATTTCTTTTATCCCCTCCATTCGTCTTGTTTTTGATAATATTACAATTTAAAAGCCCACCCCCCTTTAAAAGTTTCCCGAACTATATTCTTTAAATATCAGACTCCCTAAAACTTCACTTTTTTGTTTTTCTAAGTGCAAACCATCTTTACTATATAACTCCCTCTTTCCAATAAACCAATCCCATACATCCACAAACACAACATTATTTCTCTCACACAAATTTTTTCACTCTCTCATTCATAGAACATGCCCTATCTAACAAATGCCTCTTATCAAATCTTGGTAATAGTCCCACTACTCCTACTCTTTCTTTAATCTTCTCAAATTTCTAATCAATTCTACATACTCATCCATTACTTTCTCTGATGGCTCTAACAAATTATTAGTCCCTACCATTACATATACATCTCTACTACCTTGCTTTCTTACTTTATCTGTCACATCCCTAATTTTTGCTCCAGGCATACATACTCTAACATACCTGCTTCTATTTTCCCTTGCAATTATATCCCCACATTCTCTTATTAGTGAATCTCCTATCAACACTGTCTCATAATCTACTTTCTCTATTCCATCTGTAACCTTGTCTACCATCTTCTGGACCTCCTTATCTCTTTCTTCCTTATCATTTCTACTCAATAATTCCTTTATCTCCTCACACTTTGTCTCTAACAATTTTAATTTTACTTCTACATCCTTCACTTCTTCCTCTATCTTACTTATTCTCTGTCTAACCATCTCCATTGCATTACTACTTTCTCCACCCATATTTCCTGTCATTTCACTAAAACCATACTTTGTCCTATCTTCCTTAACTACATTTTGCTCCCTCTCCTCTGACTTTCTCTCTAGACTACCTACACTTAAAAACCACTTTCTCACCTCTTTAATCACATTTATACACTGACTACATAACCAGCAATCTGTCACATCCTTCCTATTCTTATTCAAACATTTCAAATGATACACCTCAGCACACACTGTACATTCTACTAATGCTTGTCTAATTCCTTTCTGCCAATTGTATATAATATTGTGCAATACAAATGCAATTCATATTCTTATTTTTCAATTCACCTATTGTATATTTGACTTTATAATGCCTCTTCTATTCTTCAAACACACTTATACGGAAAAATAAAAACTTTTTAACTTTTTCCCAACTTTATCAAACTATAACCACTTATTTACTAACATTAGGCCTCCCAAACATTAACTTTTTTATCAAAATAAATATCTTTTAAAATTTAAAAAAAACCTTCAATAACAAACTTAACTAAAACAAATTAAACTTACATACAACTTTTTTGTAAGTACCTCTTTATAATACCTCTCCTATTCTTCACACACCCTTATACAGAAAAAAATAAAACCTTTTTCCCAAACGTGATCAAACTATAACCACAACCACGTGTTTTGTAATGTTAGGCTCCCAAACTTTGCCTTTTATTATCAAAATAAATGTCTATTTTAAAATTTAAAAAAACTTTCAGTAACAAACTTAACTAAAATGAATTAAATTTACATACAACTTTTTTATAATTATCCTTACACTAACACCCATTCAACAAGAACAACTTTTTTTTAAAAAAAAAACCTACTATACCTAAAATGACAAACGGAAATCTTTCAAACAATTAAACACAAAAAATTTTCAATCTTTCAAGTAACTCACTCTCTCAATCACAATTTATACTTTCATCCACAATCAATATTCTGGTAACCAATATTCTTTGAATTGCTGCTCTCAAAAGATCAATGTACACTTAAATAACATCAAACCAAAAAAAATTTTTAAGAAAAATTTTACTTAGCTTTTTGTCTTATTCATGTCCACATTGGTATTCATAAACAGTGGCTATAACGGTCTATGGGTGTTTGCCCTCTATTGTTTAAAATTTAAACTAAGTTGTTTGACAATCTTACATGTATGTTATTATATTACAAATAAATTAAAATTTATTGAAATGTAAAAGATAATAAAAAAAAACATTTACCTTTTTAAACATAATTATGTCCTATACACACTAGGAAGTTGGAGAAAAAAGTGGTATTGCTGTATCTACTCCAGAGGGCAAATTCAAGCAGGTACGATGAAAACAAAGCTCTGCTAGTGCCAGATTGGAATTTCAGCTTACGCTTTGCTCTCATCCACATGTTTTCAATATTCTGGGCATGTATGTCTTGGTCTTCGGGATGCATGAAGTTGTCCTGATGGATGACAACCGAATGCATATACACACCATTGTTGAGACTGCTGATGTTATTGTATGCAGCCCAGCCATCAGAAATAATGTGCATAACTGGTAAAATGAACCACTGTATCAGCCTCTCCAGTGTATCAGCAATCCTGTCTGCAACTTCTGTCAAGAAGCACTTTCTTGATGCTCTCTCTATACCACCAGAATAGCAGCAACACTCAAAATTTCACCATCAGGTACTAAGCATGTAGCAGACATTTTTTTCAACTATAAAACTGTACATGGGTGCGTGTAATTTGCGCCATTGAACACATAGGGTGTCTTTTTTTTTTTTTGCAACATGTGCTATAAATGTAGTTATTTTAAATTCTTAAGTTGTAGACAGTTTAAATTCTTAACTTTCAAACAAATTAAAAGTAATTCTTTTAATTAATGTGGTGCAATTAATCCAACATTCAAAAAGTTTTTTTTATTTTTTATTATATTTTACTATTGATTAAATTTTAATTTATTTGTAATATAATAACATACATGTAAGATTCTCAAACAATTTAATTTAAATTTTAAACATTAGAGGACAAACACCCATAGACCATTATAGTAAACCTTTACCTTTGATTTTTTTATCAATTACACCCCTCATCTCAACTGTACCACATTGCAATTGTCCATGAATGCAGAAACTCAAACCATCCTCTCACATTCTATATGCATTTTGTAAACAATCTTTGCTTTTCAGATTAATTATTAGTTTTGAAAGGCAATGATAGACTGTAATAGCCAATGCTTGTCTATTTATATATTGTAATGGTATGAAGTCAGGGGTAAATCTGGGTGATGGAAAATCAATCATCATCAATCCCAGTTAATAAAATAAAATATAAAAGAAATAACTATGAATAATTATGCGGAGTGATTCTGAATATGAGGAGCATAAGAGATCAGCATAACACTATAAATAAGTTCAAGTATAAATAAGTTCACCAGCATTATGTAAAAGTAATAATCATTTCATCATCATAAATGATCAACAAAGAAATCGGTCAATCTTGTTACTGAATTTGAAATGGATCTACTATAGACCAGGCTAATTATTTAGCCCTTGTCAGCTTGGGACAAATTATTTAAACATTAATTTGGATGCACAAATTTAAGTGCTAATCCATCAGAATATATAATAAAAACAATAATGCTAGGATAATAAAATATGCTGATGATGATCAATGCTCTGTTCACTTAGTACTCTTACTATACTGTCCAACTATAAACTTAATTTGTAATAAATACTAAACTAAATAAAATATAGTACATGGACTTTAAAGGATATCCCCTTTAAGTCAATCCAGAATCATCAACTGAATGTCCATAAACATTGAATATAAACCCATTTTTATATAACAGACTGTTATGGACAAATCTAGCTCAAGAACTAAAGCTATAACTGTTACTGTAAGTAAAAGATATAGTCCTAACATATAATATTCTAAAACTATTTAAAATTGACTAAATTCATTGGAATAATTTTAACAATGAAAATCAATTTATTAATAACAATTAAAAGAAAATTAAGGTCTGCTGAATATGCCATAAATATAAATTTGGCATTCTGATTTTGAAAACCACACATTTCATTATTTAACAGTTACATTAATATACAAAAAAAAACATTACATTGTGATTTAAAAATATATTAATACATAAAAACTCACATTGTGATTTAAAAATATATTAATACATAAAACATCTATATATATATATATATAAGCACAAAAATGATTGGTACAATAATTTATGAACATATTTTGTCATAAAGCTATAAATGAAATTCATTTTTTTAATATATAATTAATGATTGATTTAACTTATATATGTGTGCATATGGAAATGTATATACACACTAGCATTTAAAAAAACCTAATAAACTATATTACATTATCTTAATACACAATTAATTCATTGTTAAAAAAACATAGAATACACACACATATACAAGCACTCAGGTGTTAAAAATTAATATATTTGAATTGTTATAAACATAAAAAATTCAATTTTTTAATAATACATAAATGCACATCTATGATATGTGTATATATAACAAAGTAGATAATATGAATTAAAACTATTAATTAGTCTCATTATTATTTTAGGTAAGTTAAAGTTTTCTTTAAAAAGATATTTACTCTTTTAACAGTCCCCCATCAAAGTTTTTCTTTTAACAGGTTACTCTTGATTAATTATAACTGTCTTTAAGCATACTCCAGCAAGTTTTTTTGTTCCTTAATCTGAAAAGACTTTTGGATGTTTTTTTAAAAATAAAATTGTCTATGAATCAATTCTTTGTTTTTATAGACTTTTAATTCAAGCAAAAGTTATTTACTTGTTTTACTTTTAAATTGTAGATTTTAAATGTCATTTCAAGAAAATTTTTAAAATAACTCACCAACTGTATTTTATAAATATATGATGCAGTACCTTTATCTGTGCCTCTCTGCATATAAATAAAACAGTATACATACAAACTACTTCTTCAGCAAACTGATGAACTCTCTGTGTAAACTGGTTCTTTCTAAATAGTAGTTTGGCTAATTGTCATCTTTGGGAAAGGTATTATCTGGTAATCATTGGCCTACAATCATATCCATTTAGTTTAGAATTTGATAAATTGGACATATTGTCTAGTATCCAATATGGGTTATGAATAACATAGAAAGCAGACCCTTTACTTCCAGGTAAATCCAAATACTACCACTGTGAACTAGTAATGACTGACTTGTACTATCTCTTGCCATCAGTTTCTCTTCATAGTCTGTCATAATTTGTAAAAACTTTAAAAACTCTCCTAATATTTTTTTCAAATTTTTATAGTCAGGGGGGAATATAGTAATTAAAATAAGTTTTCCCTACCTTGATTGGAAAAAGTTAATGACTCTTTTTCAATTTAATTTAATCCATTGGTAAACAACTTTGTGGAATTTTATTAAAATAATATACACACATTAATTATAAAAACATTTGCTAATCAAAATAGATAATGGAAATTTATAAATATCAGTATATTGTAACATAAAACATGTTTATTTTAATTTCAAAATCAATATTAATAAATTATTAATTAGACATTTCTAAATGTTTAATTTATAATAAAAAAAATTAAATTTAAAATTATTTAATTTTTATCTGTTATTTCAGTAAAAAATTTTATTTTTTAAAAACTTTATTATATGTGTGCATACACTTTTGTTTTATGCCATGAAATACATAACCATCTCCATATATATATATGAAAACATTCCAGTTCATATTGCTAGCTAAAAACTAAGTTGAAAATATTCAAATCACCCTTTTAAATGTTAGATTTCAGCAATGCTCTCTGTGAATAAGTGTGTCTAAATTTCAAACAGTTGACTGATAGAAGTTCAGACTTATAATTATTCACAGGGCGCATTGCTGAAATATACCATTAGGGTGATTTGAATATATATATGTATATTATCAACAGTGGTATTCTAGTTCAAGTTATAGTATTCTATACTTCTGACTTCCTCCATGGCTTAACTAGTGAGTTGTGCAGTGACAAATAAAATGATCAAGTCTGTAATTATGATTATGATGATGACAATTTCAAAAAATTAGAGATTTATACACATTTCAAGTCTATCTTTTAGAGTATATTCTTTTTGAAGGGAGATTATATTTGATAATTTATTTAAATTTTAATCAAACTCAAATATGTAAATCAATTTTGTAAATTATGCAAAATGCCATAATTTAACATGTCTACCCAGCCAACAAATACCAAAATCTAAAGCAACATTTAACACAGGGAAGAATTCAAGAACAAAACATTCCTGAATAGAAAACTACTTGTTATTTTTGATGATTGAATATCACATGATTTCCCAAGTAATAATAATTCAATTATTATTTTAACTAAGCATAATAATAACTTTAAAAATAAAATAAAAATACAGATTTTATTAAAAACTTAAAATGATTAATCATGGATTACTAAAATTTTCAACAATAAAGAATTTGTCTACTCTTAATAATATTCAAAATTATTATTCTAAAAGAATACTTTAAATTAAATATATTCTTATTTTTGATATTTTTTAATAATTCTAAACTAATATTCAAATGCAGTATATTATTAATAATAAAATCAATACAAAGTTGATCTTCAATTTAGAAACCTTTAGTTCTTAAGCCAGTCTTTCTAACACTGGGCTATACTAGATGAAATAGTATACTATTATTTATTCAATGCTCATTAATTATAATATTTTTAATTATTTTTTAAATTTAGAGCAATGTTTTTTAAAACATTTTTTTAAAATAAAGTAACATTTATTAATTGCAAGTATTAATAGTCCAAAATTTGAAAATTTAGTAGAAATTAAATAAAGACCAAACTTAATGCATCTTCATATAAGTCAAAAATAGAAACTACAAATGGATATAATATAATCCAATTGAATGTTTTTAAAAATGAATAATTATCTTTCCTGCTCCCCCATCTACCTGGAAAAATTGTACAGGCATAAATACCATCATGGATATATATAAAATTATAGTCAGGCCTTGATTTTGACATAATAGTTAATATATGGATGAAAATGTTAATAAGGATTAGTGGACTTAACATTGATTAAGTCTTAGTGATGCTATTATTATTATTTTCGATCTTTTCTACTTTTGTTGTAAAATGATTGAGTATATTATATATTTGTATGTAAATATACATTATATATACCTATTACCCATTAGTCATCTGAGTCAATGCTTATTCAATTTAACCTATTCTCATCATTTAATCTATTGTCTTAAATAAAGCAGAAGCTTTTTCTTTAATCATTGCTACTTTTGAACAGAGCTTTGCTTTTCCCATCATAAATTCTCAGTCAACTATTTTTACATTACTTACATTCTTATTATGATTGCACAATTTCAAAATAAAAAAGTAATTTTTTATTGATTTTCTAATATTTAGGATTCATATAAAATTATTCTAACTCAATGTGCATTATATTTTTATATAAGCCTAACTTTGTTGGCATAGCTAAATTTTTTACAATCTTAAGCAAAAAGTCATAGCAGCGAATCTGTTTATGGATCCTAGTTATGGTAGCTAGACCATTGATTAAAGATATCACTGTGATACATGGAACCCCATGTCATGTGATTCTTACAAGTAATTGAAGCACCAAACAAAACCTTTATTATTAAGTTTTCCATGAACAACAAGGATACCTTTTTTCTTTGTAATGTATACAATGAAAATGAATTGCCAAGCTAGACTGTAGAAGTTTTACAATTGCAAAAGTATGTGTGTGCATGCGTGCACACACACACTTGTATGCATACAGATATAACTTATTTAGAAAAACTAGTCTTTAGAGTTCTTGTATACAATTTTAAAAGAATAAAAGCTCATATTTTATACTTGTTCATTGTCTTTGAAGTTGTTTTAATCTCTAATGAATAATTTATTTGTTTATTTCTCAGGTCAATATTTTTTTTTACACATTAATCATACTGCTAAGAAAGCAATTCAGTAAAGCACTAAACAGTTCAGTACTAATTTAAATCATTATTTAAAAAAAAAAATCAAAAATTATGGTACAATTCATTATAATACCAGCAACAAGCAATCATTACTCACCAGATATTGGGAATTTATTCTATTGTTTGTCATTAAATCTTCAAAACATTATATTTGCTGTTATTGAAATTAAATTTGCAAGATCTTCAATTTATGGATCAAGATCATGGATATTATAAGCATTAAATGTTTTTCTGATTTTAACAGTATAATATTTTTAATTAGTCTCAATTTGATCAAAAACATAAATAAAACCTTGTCTGATTGAAATGATTATCATCACCCAGAAACAATTTAGATTTTCATTTTTTTTCCAAAAAAATTGCTAAATAGCATCTAAGTTTTAAAAAAGTTACTAAATAACTTCTCTATAGAATTAGAGTGATGGAATTGTTTGAAAATAAATTTAAAAATCTTTAGACTGAGTTTAAATGCTTTCATAAACTGAATGTTTGGTTTATAGTTATATTTGTATTTCATTCTCTTTATTTGGTGGAATGAAATGTTTAACTGATAAACTAAACTTAGGTCTAAAATAATAATAATAATTGGCTACAGTATAAAAGTTGACATAAATTAATTAGAAGTAGTAATTTTAGGCTTGAGTTTAATCAAAATGCCAGCAGATGCTCTTGCTTTAATTTAGGAAATAAAAAGCATAGGACAAAACAGATCCAACGCACCAAAATTACCTAATAGATTTAAAGTATTTAGAAATAAAAGATATGAAAAATAATCTTTCATGTAATATTTGTTTATTTTATTTATTATCTGTATAATTTAAGTAACCAGAGGATAAAAAATTATAGCAGTCCATTTATAAAATATTAAAAGGTTTACATCTTCACTATAGATATATTGATCAAAATAACTAAAAATGATTCCAAGGTAGTTTGAAAATGGTGTGGTATGAAATTTTTCTTATGCAGTGGCTAGAACAAAAATTTTGTTGGCAGAATTTTTGCGAAAACTTATCAAATAGATTCATGGCTAATTTGAAAACTAGTAAGATCTTTGAACAATAGATATGCATATAATCACAAATACTATAATTTACATAGCAATATCTAAATAAAGATATGTCATCAGTAGTTGCTTTTAGATGTTTAGCGAATATATTGATAATTCACTGTAAAAAAAAAATGCCAAAGAGGAAAATGAGAAGTTCATTGGCCATTAAAAACTTACAGATACATAAAGCATTTAAAAGCTATCTCTATTGTCCAGATAATTTTTTATTATCATTATTAAATATATGTGTTGTGATGTTAACCAATTGACCATATCAAATGCATGTTGTAATTTAAGTTAAACAACAAAATAATTTATGAATACCAACTGTTTTAAAGCAGAGTAAATTCTTGGTTTAGTAGAACAGTGAATACTACTTTCTTCTTTTATGTGAAGATGTGGCCAAAAACTTAGTCACTATTTAGCTTGTGTTTTGTTTCAATAGTTTTAACAAATGTTATAGTTCAGATCTTTTAATATAATAGATCTCAATTTATTAGTTGTTAAATGAGATATTTTTTTATATTTTTTTGAATCAAAAAATATATTTATTATCAGTTGAGACTAGTATATCATCCATCTTGCTTAATTGATTACAATATCAATGAAAAAAAGTTTAAATTTTGTAGTCTAGCATTTTAGATATAAGAGACTTGAATTGAGGCTAAAACTGCATTTATTTTTAGTATATTAATTTCTTGTGATATATCTTCGATATGGATATACTTTTGTATCTTGAAAATGACTTCAATTTTAATAATTTTATATTGTACAATGAATTGTTTAGCATTAACTACTGCTTTAGAAATGTATCCATAAGTGAACCTAATATATCTTCATCATCGTCTGCTGATAATCAAATTTTTGCGCAATTAATTATTGGTTTCAGAGATTGATGGGTGAAGAAATCAATTTATCTCTGATTAGTGATCTTTTTGGGATAGAGCAGATCATTAAACTCCTTTTATAATTGAAAAATTTAAATCCTAAATCACTCAGAAATTGAATCAAGTTAATGCTGAATATCATAAACTATGAAGAGTGATAATTTGATATTTGCTTATCAGCTATGTTAAAATAATATATGTTTGCAATTTCTTCAAGTTAAGAAGGGTTGTAGTTATGATATTGAATTACAAAAGTAAACTATAAAAAGAATATTCTGTTAGATGATCAACAGAAAGTCAAAACTAGGAGAATCATTTTTTTCATTAAAAAAACCCAACAAATTCATTTATTATATATAAAAAAATTTACACACACCATTAGGAAAATATATATTGAAAGTTATTCAGATTAAAATTAATTAGCACAAATAACATAAAAAATAATATGCACAGACATATATGTACAAATTCCCAATCAACTATACCATTTTTTAAAAAATAAATGAATAAATGCAATTATTTTTGCAGTAATAATGTCTGAACTATTGATGAAATGTAATAAATGTTACTAAATTTAAATGTAGGTTTAAAGAATATATTTCTAAATGTGACTTTGCTATTCATAAAGTTATTCTTACTTGATTATTTTAATTTTTTTTTATGTAGAATAGGCCAAAACTGTTAAGGGACAGCAATCACTATATAACACCTTACATATTCAGAGAATAAAAATATAGATTACAGTGAAATAAGATAGATATTGTTATGTTAGAACTTAGGTATAGAAATTATTCAGTGAAATAAACTTTAAGCCAATAAACATTACATGATCACCATTTTTATGCTTGCTTATAACTGTTATTAAAACAGACAAAACTCAGCAACTTAAGAAATGGTGATCATGTGATGTTTATTGGCTTAAAACCAATCCTGCCCAATAGGATAGTGGTGGCTATGGTTATTAAAGATCCAAAGATACCAAAATGTATGGGTACTGAACTGAGTTCAGATCTATATGACTATATAAGCTAATGAGCTTGGATTGAAAATATTCTAGGGTTTTCAATTTAAGACTCATAGTTTTGTAGTTAAGTAGAGATAAAAGATGGCTGCTGGAGGGTTGCATTAGATCCTAAGATCTAGGTATAGTGCTCTCAGATCCAAGGTTTCTCACTGAAGAAGGCCACAAGCCAGAAACTAGTCTGGGGATATTGGATGAGTAGGCATTAGATGGGGATTTTATGCACAAGCCTTCTGGCATCCATTGATTACCCTAGTTTGCAGTGAGTGGCAATATGTATAGTGAGTTTTGCCTGTTGAAATAAACTTTATTAGTTAGTATAATTTTTCATATTGAATATTTAAAACTATTATGATAAGAATATAGTTACTTATAATTTTGTATTTATAAATAAATTAATATCTTAATGAATTAAAATAATCAGCTTTATCATTAATTATTCAATTCTTTAGCACATTTTCAATGTATTTTTTACATTAGTGGTCTGTCATAATCAGTTAATTAGCAGTTGCCATGGTTGTAATCAAATAATAGTTTGATTTAAAGTGTAGATTTTGGATCCACATTTCGCAAAAATCTTTCAGTAACTGCTTAAGAAATCTCTGAAGGATAAGAAAACTTCTCTTTAATCAGTTTAAAAAGTTCATTGTCTTAAAGCATATGCAAATATTGGAATTATTCAAAAGCAATTTGATATTAATATTATTTTTTTCGAGTTTGTTTTTATCTTTTAATATTAGAAAATAACTTATTTATTTTTATCAGAATCTCTGGCAAAAGATATATTTATAAAATTAATAGTGAAATAATGTACTTATAAATATTTTTGATATCCTAAATTAAAGTTTCAAAATGGTTTGATTTTATGCTGACTTTTTTACTTTTTGCTCCAAATTTTCAGATATATTTTTTTAATTTAAAATAATTTAGATCCTCATACTTTCTGAATAAATATTATTAAAAATATAATTATATACGTGCATTCAAATATAACTCAGAAACATTGAAAAATGGATATCAGTAAATAATTCAGAAACTATTTCTCAGTAAAATGCAAGGTCTAACTTCTGATATAATTTTATATATAATTTTAATTTTATATCAATATGGACGTTTTTTTGTTATTAGTTTGGAGCTTTAGTAAAGTTAAAGGATATATTTACAATCAGAGAAGGTAACATTGTGCAATTAAATACTGATTGTCTATGTACATGATTTTAAAAAAGGCAAATGAGTGAAACAGAATAAACATTGGAGTTAAAAGTTTTTGGAAAAGTCACATAATTATAGTAATGGTGCTAGAAGCAAAAAAAAATATTTTTTTTTGGAATATTATGTAGAATGGATAGATCTGTGGATTTCATTAATGTAATTGTTGTGAATTTATCATTATTCAAAACTTAAAAGAATTTCTTAAAAATTTTTGTTTAAAGTTATGGTATTTTCTTCAGTTACACAATTCTTTTTTGTAGATTATACACATGTAGCATTTTACAAATAGAGCACCAAATACATCCCAAGTGAAAGCAGACTTCAAACCAGTACTTTTATTTAAGTTCCAACAATTGCAATTACAACTACCATAAATCACAGTAGATTAAAATAATCAAAAACTGAATATTTGAATACAAGCATAATTTATATACTTGGAGTTTAATGTAATTATAGAGGATTTGAACACAGATTTTCGAGCTCACTTCAGCTATCACTCTATGTCATATAACCAATAAACATGACAACTCATATGGAAAAAGATAAATGATTTCCACTATACATATTTCATGCTGAGCTAGCACTCATCAATTGGTTCAGATCATCAACTTCCACACACACACACACACACACATATATATATAATCAGTACTCAGTTTATATTAAGATAGTAAATCTTCAAACTTTAATGGGACAGGCTTCTATCTATTCCACCCTCCAAATCTTCAGTCATCCATACCATTGAAAATCTGAATAGTAAAATAGTTTAGTATTCTTGTGAGGTTAACATTCCTTGAAGTATTTATCATATTATTTCCTTAGACAAATATATACATATATTATCACTGTAGATAGATCCATTAATATTTTTTATAAAAGTAGCAGAGATATTTTGTAAACATTTATTTTTTTTTAATTCAAATACTAAGAAATATAAATTAATTTCTTGGCAATAACTGATAAACAATAGAACATAGAATGTACTACAAACTGATACAAAATTTTTAAGAAATTCTTTTAAGTTTGGATAATGATAAAATTTAATTTTTAAACATTAATAAAAAAAACACATGAAAATAACTTGTTTTTGTATGTATCATAATTTTTTTTTTATAAGTATATGATTTATTTCAAAAATTTTATTTCAAATCTTATGTACTTAATATTAAAATATTAGGGAATATAAATTTGTATATTAATTAAAACAATTATCATTTATTACAAACATTTTTACATAATAACACTTATAATTTAGTCGTGGTAAAAACAAATAATGAGTCACATCAAATTTTTATCCAAGGAAGAAGGTCACAAGTGTAAAAACATTGTGCACTACTGTTAGAGACTAGATGGATATATAATTGAAATTATTATAGCATATGTATTTCATGTTAATAATACGTATGCTTTTAATAATAACTTAATACTTATGAACATCATATTTGGAACAGTAGAGATATTCGTTTGTAAAATAAATATGGTTTTCAATTCGTTTATTTATATATGTGACTTTGTATATCTATCTCAATTAACATTTGTATATTCTAATTATTTTCTTAATAAAGTACATTATTCTATTTACTTTACTCTTATTATTGATACTAATAGGATTTAATAGTAGCACTGTACAAATTGATCATAATTTAGAATATTTCATGAGAATATACATTTTTTTTGTTTCTATGACACTTGGTAATTTATGAGAAATTATAATTGTTATTGGTAAGAGATTTTTGAAGAGGTTGACAATTTTTCCTTTATTCTAATGGAATCTATTACAAATTTGAGGTACCAGTGATTACCAAATAATAATGCAACTTAATCTCTACCCCCAGATTTATATTCAGTGATTAGAAAATGGTAATGTGATTTAATCTCTACCTTCAGATTGATTTTTTTGATGCTCATTAATAATTCAAGCTTGCACTAGATGGAATTTAAGTAAAAAGAAAAAAAAACATTCCTATTAATTTAATAAACTTTAATAGTTAAGTGATGTTATATTATATAAACTCATATTATAGTGAACTGCTTGAAAAGTGTTGTCAATAATAGAAATGATATGGAATCATTTTGGTCAGAATAAGTAGCAACAATTTGGTGCTTTCCACTGCGATTTCTTATAATTGTGAGTCTACTTATACATTAAATTTATCTAAGAGTATATTATATAAAGAAACTAACTTCATCTTAATTAATTATATGATTGATTAAAACCCACATAACAGAATTATAATTATTATATGCAAATTTTAAATATAGTAACAACATTTCTTCTGGGTTTAAAGAAGTAGATATTTTTTTCATAGCTCCAATTGCGGAATTAGATGTTATATGAACTATTTTCAAACAATGGAAGTACAGTGGCTTATACAATAATGATAATCGTTATCTAATTGTATGTAATCTATGTAATTTATATCTTCAATTCAGGAACCATTCTATATTTTTAAAACTATTTTCGTTACATTAATCAGAATATTAAACGGAATTTAAATGATAATTGTTTTGATATTAAAGTATTTTAATGTTAAATTTAATCACTGTATGTATTTATCATATAAATAATAATTTGGGTTTTAGAAATAAATAAATTCTTATTATTAATTATCATTTTGTTTTTCTAAAATATTCTATTAATATAAAGCTGGGGTCAATAAACTATGGATCATGAGCCAAATGTGGCCCTTTGTTCCCAATCTTGTCCCTCTTTTTATCATGATTAAAAAAAATCACATTTTTATTTCCTCATGTAATTTGTAAATAATTATTTTAATAACTCTAGAAGAGGGAAAATATGCATTACAACATTGTTTTTTGATTTCAACCTTATTGTAAAATATTAATTATTGTATAGGATGAATATTTAAATATTAAAAACTTATAACTAAATCAAACTGTTAAAATAATATTATTTATTTTTAAGAGAATTTGTATTTTCCATAATATGTATACAGATTCTATTATGTTCTTTTACTAAAATAAATGTTCAAATATATTTACAATCATTTAGAACTTTTTTTTTTCAAAAACATATTTCCCACCACTTTCCTTGTGGCTCTTTAAAGCAGTGGTCTTCAACCGTTTCACCCCTGTGGCCCGGTAAAAATAAAGATAAGATTTCACAGACCGGCAGAAGTTTACAGATAAATTTTCTTAAAGATGTAACCTGCTTAGCCTTAGATAAGCATAATTGTTATAACTGACCAAAACAGCACAATAGTTAATGTGTATAGTAATGGTGTTGCTTACCTTTACATGTTGAACACTCTTTCTCGAGTTGCGCAGTCATACTGCTACAGAAAACATACAATAACAATCATTCTCATTAATGTGCTTGCATTTTACATTTCTTATTTCATTGTTAAAATATGCAAGAATAAAATGTTATTCACCTGAATGTTGAAAAAGTCAAAAGTTTTGTTCTTATTTTATTTTTTGGGGGAGGGAAGGGGGATTGAAAAATACTTTGTCATCAACTGAGACAAAAGATAGACACCAAAGTTATTTTTTGTTTGTTTTTATTTTTAAAAAAAGGTAACAGAAATTGGTTTTAAAAATAAAAGTTTTAGTATTTTAGCAGTATACAAATAAAGCCAAAAAAAATATTGCCTTATAGGCCAAAAAAAAGTGGGCATATTTTTAAACAAAAAAAAAAAATGTTAGAGACAGAACTTATTTTTTGTTTTTTATTTTTAAAAAAAGGTAATAAAAATTGATTTTCAAAATAAAGCTTAAAGCTAAAAAAAAAACACTAAAAATGAAATATTAAAAGAGAGAGTAGAAAAAATTTAAGAGATCAAAAAAAGTCCCGTTACATTTTATTGTTTTAACAATGCTGACAAGCAGCCATGATTGGCTATCAAAAGACAACCGAGTTTGTATAATAAAAAACTTTCTCCCCCTCCCCCCATAAACATCTGTGATAAATAGAAAAACAAATTAATTTATGTATGATTGATTAGATTTTGTTTTTGTTCTGTTTTTTTTTAATCGGGGAAAAATGATGAAAAAATAAATAAAAATTGTTTATATTAATTAAAAGTTTAAAATCGTATTATTTTGTTATTAGAAACTTTCTTGCCAGTCTAGCTGCGGACCAGCAAAAAACTTCTGCGGCCCGGTGGTTGAAGACCACTGCTTTAAAGGGAAGGAGATTTAAACAAAGTAGCTCTTTGTGTTAATAAGTTTGCCAACCACTGATATAGAAAGTAAAAGTTTCTTAATATAATCTTAAGATCATGTCCAGATAAATTCAACTGATTGTTACTTTGATATATTTTATAACATTAAAAATTAGAAAAACCTCCTATTAATTATTCAACTTAAGACCTACTGTATTTTAGTTAATATCTGCATCAGATACTTCTATTTTTTTTTTACTTTTCCTTTGAAGAAATCTAAAGGTATTTAATGTGAAAAGATTTTATTATCTAAAGGGCTATTATTTTCTGTCAAAGATTCTTTAATTTAAATTTTAAAATATATTTTTATATTTTTTCAATTTGTTGTTTCTTGAATATCATCTAAGATTTTTCATCCAAGATGTCCAAAATTTCTTTCACTTTTACTGAACTGCTTCTATCAAATCTTTAGGAAAAAAATGAAAAAGTGCATTATAGGAAGTGTTTTTTTTTGTACAAAATTTTTCATTAATATCAATTTATTTCATTACTACCAATTACTATCTGAAATTTATTTTGAACAAATATTAAAACAATATTCAAACAATATTAAAGTTAGATGAGGCTATCCCTTTCCTCCAATATCTAGTTCATAGTTAGTTAACCATTCTAAACTATAGTCTAAAAGAGAAAGGATAATCTAAAACTTTCACTGTTCAGCAATTGGCAAACTTAAGGAATAATATCCTTCTTGGTTTCTTTAAAGGGAAGAAATAAAGATTGTTTGTTAAGGTTTTTATCCTGCAATGAGTTAATAGGAGACCTCCTTATGTGTACACCATGTACTTATTTATACATATGCAATTATATTATTATTACTTTTTATAGGAGGGTGTGAACATATATAATCAATATATGATATGCAATTTTTCAAAAGAATATAATTTCATTTACAAAAAATGAGTATTAGGTGTATATATATATATATTAGATAAGATATCGCTATATATATAAAAAAAGCATTATTTAATGCAAATGTATGAGGATATAGCAATTCTTCCGAATTTATATGTACACATATCCAAATACTTTTTAGAGATACATAAATATTGATATAGTTAGAAATATATCTATCAGAAAAGTATTTGTATATAATGTAGAAAAATATTCATTTCAGGTTTACAAATATAATAAAATAGGTTTACGTTATTTACGATTACTATCAGGGTGCAACAAATATTTATAAAATAAAAAATTCAACAGCTATTAATTGCATTCACAATTATTCAGTTATTATCGGGTATTGATAGCAAGATTATTAGTCTCGCAAATATCTATGACTCTGATATTCTGTTTTATATTGACAATACATGAAATCATTTTGAATCAAAGTCAAATAGAATGAGTCTATAATTTTTTTTTATATGCAGAATATTTATATATTAATTTTTATTATTGCACACACAACAAAGGATTAAAAAGTGACAATTTATAAATATGGTAGTTTTTTTTATTTATTTAAAAAAGCTATTGTATTACTATTAATAATAGGATTTTACCCCAATACCTTATTCAGTTTTTTTTAAATAAATTATTCCTCTTTTTCATATATACCGCGAATAAAATATTGCATATATGATTCGCCCCTTCTTTATATGAAATTAATCATGCGACTTTAGGATTTTCGATGTGTAAGGTTGTTTCTAGATTTAGATTTTTAAAAAATAGAACCTGAAGTAAACGAACGAGCATAATTCCACGTACATCAATTTTTTTTTTAACCTTGTCTTCTAGAATTTTTTCTCATTAAATATGACTCTGATGTTAAATTAGCATTCAGGATTTTTATGAAAAGTGTATTACTTGTTTTATATCGTTTTAAAAATCAGTTTTAAAGTATGAAATAATTAAAAATACGCAAATAAAACCCACAGAATAAACAAGTGAGTATTAATCAGTTGACGCTGCTCTTTCTTCTCGACTGTCAATCACAACGATTTCAACCATTTTGTTATTCTTCTGGTAGAGGAGTAAACGGTTACGGGTCAGCGTGACATTCTCATTTTTACTACATAAAAGAAGCGGAAAAATGTATTTATCTCATTTTATAATAAAAGAAAAATGTTTTTTTTTTTTTGGTTTTGCTCAATTCACGCATTATTAATTCAAAAACATAAAAATAAGATAATCTTTATATCTACGCGTATGCATACATATTTGTGCGTGCGTGTGCATATATTCAGTAACAACTACGAAATACCACCTACATAGTTCAATGAATTATTAAACTTAATTTACTTTTTTTTAATAATTTTCTTATATATATATACAATTAATTGAAATTGTTATATATGTATTTATACACACCTATTAATAAAATTAATGAGTGAGTTGATACACATATACTTAATATATTTTTTTTTATGAACTGCTGTTGAAATAATTGTGATGTAATGCAATTGCCTAATGAATAGCAAAATGATGCAATTCATCCCCAAATCTAGATATTGAATATATATTTAAAAAAAATATTTTAAACTGTTCAGATTTTACAAAGAAAATATTTATATTAATGTACACAAATTATCATTAACTTTGTATAGCAAACTCAAGCATAAAAATAAATAGATACAAAATATAAAGAAAAAATAAAACCAGAAACAAAACAGAGGATTGCATAATATATTTGTTAAAAGGCGGAGTTATCTCTTTTTGATGACGAAACACACTACTTGAACGGATATAGCTTGCGTCATCTAGCATACAAAAGTATTACCAACAAAAATGGCGCACTGGTCGTGTTGATCTGTATTATTTTTTTCATTGTTTTTGCGGTGTATATCGCTAGTTCTCATTTTCTTTACCGCGGATACCTCATTGCTAAGTTGTATTTTAAAAAGGTAAAGTATTTTTTGGTATAGTCACTAGTCAGATTTTGAATTATAAAGGTTTAAATCTTACCGGTTAAAATAGCTAAAAGGGGGCTGGCCGTTATTGCTGGGACTGTCATTTGTTTTGAATTGCACTCCTAGTGTTAAATTGTAGTATGTAAAATGGTTTATTATTATTATTGCTAAATTTTAATAACATTGGTTTATTAATCTTGAGAACTTATTGTTTTTATATTAAAAATTGTAATTTGTGAATATTTTTATACTTGCAGATTTCATGTAATTTTACTGAAAAAAAATTTTTAAAAAATGCTTTGGGTTTTTCGCGTAGTTAAATAGTAACTTGCATAATTAGTGAATATTGCAAATACCGTAATATTTTTTCAAAAGCATTGTTTAATCTGTTAAACTTTATATTTGAAAAGTTTGTTTTTAAATTACACATTGCCAAGCTAAACTTTGAATTGAACAACTTTCCGTCTACGTAATATGAGTCATGTGTAATTGAAATGCAAGAGCCATTCTTGTCTTTTACGTGTTTTAGTATACTCAACGAGATAAAAACGAGAATGGAAAGTCAATTTGTTTAGCTTTGAAATTGCATCATTACCAATTTTTGTTATAATATTTTGTCCCCATTTACTTATTATTTTTATTAAATGTTTAAATATTTGCATTCTTTTAAAAAAAATATATTTTATACATTTGAATGTACGAATTTATATTTATATTCACTGCAGGTACAGCAGGTGTTTGTGTAAATACAGTAATACAACAAATCATATTTACTTAGGTATGAAATATATAATATTAAGTAATTTTTAAAACTATGTATATAATGTAAAAGAATGTGATTTAATTTAGTGAGTCAGTTAGATTATTGGAAATAATAGTATATAAAGATTTGGGGTGGGGGATGGGGTATAATTATTTTAACACTTTCAGTATGTTTTTTAACATAATTATTATTATTACTTAAGTTAACGGTAACAACAATTTATAAAACAATACGTACATTCCAACCAAGAGATAGATTCACGACTGGCTTAATGTACTTCAATTTTGGTATTATATGGTTCATAGAATTATGATATATATATATAATTATATTATAGTACGGAATGTTTATTGTCATTCTATTAGAATATTAATATTTTGGATTTTGCCATGATCCAAAATATAGTTATAACTTTTAAATTAACATTGGAATTATTCTATTGCAAAATAATAGATCTAATACTTCTGTTATTATAAAATATAAAACACTATTACTTCTTGCTTTCAATTCATTTGAGTTCTTATCAAGGCTCTATAAAAATTATTATTATCCTACTAAGTGATAAATTCGAACATTTCATTATATCAGACAGAAACAACTAATTAGAAAACTGTTCAACTTTGCATTATTAGTATCCTAAGAATTCTTTATAGCATATGATTCCTTGATCTTATGTTTTTTATCATGTGTCTTATACATTAATATACTAAAATCCCATGAATAACATGATGAATATAGAAAGCTGAATGAAAAACTGTATGTTACAAAACAAATTTTTGATGGTTTGCAGAACCAGAATAGGTTAGTATGGACCATGACAATGAGGACAATGCTACTATGAAGTATCTGGATTTGCAAATATATGTGGGTGATAAATTTGTGTATAAAATGGTGTTAAAGCATATTGATAATAAAGTCTTTATTCATCCAATGTCTAATGTTCCTATGACACATAACTTCACTGATTTTAGGGATTTTTTAATGCACAATCAGTGACTGTGTTCAAATGAAGCATTTCATAAAGATAATATAGATTGTTATATGCAGGATTTGATAAAGGTGGGGCATAATAGGCAAAGACACCAGTTGTGTTAAATCATTATAAAAGATGTAATAGAAATACTAATATAATTGTGAATAATAAACCATGGATATCATTTGCTTTATTCCTAATATTGCAAGTATATAATAAAATTTTTAAGACATGATTTTAGATTGACATGGAGAACTCTGCCTAACCTTAATAGGTTAATAAATAATTCTAAGGTAATAACAATCAAAGAAAATAAAAGTAGTGTTTTGTATTCTATTGAATGCCCACAACCAAGTTGTAATACAACATATATTGGTGAAACGAAAAGAAATATTAAATATCGTCTTCAACAACATAAATATACATATAAAAAGGCAATGGAGGATGATATAATTACTAGGCATATATGTTGTCCACAGAATTTTAGTATATTAAAGTATGAGACATGATAAAGAAATATAAGATCAAGAAATTATGTACTATAAAGACTTCTTTGGGTGCTATTGATGCAAAGTTGACCAGTTTTTAGATTAGTTATTTTTGGCCAATATAGTGAAATGTTTGAATTGATCACTTAATAGGGTAATAATGATTTTTGTATAATCTTGATAAGGACTTAAATGAGTTGAAAGTGCTTGGCAATAATGTTTTATATTGTTTTAAAGTTTTTCTGTTTTATGCAATAGTCGTATTGTTATATTGTGAATTATTCCATTATAATAATTTTTGTACGACTTCATTTTTATAATAAACATTTTTTGTTTAGAATTAATATTTAAGCAGTATATATTTTTCTTCCAGTTTGTATACTTCTCATAAGCAGTGTGATAAAGTAATTTGTTGTTGAGCAATGATTCGATAGAACATTTTACTGTTGAGCAAAAAAATTTGTAAAATAAATTTTTTGATTGTTGAAGTTTACCGTTATCATTGAAAGTTTATCATTCCTTTAATTAATAAGAAAACAACTATGATAACTGATAGTTTGATTTGCTTTTTACTTGACAAAAAATCAATAAAGTATCTTGTTTTTAATGTTTATTTTTAAGAATGATAATCATTATTGTGAGATGCAGTATAAACATATATCACTTGTTACTGAAGTAATATTCATATTCTTTCTTCTCTATTTTTCAAACATTGACTTTATGTATAATCATGGGTATTTAAAAAATTTTGTGATTATGATGAAGACTATTTAGTAATCAAAACTAAGAAAATAAAAGTAATTATAAAAATAGTATGTTGCATTGAATAAAGTATAAATAGAAAATATATAAGAAATATCAGAAAACTTCAACAATATTTTTTTTTGTTTTCTGATTAACATATTCAAATTGAGTTTTATGGATTGAAAAAAAATTATTTTGCAGCTATCTATGGTTTTTCAATTCATTTTGAATTTAGTGTTAGCGATCATTTTTTTTAAATAATACAACTAAAATCTTGTAATATTGGAATTATTTTCCTCTTTCTTTTAATATCTTAGTTTTTGTCATCGACTTTATGTTCATGCAATTGATTTTATTTATAGTAATTTATTATTTCTGTAGTTTGATCATAATTTATTCTTCTAGTACAGGAGTGGAGAATCTCTGGCCCATAGCCAAGTTTGGCTCTTGAAAGCTCTCAATTTAGCCCCAGACATTTCACAAATGTATGTAAAGTAGATCTGTGTAAAACTTCTATTTAAATATGCACGAAACTTCTATTTAAATACGTACCTAATGCTGTGTAAATATAAGTGCAAATATTGAATGAAGAGTTAAGCAAAATAAAATATTTATTTTCACAATTACATCTTTTTCTCTCTCCAACCTTTATAACAGTTCTAGTTCATTCTATCAAAGGTGCAATATTTCAACAAATTATTTATATTGTTTAGACTAGACGAATATATAACTAGCAAAAATAAAATTCTAATTTTACTTCATTTTATTATTTTGCATTTAGTTTTTTTTTTCATTAGGGCAGCTTCACATAGTAAGATTGATACAGAAAATTGTAGGTTTGAAAAGAAATGGACCAAAGCATTCTGTGTCAGCAAGTTATTTAGGGGAAAAAAGGCAGAAATTTTGAAAGCATTTTCTGAAGGAAAGTTTATAAAAGACTATATCCTAGATGCTCTAGATTTAACTTGTCCAAAACTTAAAAAGAAATTTGAGAAGGCAAATAAGAAAATTTGTCATTAAATAATAGCCCCTATCATAATATTTCAAATCAGATTCCTTATTTCATTTTTCTTTTTTTTATATTATAAATTACCATGCTTTACTATTTAAGTGGTTCATATTTCCAATTTTTATGACATTGTTGTAGAAAGATAGTATATTTTGAAAATGTGCAAATTTATTAAATTCAAGAACATGCAGTTTAATTTTCATTTTGAAACATTTCAAAGAATCCTTTAAAGCAATTGAATTTTTTTTTCTTTTAAACAACAATAGTATTCAATTATTTTCTAACAGAAAGTATATATTAATTTATAAAATACATAAGTGCATTTTAATATAGAAATATTCTTTTATGTAATTGTTCTGTTTTTAATTGTATTTTATTCATAAAGTTAATCTTTATTGATATTTTTATTTAAATTATTATTTATATAAGCATCTTTTACATTAATAAAAAATTCCATTAGAATTAGAGTGAATTATTTAATTTCATTGATATTTAAATTTTTTTATTTTTTATAATCAGGGTGTACATTTTAATGATGTAAAAAAGATAAACCAACTTTAAAAAGCTTATTGCAGAGCAAAGGCCTCTGCAGTACTTCTTCAAGGAGAAACTGTGAAAAAGAAATCTTATTAAACTAATAACTGTTGTTGAAGGGGGGTTCCCGCTTGTTTCACATTTTAATTAAGAATAATTAAATAATATTTATTAACCAATTATTTATTGGCTAATGAATAGTCTATAGGGAAAAAATGTCAACTCAAAAGCAATTGAAAGCAAGTTCTTTGCTATTAGAATACAAAATATTTTGATGGGTGCACGGAATAATTGTAATGACAAACTATCACCAAAATAATTTAGGAATTATTGTTTGATCATAATGCTATATATTCATTCTAAACAAGATGGAATTATATATTAGAATAGTTCTTAAAGAAATATAGATCATTTCTCATTTAAAAAGTTGTAAATTGCCTGAGATATCATTGGATATTACCAACTGGTCTATTGCTGTTCAGGAATAGTCCATGGAAAGCCAATTGTATTAAATTATTTGGTTGGAAAAGTCGAAGATGTGTAATATCATTTTGATGTTTCTCAGATCAATATTTGATTGAACAGCTGTGTCAGTTGTAATATTACTATCTTGGAATATATATCATATTAAAAATATCAAATATAATGAAATTTCTTGCAGTGAACATAAATGGTTTCAAAAAACACATTCCCTAAAGATCTGTTCATTCAATAGTATGTTGAAATATTTAAATTTAAGAGTAATTCATTTTAGTAAGTCTAGAGTAAAGTTACTATCTAACAGAAAAAGTATAATACAAAATTGAAAATCTATATGTAAAATTATGTATAAAATTAATTGCTATATTAAAAATGTATATTTGAAAGTTTTATTTTAGTAAAAATTAAATTATAAACTTAAATTTACTGTAATACAAATTAGTGCTCACTAAATTTTTTAAAATTTATCATCACCAAATATGACAAATAAACATGAGTGCAAATAAATTATAGTAAAGTGTATTGTGCCTAAGGTTTCTGAAGTTCTAAAAAACTGTAACATTTTAATGTATGCCTGCTATATCAGCCAAAGCTTTTCATCATAGCATTTGCATTTGTTGATTTAGTCATTCTGTATTACATTTTTCTGACAGTTTTTCTGCTCTATCAGAAATTTTATCTTTAAAACAGTAACAACTTGCTCATATAATAGTGCTATTTAGTGCAAGTTACAATAATCACTGGGTGCATCAAAATTCCTACATAGTGCCAAATAATCTTGTTTCTGGCTTATGGTTTTTATCAGTGAGGAGTTTTGAATCTGAAAACAATGCACCTAGATTAGTGGTTTCCAATTTGTGGTGTACATACCTCTGGGGGTACACTGCGGGTCAGTTGGGTATGTAAAAATAATATTGGTAATTGGTGGAAAACACCAAAAAAGGAGTTAAAATAAAAACACAAAAATATAAAATTGTAGAGTTTGGCTTCCAAAGAGGAACTTATATGAAAATTATCACTAGACCCGCCACCACTAATCATATCGCATGATTGCACATGTCCTCTTCCTCTTTGCCAAAACTGTCACTGTGTTTGCCCAAACTGAAAGCATAATAATGTTTTCAGTCCAAACTAATTTGCTTGCCTAGTCATATAGAATTAAATCCAGTTCAGTATCTATATATTTTGGTGTCTTTTATTTTTTAATAACCATAGTCACCAACATCTTTCGGCTAGAATTGGTATTAAGCCACTAAAACATCACATGACCACCATTTCTCATGTTACATAATCTATTAAAACAGTAGCAACTTTCTTTATACAATAGTGGCATTGGATGAGTAGGCACTCAGTAGGGATTTTGATGCACAAACCTAGCATCCATTGATTATTATTGGCTTGCATTAAGTGGTAGTATTGTATAGAGAAAGTTACTACTGTTTTAACAGATTGTGTAAGCATAAGAAATGATGGTCATGTGATGTTTTAGTGGTTTAAATTTTATTTTCTGGCTTATGCAATAGAATAATTGGAAAATAAAAAATATATACATTTCTATTTTTAAAAAGTACAGTACAATTAAATAGATAAATGATTTTCATTTCATGACATGAAATAAATGAATGAGTATTTGTTTAATGCCATTATTAATTTGTTTATTGTTTATTTTTTAAGGCATCAAGTTTAACATTCTAGTAAGTTGCCTACAGTATAAAATTGCAGTATATTATTGAGAAATAAATTTAATATGTAATTTTTTGATGTTTGATTAGACATGTTATATATTTGGAAATCATAGAGCTCTGAGAAAAGAAGCCAATACAATAATTTGAATTAATCATATTAAATGAGTAAAGATGTTTAGTATATCATTGATTAGAGAGATTTGAACCTAAACTTTCAAGCTCTCTTCAATCATCCACTCCATGTTATACAACTGATACAGATGACCACATACATGTGAAAAAAATAAATGATCTTCAATATACCTATTTCATGCTGAACCAGCATTCACCAGTTGGTCTGGATCATCTCCCATATATATATATAATCAGTGCTCAGTTTATATTAAGATAGCAAATCTTCAAACTTTAATGACCAGGTTTCAATCTACTCTACTTTCCACCTCTTTAGCCATCCACATCATTGAAAATTTGATGATGGCATGTTCAAAGCATCCCCTCTAATTACATCTAGCTTAAGTATATATATATACTATTCTTATATTTAAAAAAGTATATCTTTAAGAAAATAATTTTAATATAGTGCAGTATTTCAAATCTAAAATAACTGTCTGATGTTGCTAATATAGGAACAGTATGTTGATATCTAGAGATCAGAGAGTTTTGTGAAGTGAAGCAAAATGACAAATAGATCTGATGCTCTAGTAAAGTAAAAAAACTCCGAATCATCTTGTTCACTTGTATGTTATGTCTGTGAATGGTATTTATCACATGCTCTTGAGCTCATAGCTATATCTTAATTTAGTGAGAAAAGGCATATGCCATACAATTTATGCATTGCCCAAACTATACAATTTTTATAGGATTTCACTAATAATATTAAGAAATGGAATTATGATTAACTTTTGTAGAATTAATTCTGCAATAGAGAATTTTTAAAAAACAGTTTCAAAATTATATAAATAGGAAACATATTGAAATTGAATTGTTATAATTAGTATTAGAAAAGTTTTAACCTGCATGTTGCATGCATTCTTCATTCATAGAAATACTACCTTTGTTTATATTTGTAATAATAATAACCATTGAAAAGATTCGTTTCTGATAAATATATAAATATGAAAATTCTGTTTTTTGCATTTTCTTTTTTTTAAACAGTAATGTTAGTTTTAAAATCGATGAGATTTTTTTTTCATTGCACATTTGGCTCCCTTTTCTCACTATAGGCTTGATACTAATCTTGTTTCTGCTTTAGTATTATATACATTCTTTAAGTCAAATTTACTAAATATTTTTTTTATATGCATTAATTAAAGTATTTACATAGCATTTGTGTCATCAGTATAAAGTACAATTTATTTTCCTTGTTCTTAATCCTAATATCTGCTTGATCAGTAATGTATAATCTAAAAATGATGGCATTGGTCAGATAAGTTTTTTTTTTTTTTTTAAAAAAAAACAACAATTGATAATAGAATTATTTTTTTGTGATCTTGAAATATAAACATAAAATGCATTTTATTAAATATGCATAAAATTTTCAAAGCATTAGTGAATGAACACATCAAGAGATCACAAAAATCACCAAGTGCAGAAAACTTTTACTTCAGCCATAAAACTAATAAATATGAATTTACAAATATACACCAACCACTCATAAATAAGTGTGGCCATTCCAACTGCAAAGAAAGAAAACAAAAACTGCTGCTTAGAAATGAGTTTGTCAGTGATTATATAAATCTATAATTAATAAATAAGTCCACATATAGAACATGCTAGTCTATTTTTCTGTTTGATACTTTGCAATGCTGTTTTTAAATTTTTCTAATAGAAAACTTTTTTTGAAATAGTTCAATACTATGCCTAATTGCAGCTGTCCAATATACTCTATTCTATGAAATATCTTCTCAATGGAAACAATCAGTATTCCACTTACTCAAATTTATCATAAAATACCTTTTTAAGAAGTCTTGTATCATTCATCTGTTTTACATTTAGAGTCCAATTAAAGTGTAATTTTATAATAGTGGACTTTATAATATCACATCCAGCAAGTTGAAGATCATATTGATTGGTTTTATGATCTTGCCATTGTTTTTAAAATTTTACAGAGTAATCTTAAATGAAATTTTTCTCATCCTTTATATTATATTAATAGGGTGTCCATGTTTTATTTCCATACAATGAATTGGCTAAATTAGTTGCAGTAGTTATTTCACTTTGATGACATAAAAAGCAGCAGTAATACATTGGATTCTGTGTTATACCTCATCATCTAAATCCATCTTTCTACTTACAAATTACCAAGAAATTTAAATTGGTACATATTCTCAAGGTGATAACTATCCAAGCTAAAAGTTGCTGAGGATTTTTCTTCTGTCCTGATTATGACTTTTTTTGAACATTAATTGTTAAACCATGATCTTTAAATGATGCATTCTAAATATTAAGTACATTTTGTAAATCATTTGGCAAAAATAGCACAATCATTATTAGCATATTGTAATTCCAGAATCCAAGAAGATGGAAGTTTTTATTTTGCTTTTAATTGACAAATTAAAAATTCCATTATCAAAATTGTATTGAATCTTAATTTGTTTCATTAAACTATCTATAAACAGTTTGAAAACAAGTTTTTATTTGAAATATCTCAAATTTTCAACCTGTAGTAATAGCACTTCCTCATTCCGTCATGTAGAAGGTGAACATCTGATTAATTTCAAACAATGGCATAATCTTAAATCAAATGCCTTCTTGACTAAATCAATAAAAAACAATATATAAATCAATCTTTTTGTTTGGCAACAAAAATATCTATAATGCTTCTTGATTCTCTAGAACTACATCAAATTTCTGGTAACTATTCATTTATGACTTGAAACAATCCATTCAACAAAATTCTTTATAGTACATTTGCTGCAATGGATAATGGTGATATTCCATGATAATTACTGCAATTAAAACAGGCAAAAACTCACTATACGTATTGCTTGTTTTAATAACAGTTATAAGCAAGCGTAAGAAATGGTGATCATGTGATGTTTATAATTACTGCAATCTAAACAAATTTCAAAGACTACCAATTTTGTTTTATAATTATTTATGTACCATGGTAGAGCCTCTTTTTTTAAAAAATGTATATGCAATGCCATTTTTTTTTTAAATAAAGCTAATGCAATTGCTGATATCAGTACTTACAAAGATTTGTTGTTATTTGTTAAAACATTTGATAGTGTTTGTGTAGTTTAATGCAGCAGTGATCAATTTGATGACTAAAGCTTCTGGGATAAAAACTCAATCTAAAATTCCCATTGTTCAAATCCCATATGAACTCTTTCAATGATTACCCATTCAATTTTTTTTAATGCATTTAATGTTTTCTTTCTTCTTTTTTTTATTGATCAATTTGTCAAAATACAAGTATATTCATTGCAATAAGTTCATGTTTGTAGATCTAGAATGAGCCTCTTTTGAATAATTTATTTTTCTATATATTAATATTTTCTTATATGATATAATGAGAATATTTTATATCATTTTTTTTTTTTTTACATGGCTTCTGATTCTTCATTATTGTTGCTGGACAAATATATATTGGCTTAATTTGTTAAACTGAAAGACAATGAACTAGAATTGAATAGTTTTGCTTTTAAATATTTTGTTCTCTAGCTGTAGGAAGATAGTTAGAGTAACTAGATAATGAGATATTGTCATTATCAGTTGTAGTTTATATAATTAGGTTTATGAAATCAGTTGTAGTTTTCTATTGATTGCAATTTGTTTTTAATAAAGTGGATGTTATATTTTTTTTGTCAAAAACCCCTTTACATATATAAAAAAACTTTAATATCTTTTTTTGTTAGATTTGATAAAATTAGTTAAATTTGAAGTCAAATTAAATTCTCTATATAAATAATTAAAAAGCTTAAAAGAATAATGTCTAATTATTAAATGGAAAGATTAGACAAAATTAATTTTCCATCATTTGAGTGCTTCAGATATTGAAAAAAAAAAAAATTATTAAGGACGAAAACAAAAGGTCTGTCATAATAAAAAACTTTCAAAATTATTTATTACTCAAAAAATTTTGAGAAGAATATTGTAAATATTTATAAAATGTAAAGAGAAGAAACTTGTAATCTAAGTTACTGAAGTATGAACATATTCTTAAGATCCTTCAGAATATAAAAGGATTGATACTAATTCATTATAATTATTAAATAATTAGAAAATAATTTTGAATAAATAATAAGACTATTTTTTTCTGTCCAAAAAAAAAAAAAAAAAGCAATTAGTTAGTTTTCCTAATGAAAATATCAAGAAAATATTTGTTGTTAGAGAAAGCAAAATATCAATACATATATTCCTATTTATTTATATTGTTAATAAACATGTGGATAGATCAGAGGGTTAATATGTGCATTTTTAAATTATTAAAAAAAAAAGTTGTTTTTTTTATAGTTCATGTGAGAAGAAAATTTATGCAGTATGTAAGATATTTCCAAGATGCACAAATTGATTAAATAAAAAGAAAATTCTCAACAGTTTGAAGTCATTTCAGGAACTAATAAATTAATAAATAGAATTATTTGTTATAATAACTATAATATAGATAATAAAAAAAATAAAATAAAGATATTAGTATAAAATTATATATATAATAAATGAAAAATGTAATAAATGAAAAATTAAGATTATTTTTAAAAATTTGAATATTAGACATGTCATAAGAAGTCATGAATTAAATCATATTTCCAAATAATAACAATAGTAAGTAAAAGGTTAAATAACTACTGCAGTGCAAAGATTTTTTCAACATTTGTTCACAAAACAATAAATGAATTTAGTGTAGTGGTTAAGTGTTGGACTCTGGGGGGTAAGATCTTCACATTGATTCCAATCTCAGCTCTTTGAGAACTTGAATTTCTTATGAACTTCTAAGCAATAAAGTCAGTTGATTATTTATTTTTATATAGATTTGCCCTCAGTAAGGCTTTTTGTAATTTTCTTTCTTTAATTTATCCTCTAATTAGTAATGGTAGATAGCTATTATATATATAAATATTTGTTCATGGGTATGCTATCTGAAGAATAATTGTGTGCTTTGTTGCCTTCATAAAATGTCATAATTTTTGCCTAGATTCAAATTTCAGGTCAGACAGATGTACTAACAACTACATCACAGTCTTTGTATGATACGTAATGTATACCTTATATATATATCGGGACAATAGTGTCACATTGACTTGCAAAGTTAAATATGAGAATGAATGATACAATATCTTATAGTTATAGCTTTATAATGTAATATGTAACTTGGTTTATAAATGTATAATTGCCAAAAGTACAAATTAAAATATGTAAAAAATATTTAAAACATTAAATTATGAATAAAATTAATGGCTGGGTATAAAATATATTTTAATATTAAATGATTAAAAATTTGTTACTGCATAATTGTGTGTTTGTACCCAGAAAGAATGCAAAATTAATCATTTCAAAAGCAGAATATAAAAGTAGGGGATATCATTTGTATATAGGCATAGTTTTATTAAGTAGAATATAGCTTGGTTTATTAATGGCATAATTACCAAATTTTGGAAACAATAAATCATGAATAAAATTAATGTATTAATGATGTGCTTTTATTACTTTAATTTCCTATAGTCTAATATTGTAAGGTTGTATAAAATATGTGGTTCTAAAAAAATAAAATTAACTTCTGTAAATTTGAAAAGAAGGATAATTGAAATCTTTAATTTAATTGAAAAATCTTACCAATGAATAACTTAATTGGATTAAAGTCAGAATTGAAAAGCACTTCATGATATTCACCCATTAAGAAGAGGAACACCTGTAGTAGCTTGAAAAACAAGCTTCTGTGTGCAGGTAAAAAGATGATGTAGATGGATGGGCAATATATAAAAGAACTGAAAGACTAGATCAGTTATTTATTAATCATTATTCATAGAGATTCATCTAAATACAACCCTCCATACTTCCTCTATTAAAAGCAAATTGAAAAGCCATGAAGGAATCATTAATTTGTCTGATCATAAAAAATTACCAGTTAAACAATGGAAAGCAGTAATTTTTATTATACTTTTCCAACAATTATGTACAAAAATATATCAAAGAATATCATCTTTAGAATGAATTGCTGAATAAAAGTGTTATTTGGATTGTAACTTCCTACTTAAAATATAATTCTTGGAACAAGAAAATATGCAACTGATATGGCCTAATCAAAAGTTTTATATGAGTGAAAGAAAATATCTGTCATCTGATCTGAGCCATAAGTGAATTCTGACTTATAAGCCTAGAAATCTGAGGAAAAATAGTCACTGAAAACTGATTAGCCATCATATACTGGATTTATATTGAATTATAAAGTGCAAGCAATATAGGTCAACCAAAGAAGAAACAATTATATTACGAAATGATTTTAATAGAGCATTAAAATAATTGAAAAGTAAACTATCAAGATGTATTATAGTATGAAAATAAAGATCTGCAGCATATTTTGAATTTTTTTAAAAAATATTTTTTTGCATTAAACAAAGCATTCTGAAAATGAATACTTTGATAAGTTTTTTGTTTATTCCATCTAATAATGTTTTTGGCAATAATTATATATATATACCTTAATGAAAAGTTTTATAATTTTTTTATAATATACAAATTATTGAATTTTATGATGCATTTTTTATTAATCTAAATTACTGTATGGTTTAGATTGTAAAGTTTTGATATAGGAAATCCATTGACTTTTATATCTTTTAATAGTAGTAGTAAGATAGTCAGTAGCTCTTAGGTGTATCTCAAAATCCAGAATATTCTTTAATTATAAGATTATAGTACTTTCATTTTAAGGATAAGCAACTGAGACATATATTCGAACAATGATTATCAAATTAACTGATAATTGTGTGTTTTATGTATTTGACATTATAAGATTTTTATATTATTGTTTTTCTCATACATTATTATTAAACTTTAAAATTAATTATTTTGGAGTAACAACTATCTGAATCCAAGCACTCACATAGAAAGTAGGTGATTACAGAATGAAATGACATTGGTCTTTTTAGTTGCTAAAAAAGTGTTCCATCTAAATGATTTCCAAATTTTATGAGAAACTAAATAAAATGTGATCATTAAATGCATGATTAGAGGGTGGATCTTTTTTTTTTTTAAGTTGATCATTTCATCTTAGATTTATTTTTGATTTTTAAATATAGATAGAATATAATCACCATCAGTTAATTCTTCACATACATATATTGGATCAACCTGATCATTCACTTAAAATAATTGATTCAAAAGTTTTTTATATCTTGGTATAGCCACCCAATAAATCATTCAGAAGGACTTACTCAATTCATGATATATTTTGTCGACCTAACTTAAGAGAAATCAAAGATAAACAGATGTTGGTAACTATGCAATTATAGTTAATTGTGTGGACTTCATGGAACAAACAATTGCTCGAGAAATTGACAGTTGAAAAAATCATAAATAGAAATATTGACAGAATGGAATGTGAAAATAAAGAATAGATATTAAACATTAGATGAGATTAAGACAACAGAGTGGATTTGATGGAACAAACATTATCTGAAAAACTGATAAAGATGAAATAATCATAAATAGATATATTGGCAGAATGGAATATTAAAATGAAATGTAGATATTAAATGTTAGATAGGATTAAGACAAAGCAGCTTAGAAAACATATGTGCAGTTAGGTCTTGAAATGGGGCTATATTATGATTTAAATATTTAAGGAAAATATCAAAGAAAACCAGAAAAGGAGACAAGCAATCTAAATTCAAAGAAATTTCCAAAAGGAAAAAGAAGAATCTTAATAGGAATAAACAAATTGGAACAAAAACATATGTAATTGATTGCATTCCACATTAATGATCACTAGATTTAAAGCAAAAGGAAATAATGTCAGAATGATCAACCAGTTAGCAGTTAGAAAATCTAAAAGTAAAAAGAATAAAAGAAATCAAAATATGAGAGCCAACCCAGGATATAAGGAAATTTGTAGAAGTAATGCCCAACTTTTAGGATGTTCCAGGCATTTACAATGCAAACTATTACAGACTTCACAAGTATCATCAAATCAGATATAAAATAAAGATGTCAAAGAAGAAATGAATAAAAATATTAATAGTTATGAATCAATGCATGAAAAACATTAGAGGTGAAAGGAATAAAAATAACATTAGTATTAAGTAAGAAATGAATAAATATGATCAATGGATAGAAGAGACTGGCTGAAAATAAAAAGTATTAAATAGTCAGCATAAGAGATGACAATTGAGACATTGTGCAATGTTTGCAGGACATAAAAGTTGTTAGAGACTATGAAAATACTGCAATAGAATCATAAAACTTATAGAGATAAAAAATAGAAATGGAAGATGTTAAAGGAAAGATAAAAATAATACAACTAAAAGAGGCAGAAAAGGAAGACAGAGTATTACAAGAGCATAGAAAAGAAATCCAAAAGGTGAGAAAAGTTGTTTACTTGTGAAAATCTGGAAGTGATCCAAGAGATGGTGGTTGAAACTAGTTTACTTTTTTCAGAAAAGTTGTCTGATAGTTTAATAGCATGTTCATTGAAAGAAAACCAAATTATTCAGATTGTCAGGTAAAATTTGTCAAATAAAATAAAGCAAGTATTAACAGGTATAAATACTGGCAGAATTTTTAAATATGGTGGATTTGAAAACTCAGTTATTAAAAGAGCAAGAATAAAAGGAAGCAGATTTTTCTTATAACTAAGAACCCTATATAAATAAAAAGGAGAGTCACATATATCAACAGTAATAATGAAAAGAAAGGAGAATCCATCATCATTAAATAGAAAGAGGAAAAGTATTGGAAGTTTAGGAAGCACACATCTTTAAATGCTCTGGAAGTGGTAACACGTAATGAAAATCAACTCACGTCATCATGTTATGGCAGGCCCACATAGATGAAGATAGCAAAAGAAGGATTGAATATCAAATGGAGAGAATGAATTGAAATATAACAAACTAATCAAAATCACCTTTGCAGGGGTTTGATGATCAAGATCCAAGGCTAAACCAAGATAAGATTTTAAAACATAGCATAAACTTTGCTCATGCTGGTAGTATGATTGGAAAATTGACCAAGATTAATAAGAGATTAATAATAAATGAGAAAAAGAGGGAGATTTTATTGCTGATGATGCATTTAATGAGTGATATGTGCAGAAATTTTCAAAAGATCCATTAAATAGTAGACTGTATATTGTATTTTGTTGATGATTGGATTATTCATCAAAAATTAAGAACTGCATGTCTAAACTGATTTTACAGTTATATTTATCCATTTAGATGATCACAAACACTTGATCATTTCTGATTGCATTTCATCTTGCAGACATATTGTCCTATACTGTATGGAGAAATAATTTCTTTATCAGAAGTTAACATTCCTGGTAGATTACATTGATATGTGGGTATGGTTGGTTATCAGAAGTTAACATTCCTGGTATATTACATTGATATGTGGGCATGGTTGGTATTGAATTATTCAAATCTTATTCCAGAAATAGTTTTAATTGTCAGCATGACATAGTGTCATATGAAGTTAGTTAATAGATTAAATTGAAGTATTCTTGATTTCTCCTCATTATGGATGGACTTATTTATCACTATTAAATATTAGTACTGTATATGAAAATTATTTCAATTAAGAATATAAACACAATAGTGATGGATATAGTTTCAATAAACTAAAATAATATAGCAAGAATCTCCAGTATTAGGAAGAAAAGATTTTAAAAGTGTTAAACTTTCAAAAGTTAGGATGTTATAAAAGAGATATAGCTCAGAATTAAATAAAGTAGTGTATGAAATAATCATCTGTCTAGAAATAATTTTACAGGAATAAATTTAATTGTATTTAAAATAAGAAAATTAAGAAGGGAGGGAGGTTATTAGGTTGTGAAGAGAAAAAGCTGAAGGTCACACATAGTCGATCTTATTAAATGAAGAATAGAAAGTGACAATAGGGTCACTTTGACTGAAAAAGATATAAAATAGTGGAAATTAATTAATAGGATATAAGAATCAATGATGTTATGCCAGGACAAAAGAGGTTTTTTAATCTGTTGACTATTGAAATGCAATTTTCACATTAAAATTAAATCATAATAAATATAAAATACTAAATACTCCATAAAATTAACATATCATTAAAAAACAATAAAGCTAAGGAAATATAATAACTATTATAAAATATAAAAAATTTCAATCTTTTAAAATTTAATTTTAAATTTATTCATGAAATATAAATTTTGATATATATGCTTTTAAAAAAAAATTTTTTTTTTATGAATTTTATTCTACATAAAATTTAGAATAAAATGATATATATTACTTACAGATCATTATTAATATATATATATTTAAATTAAAATAGATGGAAGACATTCCTTTAGAGAATTTTTTTTATTGACACAATAAATATTAGATTATATAATAATTCATTTTCAAATATTTATTTAATAACATTGATAAAAGTGGTAAAGTATAATGTTACTAATTTAATTTGGCCACTTTAAAGACATATACAGATATATACATTGCATGCAAATATATATATTATATGGCCATTTTTTTTTTTACAAACTAGTATCAAAAAATATACAATATTGAACTGATATAAAGTTAATTTTATTTTTATAATTAAAAGTAGTTTTATTTTCTGAAGAATGAATTTGAAATAATTTATTGAGACAATTTATTTCATATAACATAAAAATGTACTTATTAGTATTATATGTATTTGAAAGAATCTGTTTGTTTTAAAATCCTTGTATATGAATTTTCTATGCTTTTTTTTTTTCTGTTAAAAAAAGATTTTTTTAAGATATAACTTTTATGAAAAAATTAGTAAAAGACAAACTAAGTTATATCATTATTTTGAAAATTATGATTGAATGAATTATTTACAGCATGATGTATCATATCCATGCATAGTGCATGCCATTTTTGTGTTATATTAATTCAGTCAACTTCGGATGATGTGACTTCTGATTGCAGATGAATCCTTACAGGCAATAGGATAGTATAGCAATTGTTAGTTATTTATTATATAAGTTATATATTAATGAGATAGCGATTGTATATAAAAATGATTATTTCTCTCCATTACCTAATTTTATTTTATATTTAGATCATGTGCTGTATTTTGTATATAAAAAAAGAAAGTTATGATTGGATACTGAATGAAAAGTTGCACTTTTTATTACTCGCTTGTTTAAAATGTGTAAGTTTGATAATCAAATTTTTTATCTATGAATGAGGCAGGGACCAGATTTAAATATTTTTAAAATCAATAACATTAACATAGAACACTATGATATCCTAAACATCAAAGCTTTTTAGCAGGATTTTCTGTAATGAAATTTTAAAAAAAAATTTTTAACTTTGGTATATCTTATATTAGCTCAACTACTTCTTCATATAAAATATTTTTTATTTATCATTTTATACTGGAGTTAAAAATATGAACTTGTTTGCTAAAATTATTAAAATGGCCAAAGTACATAAATGAAAATATGTTTGATTAGTATGTTTGTTATTATTAAATATAAATTAAAGATAATGGAAATTGAATTTTGCACATGCATGCACATACTTATTATTTCAGCATATATTTATAATATATATATAATTTGTTTTCAAATGAAATCATTTTTTTTTTTATTAATCCTGAAGATTTCATCATTATGATAATTTTATATGCAAGTTATTGCATCACTCATAGTTTTCACATCATTCTTAAATATTTGTAAAATTATTTTTTACAGATTGTGATCTGTAATGCATTCATTGATTTAATCTTAATGCTAGACTTTAGTGTATATATAGTTTGAAATGAATTTGTTCTGTCTGTACTGGAATATTCTTGGTTAGTATTGCTTTTATTGTATTACTTTTAAGTTATATTTTTTATATATATTTAGATGAAATTTCTCTTCTAGTTTTTGTAATTTTAGTACATTAATGTAACTTCATTTGAGAATATATTTTTGTCATTTAGCTATTTATAAACACAAATTTATAAAGCTCTCAAATATTTTCTATTTTTTGATCATATATGAAAAATTCTTAGTTGAGAGCATTGTAATATCGGTGGTTGTATGGTTTTTTTTTCCCAACAACTCTGATCTGTGATGAGCTAAATATTTATATGCATTTATAAAATATATTTATATACAAATTTTATATATATGTAAATATTCAAATAAAATCCTAGATGTATTCTTAATTATTTCTTACGTGAATATTCAAAATCTTTGGCACAAAATATATATGTGTAAATGTATAAAATATAGATGTAAATATAACTTGCTGCAAGGCCTAAGGCTCTCAACATTTTTTCTATACTGCAGTGGAGAAAGCATTATTGATCATATTTTCAAACTTATAAGTCAAAAGTTTTAGTGGTGTTTTTTATTTTTGTTTTATATTTTAATAATAGTTACATACCCATTTATCTGTAAACCCAAATTCATGAAAGAAAAATTCTTAAATCTATTTGGAATGTGTAAAATTGTCAGATTTATTTTATCTGGAAATTTGAAATACCTAAACATCGACATAATAATGAAAGTCAAACTATATATATATCTTAATTATAACCAAATTGATTGTTAAACTTGTGTGTTTTAGCAGTTGGCTATATACATAATGTGATATTTAACTCATCAGTATTTTGATAATCATCTTATAATAGATGGAGGTAATTAATATGCACATTATAACACCCAGTCAAACATAAATATGACTGTAAAGAATATATATGTAATAAATTGTCTAAAGTACTTGATAAATATTTTTTTCCAATCAAATTTGTCAAATTTTATGATGCACTCTTCCATTGCTTATTCTAAATCTTGATTTATTACTCAATGTAAAATTTTCCAGACTAATTCCTTTTACTATACATACATTTCAAGTCAGGTAAACAAGAGATTTGAAATATTGAAGTGACATACATATATAGTAAGATGGATTGCTCAAAAAAATTTTACACTGAGCAATGTAGTTCAAGATTTAGAACAAGTGTTGGAGTGGATCACAAATCTCATTTGATTGGTTGTAAATTTTTATCAAGGGCATTAACCAATTTATTACATATATTCTCCTTACAGGGTCATATTTCTGTTTCATTGGGTCTTATAATGTGGATATTAATTATTCCCATTTTTATGAGAGATGAATATTAAAGCATAGTTGGTTCAATACCACATATCGATACAACTAGTTATTAAACATTCAATCAAAATTGTATTGGTTTTAATTAAGACTTATGAATACAAACTCCAGCTATTATTCCTATGTGAATGTTTAGGTGTAGTATGGAAAATTTTACACTGAATTATATTTAATTCAAGATTTAGAACAAGTATTGGTGGAGTACATCACAAATCTGAAAAATTTGATTGATATGCACATGTATGTAGACAAAAGACGAAAATCTTAAAATAATCTACTGACAGATAAAGACTTTTTCAGATCCTTTTGCAGAAATAATTAAAGAAAAGATATTACTTAATAGTTCTAGTTAACTTTTTGGGTAGTAAGAATTTTTGCAGTTTTCTTTATTTATCAACCAGCTAAGAATACTTAGATAATCATATATGACTGGCTATAGATCAGCTTCATGAAAAAAAAAATCTGAAGCTTATTTGAAATCCTCAGTTTACAAAAGGTTTTCCAAATATTTGAATTCCTGGCTATAAAAGTATATGGTAAGCAGATTTATTTTTCAAATACATATATATCTATGTGTGTGTTGTAAGTGAAAAAAAAAATGAGAATAATCATTATATAGCTGGTGTCCTGCTCATTTCAATCATCAATATAGATTTATGGAATTTATTATATAATATATTTTTTTTTGGATGAAACAATGACAATATCTAATCATCATTGGTAGATATAGCTTGCCATTCTTGTTACTTTCTTAAATGTAATTTTGTGAAACTATATCTTAAATTTCAGTATACTTAATAATATGTAAAAAATGGTACAACTCCAGAAATTTTGATTCAAGATTTAAATAAAAAAATTTAATAATTCTTTCTTTTAATAGTTATTTAATACAAAATATTCACATTTTATTATCTTTCCCTTTTCAGTTTTTTTTATTCATTTTACATACAACATCAGATATTCATTTACCTTTTTACTTTATATTCCCATTTATTATCTGATATTCATTCTCCCATTTTATTTCATATTTAATATTAGACACTAATTCGCTTCGTTCATTTTATATTTATATTTCTGTCATCTCTATTCTGGTACATCTGTAAAATTGCCTAATATTATCTATTTATTCTCTATAAAGCACAAGTGATATAATCCTTTATAGAGATCATGAAATCCCTCACCATGCTTTTGACAAAAATTACTTACACAAACAGCATCATATAATTACATAAGTAAATAAATAAAAAAATATTTCCCATTTTAAATTTATTATAATTACTGTATTGCTATCAGAATAGTCTTACAGTTTTGAAGTCAAATATAAATAGTCAGAATTTTATAAGAGATTCTTTAATACGTGGTAATTGATAAGAGTATAAAGCAATCAAATAATTATTTTAATTAAGCAGAATTACTAACAAATAAATGTTAGTTTTAATTTTATTCAAAAGCTTTTTTATTTAATCTCTTTTTGTTATAATTATGTTAAATTTTATTTTTTGTTTTATTCTTACCATCAGAGGAGCACCAATGTTTAAACTTGAAATTTTAGGTAAAGTTTTATTTATATGTATTTCAGTATTGAAATTGATATCAAATTGTATTTTTTATTTTATTTGAAAGTGTATGCAATACTAATTATGTAATTTTAGTACAATAAACTGAAGAAAAAATATTTTTTATGGATAATTCATTTATTAACATTATTTTTTTTTAACATTTTCATTCTCATAATTCTTAGAAAATGACTCTATATAAATATTTAAAAATATTGGGCTTTTGTTTAAAGAAACAGTATAAATAATTGAAATTAAAAGAAAAATGCATTATAAATTAATTTTTTTTTTATAAAAATGTACATTATAAATGTTAGATTTTTTTTTTTTGGTCTTTATTGAAGCTGTTAAACAAATTTATTTAAATTTGATGTAAATGCTAAAGATTGAAAAAATTAAATACTGTTTTATTATTATTACAATATAAATAATATTGTTAATAAAGGTAATAATGAAAATGGAATTTTACTGCATATATATTGTTTACATGTATACCTGAAGGCAAAAATGAAATTGGTTTGAATTTTCTAACTATTTCTATTTTTTCTTGACAATATTTCAGAAAAACCATTTCACTTATAATTGGTTTAATGCTCACAGTAAGATATGATTTTTTTTAATATTTTATTGTCAATATATGTATAGCAAGACAGAGTTTGTATTTTTTATTAATGCCTTAATAAAAATAAAACTATATTGTGGTAATATAGCAATCTTGTATTTTGAACTAACATATATATATATAATTTAATAATCTTTATATTTTTAGGTTATTTGCAAATAACTAATGAATTGTACCAAAACAAGAATATATATCTTGCTGCCTTGTTGAATAGTATGTTGGGTTATTAAATAGTAGATACCATTTTAACATAGATTTTTTTGACTTATCTTCGTTTTCTTATTCTGTCATCTTTTTTTTTTTTAATTACTATCTTTCAGCACTTAGTACAATGACTCATTGTCAGGAGCCATCTCTGCTCTAAGATTGTGTGTTTGTGCAATTACATTTACATTTTTTAATTGGTCACTTAGTAGTTCTGACTACAATCTTTATTTTTTTGCATTCTGTATATGAAAATGTACATTGTTGAAAAACCAATGATGAGGGCACATTTTTCATTAGAGATGTGGGAATGGAAAAAGTAAGATGGATAAAGAAAAAATCAAATGAGATTATATGCTTGGTAGGAAAAAAAAAAATCACTTACATCTGAATTAAGACCAGAGAATTGAATTAGATAGGTTAATACTGAGATGATCGGTCTAAAAATAGCTTGTTTCATAAAATGGTAAATTGTTAAATTAATGGATTGACCATTGAAATGGTATAAATAGTTGTAATATCAGAAATGATAATGATAGTAGAACAGGAAATAATGATAAAGATATATATATATGATGTAAAAATTAGGCTTGAATGTAGATCAATGCTTGTAGCTAAAGAGTTGTTAAGCTTTAAATCTGATATATGTATTGCTAATAAAACTCATCTGGAAATTTTAACTGAACAAGTGATTACAAAATATTTATGCAAATCATTGAAAGAAAATAGACTTGTATGTTGTGGAATTTTCTTGAATTGTGTTATTTATTTTGGGGATTTTTAGATGTCAATTGTGCAATAATAAATCTATAATTATTGCAACATTTTATATTCTAGCAATTAGACAGAAAATTTAAAAAAAGCTCTACTTTCATATTCCACAGTATGATATTTTTCAAAGGGTTAATTTTTTTTTGGAAATTTTAATGCACATGTCGATATGAATAATAAACATTGGTCAATGCCAGTATTTCAGAAAAAGGGATAGACTATTATTATCATGTGGCAAAATGATGCATCTAGATTCAAAACTATGCCATTTTTTTAATTATGTTATTGTTAAGAGTCAGAATGTATAAGCAAATAATTGCAATTGTTGATTACCTCTAAAATTTGTATCTTCAAGGTGTCTATCCAGCAGGAAATTTGATATTTGTTATTTAAGAGCAAATATTAACCATTGCTAAATTTCAACAACTATTAAATTTAAACACTGCTAATTTGAATTTTCAAGTTTGTTACATTACTAAGATATGGAAATCTTTTAATGGATGTGTTGTGGATGTGCGATATTTAGTTTATTAAAAAGGAAGATTCCTGATTGATTTTTTGATAATGATGATATCATTAGTAATTTGATTTTAAAAAATGATGTTCTTTACTTGGCAGAATAATAAAATTAATATGGAGTTTTGTAAACAATATAGGAATTTAAAGGCAAAAGGTCACTAAGTGATAAGAATACTTCAAAATTCTAGATAATTAAAACTACAAAAGAGATATGATTCCATAATCAAAATTTCTTTAGGAATTTTTTTTTGACATATTGCAAGTAATCTATAGACTTAAAAAGTGTATTCCTATTAATTTTGTGATTGGCATTTTTTAAATATAAAGATAATATTTTAAAGATGGAATTTTTAAAATGTAGCAATACATAAGCTTCAAAACTATTAAGCATCACATGATCACGGTGGCAATACTGTATGGAGAGTTTTGCTCTGTTTATCAACTTCAAAACTACTTAAATTTTTTTATATATGAATCTATGACACCTGATCTTAAGAATGCTTCTATTGTTCAGTTTATAAAAATAAGGGGAATAGAAAAGATTGCAGTAATATTATAGAATATTGTTGAGACAACCACAGAAAAGATACTTTCAAAGATTTTATTAAATGAGTTGTTTCCAGTCATAGAATAGTGATTACCAGAGAATCGCTGTAGGTTTTAGAAAATAAAAAAGTACTATAATTATGATTTTTATTATGAAGCAAGTGAAAAAAAAAATTTTGCCTTGAGCAAAAGCACATTTTATATATTGCTTTGGTGATGGCATTCAATTCATTTGCAAATGGCAGTGTTTGAAATTGGACGTTTGTCCATTGAAGCTTATTATTGTTATACATATTCTACATAATTTAATGAGATAAAACATTATTATCACTAGGGAAAATTTGAGGCATTTGAAATTAAATTTGAATATGTATTAGCTCAACTTTATTTTCCATTTTTATGACAGTGATCTTTGGAATAGTACATTAATACTTACATCAAACAGACATATTAAAAGGCTATATATAAGTTTATTAGTGAAGGTTTTTTAACTTTAACTAAGTAAAAGGAACAAAAAGAAGATAGTTTTGTCTTCTTAGCTTCTGAGTTTACAATATATTGATAATTGTGATTTTTTCACCAAATGTTTTAAAAGTAGTCATAAAGACTAGTATTTAATGTTTAAAACAAAGACATGTTTTTATTAGTCAGTAATGGAAGACAAATCTGCAACTTTTAATTTAGATGAATGTCATCTTGAAATTATGAATCTTTAAATATTTATAGTTTTTTAGATAGAACGCCAGATTTAAATGTCGCAGTATAACAGATTCCAGTATGCTACTACTACATTCAATAAGATAAAAGTTATTCTATCAAAGTTATTGTATGTAAGTGAGATACATGGACTCTATCAATATCATATAGAAACGGAACAATTTCATTTCAAGATGCTTCGTAAGATTCTGAAAATACCATGACTGGATTATAAGACCAATCAGTATGATCTTAAGTTTTCTGGAATCATATTGAATCTATTTTTGGAAGTCCACATCTTCATTAGATTAGGCATGTAAGTAAATGTATTTTATTGTGGATTTAAGATTGATTTTTAAGAAAGTTGGACCTTTTGTACATTATAATAATTTTTTCTGTTATTTTAAGAGATCCAGTAATGATCACTTTTATTGGGAAGATATGGCTGAAGATAGAATGAATAATAATGGAGGGTTACTTTTAGTCATGGTGTTGAAATCTTTCAGAAAAAAAAAAAAAATTACAAAAAGAAATTAAAAAACAGAATTTCAAAATTGCACACAGACTGACTATCATGGGATATAAGTGGATACATATGCAATTCACAAATTGCTTTAAATGGACATTGTAGAAGTCATCTTTTTTATTTTTCTTGAATTAGGATGTCCATATTGATGTAAGAGCATTTTGTGCAACATAGATTAGACTACTTAATTTTACATAAAAGATGATTTTTAGGATTGAATGATTTTACATTTCAATAGATTTAACTTTCTTTTACTTTTTAGAAGGCTTCATAATAAACCAAAAATATATGCAAAAAAAATATTTCAAAGGAAAAAATACCATGATTTTCTAAAATTGTGAAATACTGGATAAGAAAGATGTCGAGTTTAAATTTTTATTTAATGATAAATTGTTTTGCAAACAAAAATGAATGATGAATGTATAACATCATTTACGTGTAATTCACTATGATCACATTAGCAATATAGTTTATATTAGTTTTTACATTTTGTTTAAAATTTAAGAGTATATTTCCTACAAAAAAATACTGTTAGCTGCTTATTGGAATAGCAGTTTGATATAGTTGGCAGAGGGTCCTACTTGGGATTGAGCAGTTCTAGGATTAATTCTGATGATCACAAATCTGGTGTTCAAACTTTTTATAAGCTATATACCTTCTTTTTTAAAAATATTCTGTTTTTAAAGCAGTAGATAATCTAACTTCTCCTTAAATACCAACTTTTAACAAATTATTCATAGTAATTAATTTAATGTTTTTAGTAAAACTTTTTAATCATCTGTCTAAAAATATGTATATGTAGTTCCATTATTTCAAATCTTTTTTTTTTTTTTTTTGATAGATCATATAGTTTCAAGAAATTTGTATCTCTTTAGATCAAAAAAAAATTTTTTTTTGTTCCTCAAGTTTCTTAATATACTGTTTAAATTTGACTTTCAATGGAATACTGTTTTCATACCTAGGGTGGAGCACCACAGATTGCTCTTAATTAATTGTCATCTGAAATAGGTTAACTTGCATATCCAGTGATTTGATCTCTTATTTCTCAGTCTTTCTTGCATCATCATTCTGCAGCTGATCTCTATTTTTTCTACAGATAGTACCACACTGTCAGTTCTAGAATTGCTTTATTCTTTTCATGCTCCTAAATATATATATACTGTTAATCACTGTTGTAATTCCCCATTTTATTTGATTTGTCATTTTTCAATCCACCTTGTATGAAATTTTATTTAGTAGTCTTTTTTTTTTTACATATAGTATTTAAATCTTTCAAAACATTCATAAATTTCTTTTCTTTTGTTAAAGTTGATATTTAGACATTATATATATAGATAGATAATAAATATTGTTTTAATATTCATTACCCTTCATATTAATAATAGTTTCATGTTTTAAAATATTGCTTTAAAAAAAAAAAATTGCTTTGGATAGTAAAGTGCACCATCAACATTTTGAATTATAAAAAATTGGAAAGCATATCCTATTTCTTTTATCAAAGTCATATCTGGCATATAGAGAGATAATTTTATTTAAAAAAATGATTACAATTTAATCAGCTCTCTAACTTAATCAGTGTTGGTAAGCCATTTTTATAATTTTTTCATAAACAGTTTTTTTTTGTTTTTGCTCTGATATATGAAAAAACTTAACTTTGGTGGAAGTTTTAAACTTTGAATACTACCTTTTATCTTATATTTGAATCAATTAAAAGAACTAGACATTTTTTGTTCTACAACTTATTCTGTATATTTGTAATATTTATAACTTTATGATTCCTAAGTAAGAGAATTAGATGATTATTATTACCCAAGGAATCAATTAAAATGGTGTAAGTCTAAATAGTATACAGTCATTTCAGTTTTAGCAATAAATTATATTGAAAGTTATTTGTGAAGATGCTGTTTTATATTCTAAGTTGGATTTATTACATTTGAAATTTGTCGATTAATATATAAAATTACTTCAGAATATGTTCATATTAGAGATTAGGAATAGGATAGTTTCAAATGCTTTGAGAAGGATATTTGATATGCCAATATAAGAAAGATGGTGTGAATTGTTGTATAATAAACACCCTTTTTGTGAATTCTCAATAAACCTTTTTGATTCAGTGTTAATTATGTCAGTTTTTTTACAGTCTCAAAAAAATATTTTTATTGGAAGTTAAATAAATTATGTGATTTAGATAAATGTTAATTATCTATTAGAAAGTGAAATGATATAGATTAGTAAATGATAGGAAAAAAGTAATAATTACTGATGCACTTTTTCTAGCAGTAGTAATCATTTAATCTTTGACTTCAATGTAAAAAATAATAAATAACTAATTAAGTAAAAAAATCAAAACAAATAATAATCTTTAAAGCTTTAATAAGGATTAGTATTAAGAAGTTATTTTGCTATTTTTAATCAAACAATAAAAAACTTTCTATGGTACTCTCCTATTATAATGACTGACTGCCTATATTTGCGACAGCATTTCTTCATTGGGGGGTGGGGGATGGAATTTTTGTGACAGCAGAATCCCATAGTAGTGACTTTTTAATACACCATTGCAACCCCATTCTCCCAACTGGAGAAAGGTACAGCATTCTGCCATCACAAATACGGGCAGCAGATTTAATACATAAGTACCGTTTCTACTCATAAAAAAATATTTAATAATTTTAATAAACCCATAAGTAATTCATAGCTATTAAATATGTTACCTTTTTTTTAAATATATAAATTTACTTCTAAATCAACTAAATCCAAATATATTATTATAATTGACAAGTCAAGATTCCTAAAGAATCATTTTAACAAGGTTACAATTAACATCTACTTTTTTGAATTAATGTCAATTTATTGATTAAATAAAAGACACAAATTATATTGATTACCATATGCTTTTTGCTTCATATAATTTAGTATGTGTAATTGTACTTGTTGCTTGAACAAATTTATATTCTTTTTATCATAAGATTTGTTGAAACTAATATTTTTATGTAAAGATTCATAATATCTCTCATAAAATTTAATTATTAAAATTAGAAAATCTACATAACTTAGAAAAATCTATCTATGGACCTGAAATACTTACCAAATGGAATTTAAGACTATAGTTAAAGCTATCTCAAAATGCTATATTTCATTGGTTATATATAGTAAGAGAAATAGCCTTCATTGGTTATATATATAGAGAGAAATAGCCTTCATATCATTTTTAAAAACATTGAATCAGACTTTAGTTAATCAAACTTAAATTATTGATTTATTAATTTTAGTTGATTTTCTACATAAAAAAAGTTTTATATAAATTTTATAATAATAGAATATATAATGACCTTTAAATAATCTATGCATAATATGAACAAAATAATCTAATTACAACTATATTTTCTCAATCCAGATTAAAAATAATTCTGATTCAGTACTTATCCACTATCAGACAAACAAATAATTTGGGGATTGTTATATTTCTAAAGAATCTTCTGTTGGACTAATGAAAGCCATAAACATGTTAGTCCTAGAGATGATAAAGAATTAGATCAAAATTCTTACAAAGTCAGAATGTTCTTAATTATCATATAGAAATATTAAATTGAATGAGCTCCTGCCAAGTAGATTGTAATTATTTATTTTTTACTTTTTTTTTTTTTTTTTTTTGCTTTTCTCAAGGGGTTCATGTACATAATCCAATGCAATACATGCTTTGATAATCAAATGATATCAATTTAGATTTATATTTTTAAAAATAATGTGTTTCTAATATATCTTTTAGGCACTCAGCAGGTTAAAAGACTAGTAATAATGCTTTATATGAACATTTTTAAAATTTAAATTATGGTTCAAATAATCAGAATATTAACTTTTGCAGTCTCTTTTTATGACCTGTTCAATTTAGATTCTGATTTGACTTGTTTTTCTAATGACATACATTCTTCTAAATCTTGGCTTATAATATATTTCTTTGGGTTTTTTTTTTTTTTTAATATTTTGAAATGTGTTACTACTTTGGTTCTTTTTCAAAAGGTTGATGTTTCTGAAGTATCAGCCATCAAAATTTTCTTCAATCAATACCAAATTATTTTTTTTATTACTGCCATTTTAAATTCCATCTACAATTGGCAATTATAAAGTAATAGCTGTGTATTTATTTTCTTTACTTTTGTTCATTATAAGTTTTCAATTGATTCATCCTTTTCTATTATTAATTTCAATAGCATGTAAGTAACTTACTACTGCCTTGAATATGTAATGTTTAAGATTATGTTCTATGATATGATTAATTTTTTTCATATACATATTAAAACCAAGTAATAAATCATCATTCAGCAAATATCATAAGCACTTTTTAATTATATGATCTTTCATCGTATATTTTTATTGTATTTGACAGTCAGCTTCAATTTACAAAAGAAAATAGAAAAATGATAAATCAGTTAATATTTCCATATTTAAAATTTATAGCCTGTGCCAATATTATTATATACTGCTGTTAATATTAGTCATAAGAATTTGATTGATTTTGGAAAAGGACAATTTCTAAGCAATTTGTCATTAATCGGGTAAGAGTGATTGATTTATATTTAGCTACACTAACCAGTTTATTACATCCCCAAAATAATACAGCATTAAATTTTCGGTTTAAAGACAGATTATTTGATAACTGTATATTATGATTATACAACAATGCTTATCATTCATGGTAGTTTGATTACTTATCTCTTTAATCCAATTTATTTTAGTATCTGAATTTTAGTTACATTTTAAATGTTAATGACCCTTTTACATCATTCAGATGCAATATAATGAGCACACTAATAGCTCTGAAACAAGTTTTACAATAAATGTCGCAAAGGAAAGCAGTAAAATCTCTGTCTAGAATTATCCCTATCCCCAAACCAGTTGGCTCTCGTCACTGAGGTGTTAGGATGTTCAGACACTAGATTCAAAATACCAATTCAAGCCCAGCATTTATCTAATACTTAACTATTAAGTAAATAATCTGAAAATTTCAGACATCTATATGTCTTCAAATCCAGTTATCTAACTTAAATAGCTATATGGATTTGAATAATTTTCAGCTACACCATATATTTCAAGCCTTAGCAATATATCATGGCCAAAGCCTCAAAAACAAAACTATAATAGTAAGGAAATCAAGTCATATATCACATGACTTAATTTAATAAGCTTGTATTACAAATGTAATATAATGAGAATGCTAATAGTTCTAAAACAAGTTTTACGATAAATGCCACAAGAGAAAGCATTTAAAATCTCTATCTAGAATTATCCCTATCCCCAAATCGGTTATGTTGGCTCTCATCAGTGATGTGCTAGAACATTCGCACACTATTAAGTAGAAAATACAAATTTTCAGACATCTATATGTCTTAAAATTCAGCTATCTAACATTAATAGCCATATGGATCTGATAATTTTTATATATTAATAGCCTTAGCAATATAACATGGCCAAAGCCTCAAAAACAAAACTATAATAATAAGGAAATTGTCATATATCACGTGATTTAATTTAATAAGCTTATATTACAAATGTAATATAATGAGTGTGCTAATAGCTCTGAAACAAGCTTTACAATAAAAGTCACATGAAAAGGCTTGAAATATATGATGTAGCTGAAAATTATTCAAATCCATATAGCTATTTAAGTTAGATAGCTGGATTTGAAGACATATAGATGTCTGAAAATTTCAGATTTTCTACTTAATAGTTAAGTTTTAGATAAATGATGGGCTTGGATCTAGGGTCTGAATGACCTAGTGACTCACTGACAATAGCTAACAGCTCGAAATTGATTTGGGGAAAGAGGTAATTCTAAATAGAGATTTTAAAAGCTTTCTCTTATGGCATTTATCGTAAAGCTCGTTTTAGTGGTATTAGCATGCTCATTATATTACATTTGTAATACAAGCTTATTAAATTAAATCATGTGATATATGACTTGATTTTCTTATTATTCAGATGCATAATTATAAATAGATATCCCATTTGATTAAAAGTAAATTTTATCATATATTTGTAAAAAAATTAAAAAGTAATAAAATTGTCTTAATACTGGCATGTAAATATCGCTCTTTTTTTTTTGTGCTTTTCGAATTTTTGGTCTACAAATTATCATATTATTGTCTGTAATTAATAAAATTAGACAATGAGGATAGAAATGATTTCACGTTAGAATTTTTATTAGTTTTCATACATTTTTAAGTTTTCAAATCTGGGTGGGGAAATACTTTTGCAATTTTTAGTTAATTCAATTAGCAGAAGTTATTTCGCATCAATTTTTATATATCGCATGGTTATATTTTTTAATGTAAGTATTACCAGATCATTAATAAATTATATGTGACCTAAATCCTACAACATTTTTACTAAATTTGTATGCATTTTTAACAATATCTTTTTTTTAAACTTTTGTAAAAGGTTGTGGTTTAGAAATGACCATGAATAAGCATATAGTCTTAACTAAACATGAAGTTAAAATTTTATGCCTTAATATTTTTAAGGATCATCTGATACACATTATTTTTTCTTTATGTAGCTTGGGCTTGATCATCAGAATTTTATATACCTGTGTAACATGTCTTCATATACTATTATAGTAAAAAAAGTATGATTCTAGATTGGAAAAACTGTGATTTTATTTGTTGTTTGATTAAATTATTTATTCAATTGTAAATGTATTTATATTAAACCTTAGAAATATGACTTGTTTTCAAATCCCCCCCTCCCTTTTTAATGTGGTTTTTTAAATATCTGTTTTAATGTTTTCTAATTTTTTAATAATAAAACACAAAAATGACACTATTTTGGGATTATTTATAGTAGTTTATTTTCTAGAAGTGGAATTATTAATATGCAATTTATGTTATAAGCGTATATGACGGTCTTGTAGAAGTTGATTATCAGTTTAATTTCAGAACAAAGCTCTAATAAGTCCCTTTTGACTCTAAAGGTTGTTTTTTTTTTTAAATTAAAAAAGGTGTAAATTTTAAAAATATATTGGATAAAATTAAATTTAAAAAAAAAGCATTATGCTAAATAATTTGTTTGCATAAATACTCATTAAAACCATTATTATTAAGTATCTAACAATTTTCTCAATAAATATTTTATTTTTACTTATATTTTTTAATATTTCTGTTTTGCTAATCTTTTTACACTTATCTCTTTCATTCTCTTCCAAATCCACATCTCTAAAGCAATCTGATCATCTTTTCTCTTTTTGATTTTCCTTGTCTTCATTCCATTAAAAAATATCTCACCCCAAAAAATATCTAATGAGTTCTTTTTGGAATCTGATTTTATTGGATCATAAAAATAATCACTATTATTAAAACCTTATTTAGCCATTGCAATAGTCAGTCTAATTTATTTACAAATTATTCAACTACCCAAATATTAATAAGAGTTAACCTTACATAAATGTTTTTTATTTTACATATTTTTGTTTTGTCTATTTTAAGTTCTCACTTATTCTTATATAGTAGTTCATGCTAATATTATGTTAAGAAAATGATGCTTTTGATGTAATTTATTAGTAGAAAGCTCAAGTGTTTTAGAGAAGGGCATATGAAGAAGTGTTTTTTTTATGAATTGGATTCACTAATTGTTTTATGTTATAAATTGGTGAGAATAAAAATGTATTCTATAATGCTGTAATATATATATTTTAAATATTTTTAAAGTTTTATGATTAATAAAAAAAAAAAAGTGTAATAAAGTAATATGATACTACTATAAATATAGAGACTAAAACTTTGGTAGTTTTGGGTTGTTTGGAGTATGTGACAATTTTGTATATTTTAAATTTTGAATTAAAATTCCAATATTTCAGTGTTTAGTAGATTTATATTGATTATGCTATTTTTTTATTTGTAGTTTTTTATTATAAATATAGGAAATTTTTTTGATTCATATCATGTATGTGTCTACTGTATTGTTAAAATTTATTTTCATAGTAGTTTGGGCATTTCAAATTTGAAAAATTATATTTCCAGCAGAAGCATTAAGGGTTATAATATATTGTTTTATCAGTAAATAGACTTGCAAATATCAAATAGAAGATATATATTTGATACAATTGTTTGATAGTAATAATAATGATAAAAAATAATTTTATAAGAATGTTTTATTATTGAAAGGATAATGAAGTAAAAATTTATATGAAAATATTAATAAATGTTCTTATGTGATAGAATATGAATTTATTTCTTAAATGAGTGATACTTTCTTATTTACATAAGTAAATATATTTGTAAACATATCATAAAATATTGAATTCATATGTGTATCTATATATACTTAGCTTAATTATTTAAGATAAAAAAAATTATTGAAAGTATCATTAGTGAAAAAGTCAGTTTTTTGCATATGTAGAGTAAATAGTCTTGCATTGGTGGTCGAGAGGTTAGCGTGACTGCCTTGCACTTGCAGGCAGTTGCCCAGGTTGCAGGTTCGCGTCCCGGCTGATGCTATGACACTTAAAAAATAAATAAATAAAAGAATCTTGCATATAATGGAAGAGTTCATTGTTAGAAACTTGGTTAATTTCTTTTATTTATTTTTAAAAAGTTTATATCTGTTTATTAAAAAGTATTTTTTTTTGTCTTATTTATGCCCCCCCCCCCCCAATAAGAGAGAAAAATAGTTTTATTGTATTAATTATTACCTTTTCATTGATGAAAATTATTTTAAATCATGAAAATATTAATATCAATTCTGTGTAATGGAAATTTAAGACTTTTGACAGTTAATAATAGAATTCATTATAAAATACAAAATCATGATAAATGTTAGATGTAAAAGAAAAATGAACGTAGCAAAACTAAAGTTTAAAAATGTTTATTATTTTGCTGAAATTTATGCTTTCAAATTATTCATGTAATTAATTGCCAGATACAAGCTTAGGCTGGTGTGAGCTTGATTTCAGAATGATAATAAATTATATAAATGAATTTCTTTAATGGAGCAAAAATTTCAAAAATATTTATTAGATAAACCCTTAAATGTGATTTCAATGCAGAGTACTCTCATCTGAAACCTATAATAAAATAATTAAATGTTACTTCTATGCTAAACCGTTATATGAAAAATAATTAATGAATGTTCTTACTTTTTTACATACACTTTTGAAGATATATTTGCCAATGCCAATAAATAATTGGAAAGTAGCAAATATTATTTCATGGGTGAATTAAATCAAAAAGTCAAGTATTGAATATTTGAACATTATTATCTCAGTATGCTTTTAATAAAAAAATCTATAAGAATTGGTGGTATTGTTATTGAGTCATTAATGGGAATTATACAAAACTTTTATTTTTTTCTAAATATTGTAATTATATTTTTATATATTGCATTATTTTAATGAATCAGTATTTTAAAATAATACATTCTTTATGAATTTTTCCATACTCCAGTATCTAGATTAGAATCTAATCCTGATCTTTTTGTCTCATTAAATTACTTGTGAATCTTGATTTAAAAATTCAAAATTTATTTTATTTTAATACTTTGTTTAAACTTGAATATTTAAAATGACATTATATTGCTTTATTTTTGTGTTGTTGTTCTTATTATAATCTACACTTTTTGGCTTATATTTATTGATAAGCCATTTATTGAATTCATTTCAAAATTTTAAATGATCTCATTGGACATAGGATATCATGAATTTCTTGAAGAATTTATTTATGATTTCTTTATTCACGATTTTTGTGTTCAATTATAATAAGAAAAGTCCCAAACTAACTTAGTCAAGGTTGTCCAAAATCATAAATCAGGCACTGCATGTAATAATTCGATTCCTATATAGAATTGAACAGTAAAAATATATTTATTATTTTGTTTCAATCATTATAGCATAGCATACAATCTTTTATAGTATGTAATTGTTTGAAACTCCAGAAACTTTGCTCCTTAAGAATGATTGTTTACTTTTCTAAAATTCTCATAGAAATGCTTCAACTTAGTATAAGTGATCAAGTTTTGTAGATTTATTACTTCTCAGTAAACTAAAAATCTTATTTATACTATTGAAGAAACTTAAACATATGTTGAAAATTCTCAAGGAGCTGGATCATTCCACGACTAGGATGATCATACGTCCTATATTGTTGAGATAGATACAGATTTTAGTTTCAGGTTCTATAAATAGTTATATAAATAATTTGAATTTATAAAATGCAACTATTTTAATTTGCAGAAATTTATTCAACACTAATATTTATTTATGCAGATAATGTCATTTAGAAGCTTCTGAATATAGTCCACATATTTTCTATGCCTCATTGCAATTGCAAATATAATGTTTATTTCAGGACTTCTCATTCATTATATAAATAGCATAGTAAATATTCAACTATTATAAAAGTGATTCTTTTTTAACTTTTTCAATTAAATAGTAGTAAACTTTCCATTCGTGCCACCCAATGCAAGCTGTAGTAGTCAATGGATGCTAGAAAGTTTGCACATAAAATCCCTACCTAGTGCCTACTCATCCAATATTCCCACTAGTTTGTAGCTTTCATCAGTAAGGAACCTGCCATTGATTACTATTGCTTGCACTGGGTGGCATTGTTGTATGAAGTTTGCTGAAGACTAGGAAGAGGGATAGAGATACCGTTAATAGGTGGCAAGAGAGTATTACATTGCCAGGTCTTTTTTTTTTTTTGCAGATGATGTCTTTTTGTGTGCAGAAAGAAGAGAAGATATGGAAGTTATGCTGAGGACATGCGCAAGGGTGGGTAAAGATATGGGGATTAAATTTAGTGAAGAAAAATTAAATATAATGATGGTGAATACTGGGGAAAGAGAAGACAAAGATTTCTTATTGGGGGGGATATAAAGTTAAGTGTGATGAATAGATATAGTTATTTGGGAATCATCTTGAGTAATAAGAAAAATTGCTTGGATGATTGGGAGAAAAAATTGATAAATGAAGCAAAGAAAAGAAAGGGATTGATAAAGAAATTAACAGTGTTTTCATATAATAAATATAATGTAGCTAGAATTGTATGAAAGGAGTGGCAGTAGCAGGGTTAACATATGGCAATGATGCATTATGTTTTAATAAAGGGGTATTAGATTACTTAGAAAAAGTACAAAGGGAAATAGGAAGAAATGGGATGGTCAAGTTTTTATATAAGGGATGCAAAAAGCAAATTGAAAATGTTTGGGTAGATTGCAGTTTATGGATAATAAAAGAATAGCCAAAATAATATTTAATTGGGTTACAAGTAAAGGGCAGGCAACAAGATGGGTGAGAAAGATAATGCGGTATGCAGAAGATTTGGGTAAAGAATTTATGTCAGTATACTTGTACAAAATGTGGGATGATTGTGGTATGAGGATTGTTGAGTCGTTATAGTGGTAAGGAGTGGGATAGAAGAATAGATGCATTAATAAAGAATATGGAGTTGGAGAGATGGAGAACTAGTATGGAGAGTAAAACGAGTTTAAATATATATATATAGAAGTAAACGGATATTGGATATGAGTTAATTTATGATAATAGTAAGGAAAGTAGTTTATTGTTTAAGGCTCAAACGGGATCTTTAGCAACAAGGGAATATACACGTAAATGGAAAAATATGGGTGATTTAGTCTGCAAGTTGTGTAAGGAAGGCATAGAAAATATTAGGCATCTGTTACTTCAGTGTAAATGCTTGGAAGCAGAAAGGGTACCAATAATGAAGTTATGGAAGATTAAATATGAACAAAGTGATTATACAGAAAGTGAGTTATTGGTTTTTATGCTAGGTTTGGGAAAAGATAAGGGGGATTTAGATATGAAGGTCATGGAGCTGACAAAGATTATGTTGTGGAAATGAGATGGAGCAGATTATGGGAAAACTTAGGGTGGACAATGGAAAGGGAAGGTAAAGTGGCTAACAGGTTTCTCTGGGCATAGCTGTTGAGAGATTCCTGACTCCGTTTAAGGAGCAGTCACAGTGCATCACATCACATTGTTTTAACAGCTTGTGTAAGCATAGGAAATGGTGGTCATGAGAACTTTTTCAATTGGTAGGCCATTATTATTGTTTTGTATTTTTTTGTTGGGTATCAACAAATGCTTTTTTTCATTTTCATTTTGAAAAAATGAATTCTTATTAACATTGTATTATTTAAAAGTAAAGTTTTTAATAGCTATGCATTGCAAAACAGTCTTATTTCAGTTATGCAGTGAAAGCAATAATGATTTTCTATAACTTTCTATTTTATTATTGCAATTATGTTTTTTTGTTTATTTTTCTATTGCAATAATATTTTGATTGAAAATTGCTAATTGTTTGAAGTAAAACATGTTTTTTATTTTTATTTTAAAGTCACCATAGTTGCCCATGTCAAAAACCCAGATTAATGCCACAAAAACCTAATTATCTTATGCTTAATAGTATAGTTATATAATATATTATTATGGTATATATATATAGTCAGATGTAGTAAGCAATTTTATTGTTAAATGTAAAAATATTTAAATTTTTTATGACACTGTTATTTTGTTTACTGCTAATTGGCAAGTTTGATCGTTTTATTTTTGTTTCTGACAAACTAAATCCTAATACTATTTTTTAAAAATATATATATGTCCAACTTTTTTTTTTTAAAAATGCAACTTTCTATTCATTTAACTGAACTTTTGAAAAAAAATAAATAAATTAGTGTTTAGTATTGGCAAGTTGCCAGAGAAATGCTAAATAGTTTATTGTATTTAACCAATACAAATGCAGAATTATATAAACATTTAGGATTTATTTTTACTAATAGTTAAAAACATTTTCTGAAACTTGTTATGTAGCAAAACAATATATTATAATACTTTCATAAATAGCATTTGCTTTTACAAATATCAAGAGGTTTTTTTTGTTGTTGTTGTTGTTATAGGGAAATTGGAGTTGGTGATAATTCAGGCTTGGAAATAGTCCAAAATATTGAGATATAGTGATAATTCAGATTTGGAAGCAATCCAAATTATTTAGACAGTGTTAATTTTAGATTATATGTATCTTGGGTATTTACATATAAAAGTAAAAGCAGTTTTTATTTTGTAAACAGTATTAATTTTAGTTTGTTGTGTTTAAGTATTTATTTATAATACACCATTTGCATTATGTATAAACATATTTTGAACTTTTTCTCAGATATGACAACAAACTATAAATTTATAATCTATTCCCATATTTGATATTTTGAATGAGACTAAAATTTATTGTGTGTATATATTTAAATATATATTTTGTAGGAAACATTTTCACTAGATTATCTTAGAAATTGAATTTAACATTAATAATTGTAATTGCAAATGCATTATATACACCTCAATTATGTAAAAAGGCTTGTATATTAATGACTTTAATATTGAATATGTCTTTGAACGTTTTTGAAAACTTATATGTAGCATACATTATTACAAAGTAAAAGGGAATTTGAAAACTGACATAATTTTAATATTATCCTAACAGTGATTTAAAATATTTTAAATTAGTTGCTATATTAAGTAGCAGAAAAAAACTAATCAAATAAAATTGCCTGTCTAAAGGGTTGTGATAATGCTATTTTAGTAGTAAGTATATATTGGGCTATTTCCATTATTTAACATTAAATACTGAATGTCTAGAAAAATTCAAACTCTATTTAAATTTTTCAAATACATTCTACTGTATATAATAGCATACAATGTAGTCTGGCCAGCAACCCTTGCAGAAGAGAGAATAATGGTAATTTTTTTTTTTCTCGTGTGTCATAGCATCAGCCGGGAAGCGAACCTGCTAACCCGGGACAACTGCTTGTAAAGCAGCTGTCGCTGACCTCTCGACCACCAATGCTTGACCTGTATGCTATTACTAACAGTTGAATTTATTTGTGAAGTTTGCATTTTTCTAAAGAAAGTCAGTATTTAATATGAGATAATGGAAGTAGTCCAACATAAAATTACAAATAAATATAGTTGTTCTTACTATTCTGTTATTATCTAACCTGGCATTGGATATGGAATGTGTATAAATGAGTATTCTGCGCTACTCCTGATGTACATTATTATTTTTAATTGTATTTCAGGTAGTCTACAATTTATCTGAAATCAATCATTCCAGGACTTTTTTGACTGTGAATTTTTCAAATTTCAACAATAAACTTTTCCCTCTCATTAGAAATCCAAATTCTGATGAAAACTTAAGTAAATATTAATTGTACTATCTATACTTTTGTACAGCTCATTAATTGATAATCACTTCTACGTTAAATTCATTAATGTTACAATTTTGAAATTATATATTTTCAGTTAGTCAAAATATAATCCAATTGTGTGGTACCTTCATTTGAATGCTTTCCTTATTTCCATTTAGCATTTTTCTCAAAGAAAGAATTCTTAATATACAGTTTTTCTTTTTTTGCAAATTGCACAAGTCTGACCTCTCTCACTTCCATCAGCATAACTACAACACATTTATCCTTCAGTTGTATACTAATTCTAGCATTAAAATCTTCCATGACAATTTTTAAATGTTGTTTGGTCTGATCAAAACCTTTTGTATATCCATATAAAAATTAATCAGAACTTGATGGGGCATAAACCTGAATTATCTGCATTTGATTTCTTCCATTAAATTGAATATTCAGTCTTGCCACTTTCTTCCACTTTTTATTTATAATGAATCCAACTGTATTATATATCCAACATTTGTGCTTTTATGGTAAAATAAGTGTCCACTTTTTAAATTGTTTCTTCATCTTCTAAGTTCACAAAATCCATCATTGTCCCCATTAATATTAAACAGTTCATCCATTTCACACAATTTCTTTCATTTGAAAATGATCTGCAGTTGTAAATACCTAAATAAAAAGTCATTATCAAATGGTTGCCTGAATTATAGTCAGTGAATTTTTACTATCCTCCACCCTCAAACTTTACAGCCTCCTTGGAATAAGGGTCATGATTTAGTTTTGTTGTCATGAATGTAAATATGTATTTTTTTAAAAAAAACCTTCAAGAAAAGTCAACTGATATTTCAGTTAAGAACTATTAAGAAACTGATAAGAAAGATCACAGTCTTTCTCGATTTTAAACTCTGAAGTAAAAAAACCAATAAACTCACTGTGCTGGCTGATGCATATTGATGAGCAACCTAGCCATGTTTTTGTACTATATAAATAATCATATAGTAATGACATATGAGTGGGCATTAAGAATTTGCCATACTCTGTTCCTTTAAGATCTCAAAAGGTCTCTTTTCAATGTAATCAGTCATGTGTAGTATATGTAAAAAAAATGTCTTTTTATTGAGATATGTACACTCTATAAATGTGTAATCATATATTGATATATGCATATAGTGTATATAAACACTTGTGTATATATTTATGGAGCTGTAGGTATGTACTGTATTTTGATATTTAGAAACATCGGTGGGGGTGGGGGTAAAAATTAAAAGTATTTTTGTTTCAGAGTGCATTTAAAAATATAATCTCTGATCTGACTTTTACAATTAGCATAGAACCCTTTTTGCTTATAATTAAATATTTATCATTTTGTATATTTTTTTAAATCGTGACACTTGAAAATTTTTGTATATATATTGATTTTGATGTTTAAAATAATGATTTGGATATTGTTTCCATATTATAACTTCATGGGTTTTTTTTTACACAATCATGCATTATAAAACAATTATGAAGATATCACATTTTATTCAGTTATTAATCATGCTGTTATTTATACATTTCAGATTAATAATTGTGTTATATGAATATTAATTTTACACTTTTTCATGTTAAGATTCAGCAAATTTATTAAATTTTTATGAATAGGGGATATTGGGTAATGCTTCAAGAAATAAATACTTAGATTATGTAGGAATGAGGAATATGTATATATATACACTTCAAATATATTTATGTGTAACTTATTGAATGATTCTGTAGGCTGAATACTAAAATTGCTCTGACTATATATAGTGCTTGATAATGTAATAACTACAAATAGTTGCTATTCAGTATTATAAATTTTCATAATTAATGCCAAGTTGAAAATGAATATGTAAGCATTTTTCAGAAGAGAAAAACTGAATAGAAAAGTGAAATCCACAATGGTTTTGTTCTCAATTTAATTACATTTTTGTTTATTTATATGCTTAATATACTATGTTAAATTTTGAAGTAAAACTATTGACTGAAATATAAAGAATTAGTACAGAAATGTAATTAATGTACATTTTTTTGAATTACTATTATTAAAATGCCTTTCTAAATTGTAAAACAATCAATAATTTATTATGGATAAATATCTCTGTTAATGTTTGTATATATCAAATATAGTTGGACAGGTAATTTAATTTAAATACACTATGAAATTTAGTACAATGTCCTCCAATGTAAAAATTATATTGCAATGAATTGACGATTGTGAAATTTAAATCAATGAAGATGTTCATGTAGCTTCACCTAAATTCGCTTTTAATTCATTTATAAAAGCAAGATTAATTGCTAACCATTTTAATAATCCTCTAAACAAACAATAAATCATCATATGTATGGTATAGCACCAAATAATTACAAATATAATTGAGGGGAATAAGCTCTTCACCTAAATATATTATGATTATTTAATGCAACATCCTCCAATGTCAAAGTTGGATGCAATAAATAAAAATGAAGTATACAAAGCAAAACTCTCCATACAGTATTGCCACCCTGTGCTAACCAGAGTAATCAATGAATGCCAGAAGGCTTTGTTTACAAACAATTATGTGCTAGTATAAGATAGTGATCATGTGATGCTTAATGGTAAAAATGAAGTACTTTGATTTATTCTTAAGTTATATGAATGTGTAAACAAACTCTAACATTGGCCAGCATGAAATTTAAATCAATGGATATGTTCATGCAAATATTAGATATGTATATAATAATTTGGAAACGAATAAAAATGTTTTATTTATTCCATCAAAATTTTGATATTGGAAGGCCTATTTAAATTATGAAATTCTCTATTATTATTTCAATGTGTGTGATATGTGTAATAATTATATGACACTCTCAATCCTTCTCTCTTTTAAATTGTAGCAATAATTGCTTTTGTTCTAAGAGGTCAGAATATTAATTTAACTATGTAATAAATTTATAATTAAATTGAGAGAGTGCAAATTTCTCAAGCGCTTGTGACTATTAGTAACCAATCAGATCTTAAGCACTGGGACAGGGAATTTAACAAGAAAAGAGTGGATTCCACTCTCTTCTTTACTTATAAACTTGAACAACTGATCAACAAATATTGCATTTCTAATAAGGAATTTATTGATTTCTTTGTCTTTCTCAGAATATATTATAATGATAGGGAGAGGGGGAGTCATATGTATAATTAAACAACTGAGTGTGCATACACACACATATAAATAAAGAACATATTCATATTATATACTAGGGAGCACGAACAATAAAATATTTAATCTATAACTAAAGCTGTTATTTATCCCAATTTACAGTAGATGAGCCCATGTAAATCAGGGCTTTTGTCCAATCTAAGTCTCCATATCTCATTGCATTAGTTTTTTTGTGGCCAACACACCAGAAATATTAGTCATGTGACAATAATTTTATGTTGGCAATAATCAATAGAACATATGACAAAATTATGTTGTAATCTATCAGAAAAGCTGGTATCCAAAATAAAGTAAATATTAAAATGAATAAAAATCACCAGATAAATTATAGTAAAATATAACTTTATTACAGAAGTAATGTATACATAAATAAATTAATGTCAAATTATTTAACCATTAATTACAAAATAACTAAACAATAATAAAATATTTATTATAAATATCTAATATAGACAAAATCTTCAAATTTTTATTCACTCTTCAAAAGCTTTTTAATTATTCATTTGCTTGAAAATTTCCATTATATTATCCAAAAAAAAAAAAAAAAGTGTAGTAAATATTTTCAAATTGTTTTTAAGAGCCAGAAATATATTTAGATCTTACTAATCAAATTCATTAATTCTAGTGAGATTATCACTTTTTCAGTTATAACAGGAAAGCACATACCTATTTCTTCAATCATACCAATTATTCATTGTGATTGGTTTTTACTATATGTAACCTACTAATTTAAGTAATGTTGCATTTGAAAATATTTAGCAGAACAATTTCACAAACTATTATATATTTTAATATTTTATTACTTTATTTTGATATACAAGGAGCTAACAAAATGCGTGGAATGGTTTTTTGGTGGGCAGGTATATTGTAGTACATGCTTCCACCACTAGATACTTTTTGTGGGTATCCTTCTGCTTTAGTCTGCTGGCTGGTACCATCAAGTTAAGTCATGGTGCCATGTAGTAAATTTTTTTCGACTTTTGTAATGGCTGAAAAGTTAGACCAACATGGAATTCTGTTTTCTGTTAGGGGAAACAGTTGTAATGCTTGAAACAGCTTACAAGCACTACTCTAGGGAAAACACAAGTTAATGAATAGTTTAATGGAAGAATCAAATTCACCACATCCAAAAGAAGGGTGGCAGATGAACTCTAATGCCAAGATATTGCTGATTATTTTAATGCAAACAATTTTGTTTACTCAGAATTCATTCACTTTGTACTGGTCAGGAATTTTATTTACAAGTTCTGAAACTTTTGCATGATACAATGAAATGAAAGTATCCCAATTTATGACAAAGTGGAGCATGATAGCTTCATCATGACAATGTTCCAGCACACAAAGATTTGAAATAATTTTTAACCAAAAACAGCCAGCTTATTCATCTGCTATATTTATTTGTTCTTGCTCCATGTGACTTTATTCCTCTGAATGAAAAAATGCCTCAAAATAAAACATTTTGTGAACTTAGAAGAGATCAAGAGAAAAACAATGAAGGCATTAAAAGACATCACTTTACAAGAGTTTCAGGACTGTTTCAAAAAATGAAAGGCAGATTGCATTGCATCAAATAGAAAGTATTTTGGAAGATTCAATTTGTAATATATAAAAATAAATACACAATTTTTATTACAAAATTCTGGGGTTTTTTTTTTTGGTACCCTCTTATATGTATGCTTATTGATATATATTAAATACATTTAAAAAAAATTTGGTATCTATCGATACAAACAATATATCTTTACATGGTTAGTGATGGACCTTTTTGCAAGGATTTGCCACAACAATCATCAGTTTGCATCCACTATTTTGATTTACAATTGATTATTCCCTATTATGATCTTTTAAAAAATTTGAAACTTTTTTTAAAAACAATCAACATTTTTTAAAAATGACAATCATTTTGTAAGATTGACGACATCATAGGATAGTGACATCACTATAGTTAAGTCTTCCGAAAATAAAATGGTGATTTTGATGATAAAAATGTACAGTATAGAGTTTATTTTTTAGTCAACAGCTCCATTGAATACTAATAATTACATTTAAATTGGTAATTGATATTTTAAGATAATTAAAAGTTATTTAAAATGTTTTTTTTTTTTTTTTAAATTTTAGTATAAAATTGTTGTCTATTTGAACTACTTGGTCAAAATAAATGAAGCTGTCCATGTGCTCAGTAATCTTATTCAATTATAGAGTTCTTATTGCAATTATTGTTGTCATTTAATACCAATAAGCCAATAAATGTCTTGTTTACATATGTTGTCATTTAAATAATTTTGTTCAGATAAGAAACTTGATGAAAGAGTAGCAGTTAAAATTAACCAAGTTATATGTTGTATAATTTTATTTTATATACTAAAACTAACTATGCACATTTAAATTCTTTGAAATATTTTTTGTTACTCAAAATGCCTCTTGACAATAGATTTATTATGTTTTAAGATATTATTAAGATTATTTATTCTAATATTTTAACATTTAGATCAGCAAGCCACTTATATTGCTATGTCAATTACTAAATAATATAACCAAGCTCTCAATTAATACACTTATATATTATTATAAGTAAATATAGGGGATTTGAACTCAGACTTTCAAGCACCCACCAACTATCCACACTATCTCATACAATTGATATACATGTGTGGTCATGTTTATCAGTTGTATGAGATATAGGGTGGATAGTTAGTGGGTGCTTGAAAGTCTGAGTTCAAATCCCCTATATTTACAATTAAGCTCCAGGTTTATGAAGAGTGCCTGATTTTCAAATATTTATATTATTATAAGATAAGTAGTATTGCTGTATTAGTAACATTTGATTTCAAAATCGTTAACTAATATGAATTTGTAAATAGTAACAAATACTTTATATAGATGTATGTGTTTACTTACTAATGATATAAAATATTTAAATAATTATAAATACAAATTAATAAGTAAATAAATAAAAACTTTACAATGTACAAAGTATTTATACTTTTTGAAAACTTAAATTTTAAATTTTATATTTAACACATTATGAAATTCAAATGCATAAATGAAGTTGCTAACCTTTTGATTGCAAAGTGGAAGTAACCACTTCCCACTGAGTTATATAGCATCAAATACCAATGAAAAGATGGAATGATACTATTCAACCTTTAGGCTCTTGTATTATATAAACTTAATTTTTGACTTGGTTTTTAAATTATATCGTGAATTTTGTCCATTGTTATAATTTATGTATAAATTAAATGTTCTGCAATCACTAAGCTTATAAAGCAACAGAGCCCAAAGATAGAATGGTATCATTCCATCTTTTCATTGGTTTTTGATGCTACATAACTCAGTGGGAGGTACATCCACTTTGCAATTACAGATATTTAGGGATTATTATTATTTATTAATACAGTTATTAATTTTTTGATTTGTATATTTGCTATGAAAATTAGTTTGATAAAATGCAAAAGGTATAATACCTAAATAATATTAAATTCTAACCCTATTTTAACTACATGTTGCCTTGACCAGACAGAAAGTGGCAATTAGTGGTGAATGATCAGCAATGCATAGTGGTTATAATGGGAATTAAAAATTAACTTTATTTTATTACAAGTTTCTATCCCTACCCCCCATCCTCCTTATTTTATCTTGGATAGCTGCTAGATAAATTAATTGATATTGAGAGCAAATTTATATCAGTTTTACTATATATAATTTTAGTATATTCACTGAGATTAATTTTAATCAATGGGTGAAGAGTGTTTAACATTTTCTATAGCATAAATGTTAAAGTTAGTACATTTTGAACAATTGCAACTGCTATCTTGTTATAAAATTTTTACTGTTTATATTATGATAGCAGCTAGTGTTATCTTTAAAATTTGTACTATAGAAAATGTTTTCCACATGTATATATATATATCTATATTGTATATATATGTATCAAGAAGTTCAAATAAAGTTACAAAATTTCCAATACCATAATTAAAAGAAGAAAAAAAATGGATATATTAGATCACAAAGTCTGATTTTCAGTTTATCAAATATTTTTATGTGTTTTAATTAACAAACAAAAAGAATTCCTAAGTTTAGTTCTTATTTATACACAGTGAAATGAATGAAATAGCCAAAAATTGGAAAAATAAAAAGTTACTTCAACTTTTTTTATAGCAGTCCATAATCCTGGTAAAAATTTCAAAAGGAATGATACTTTATTTACTATGAATAATAAGAAATTCGATAATTATAAACCATGAATATTGAAATATCTTAATAAATGTGGATTCACAATCAGTAGTAGAGTTATATTTGTTGATACATGTGCATGCTTATACAAATTGAGTACATATGAAAGGCAACATAATTTAATTTGCATTTGCATTTGAAAGTTTAAATAAAGTTTAAAATTTACTATACATTCAACATTTAATGATAGATGATGGAAATAGTCCAACATATTATCACATCAAATGATTTCTTAATTATAATTTTTTTTTAATTATTATTGAGATTGTGCAATTTTGAACAAATAAATTATCAAAATTAAAGAAGTTTTTTTTTTAAAATAAATAAATAAATTATTATCTGAAATTAATAATTAAAACATTAGTGGATATGATTTTTTTAAAAGCCATTGTATTAAGTGTGAGTGTTTATGTATATGTGATGTAAAATTATTTCTCCTTAGATGAAATCAGAATTTTATATGCTTAGATGCTTTGTTGACCAAGTTAAATATTTCCTGCTTCTGAAATTATTATCCATATATATATATTGTAATATTTTGATTTCACCTTAGCTTTACCATATTGCAATTATTCATCAACACACAAATTCATCTAATTCTTATTCTTGTTACGAATTCTTTTTTTTTCAGCATCTTAAACTTCAAAAATAAATATTAAATATTTTTCTCTTATTTACAATTCAAATCCATATTCTAATTATACCTTCTTTTCCTGGTTTCTAAAACTCCCACCTTGCCTCAAGTATAGTAAGCTTCTCTTACTAGTATACCTTCTAGCTTATTTTATGTATTTTTAAAATTTTTATATAACTCCAAGCAATTTTTTTAAATTTATATTCATTTTCCATAAGTCCACTTTTTTCTCTCTAATTTATTATCTTTTTCCATCTCTCATGATGACATATCTATAATACATTATCCACACCACATTTTTTATATCATTACATAGAAATAAATTATCGAATATTGCAAAACCTTTTCTGCTCAACATGTTTGTTGTTAAAATTTCCTTCCACTTCTCCTTATTTGCATTGCTGAATTTTATATAATATAATATACCATATACACTTTAATTGACACTCTACAATGCAGTTTAACATATGATTTATTTTATCTCTTCTTGCCTACAGTTTCAACTGTCCAGCAGTCATCATCAGAGTTACAATATTTAAACATACAATTAATACCTATCTATACATATACCAATATATACACACACATACATATACAAATATACATATAAATATAAAAATAAAAAACATTTCAAACACTACAACTATTAGATAAATATGGATCTTTAATATCTCTACAATCTAAAACCTCTTTATCCCACACTTACATTCAATTAACTTCTTTTATATAAAATTTTATTTTATATTGTAACATTTATTTCTTCATATTCTAAACATTTAAATTTGCCCTTTAATCTAATTTATTTCTTCTATTTTAATTACTTATATATTATACATTAATCAATAATAATATATAATATATAAGTAATTAAAATAAAAGAAATAAATTAGATTAAAGGGCATATATAAGTAATTAAAATAGAAGAAATAAATAAATTAGATTAAAGGGTAAATTTAAATGATTAGAATATGAAGAAATAAACGTTACAATATAAAATAAAATTTTATATAAAAGAAGTTAATTGAATATAAGTGTGGGATAAAGAGGTTTTAGATTGTAGAGATATTAAAGATCCATATTTAAGCTAATAGTTGGAGTGTTTGAAATGTTTTTTTATTTTATTTATATGAATATTTGTATATGTATATATATTGGTATATGTATAGATAGGTATTAATTGTATATGTTTAAATGTTGTAGCTCTGATGATGATTGCTGGACAGTTGAAACTGTAGGAAAGAGGAGATAAAAATAAATCATATGTTAAACTGCATTGTAGAGTGTCAATTACAGTGTATATGGTATATTATATTATGTTTGTTTTCACATAATCCAATTATGTCATATTGTTTATTAATCTATTTTATTCATATATTGTAACTTCCAAAAAAAAAAAAAATTTCTTTTAATTGCCTGATCAGTCTTATTTGCTTATTCTTTTACCTAATGCATATGTCTACTTTTTTTAAAAATATAAATTTATGAGTTAGTTAGCCAATACAAAGAACTTTATTTCAAAATCTCTTTCCATATCATTATATTTATTTCATATTTTAGTTTTTAAATCAATCCTGATCTATACTTTTTTTTTTTTCTCAATTCTATTTACAAACTGTTTGTAATTTTATTTTTCTGTTTGTAATTTTATTTTTTTCATTTATCAATAATTCACTATCTTTACTCCAACATTTTTTTCAAGACAGGTATCTCCTTTTTTCCAACTTTCATTTTTATTCTTCCCATTAAATACTAATATCTTATGTCTTTATTTACTGAATTTAATTTTCATACTTTTATCTTTTCACATTGTTCTAATAACATTTACCAAGAATGCCATATTATCTATAAAAAAAGGTGACTCTATATTATGTATTCTCGTAGTTATAACTATGTGTATGTATAGTGTAGTCTATGTACAAAAATTTGAAAGATGCTAAAAGTTGTGCGTGAATATCACTTTACAAATGTGATTTTGTAATTTCAGTAGTGATTAATTATTATTTTTTTTTTTTTGCTGAATTTCTTTTGCTGGATTAATCTTACATTCTTGAGGCATTGTTATTCATTTGACGTTGTAACTTATGCATTTTTTTAAAAACTATAGTTTAAGTGGATACCTGTTCACTTCCATTATCAAACAATTAAATGGTAAATTCATCTTGTCTTGTTATGTTTTACCAAACTTTTTATATTCTTTATAGTATCTCATTTATGTGCTGGATAGAGATAAAAAAAAAAAATATCAGATCAAATTTTATGTACATCAGAGTAATATTTTTGGCAACTTGCATATCATTAATAATTCTCTATATCTTCTTTTTTATTGCAACCACATATCATAATTGACAACAGTTGTACTGAAACCTTAAAAAAATGCAGGAATAAATTTTGAGTTTTTCAGCAATATTTATTACATCTTACAAAACTAATATGGGTTCAAAGGAAAAGAATTCCAATTGTTAAATTATATAAAATATCCCAGAATTAAGCCTTGTGGAATATTGATAATCAGTAACTGTTAATCAGTGTGTGGGCCAGAAGCTTAATGCCCTTGTTATTTAAACAATCTTTTTTAAAAAAACAAAAACAAAAAAATAATAAAATTTGCATTCTCTTCCCAAAGAATTCATTCCAGCTTCAAATGGCCAAAAGTTCTATTTAGTGTCTGGAAAGTTAATTAATATTTTGAAATTGTCTATCAGACAAATTTCTCATTTAAGTTAAAATAGTTTGAAAAATAAAAGTATTTAAAAATTACAAATTTTGATAAAATAGCAACAATCATCATGTTTGGACACAGTAACATAGAATCAATATGATATATAAATATCATATTGATTCTATGTTGCTGTGTTCTAACATTGGACTGAATTGAAGTTTCCATTGAAAAAAAATTCAGAGAATAGATAAAATAAATGCTCTAAACAAAAGTCCATCACTCAATGTTGGAAAAAGTCATTACACTTTAATCTTAGCTTTACTTTCTCAGAATGATTTAATTTCAAAGATTGACGAATTTCATAATAATAATGAGTAGAATCTAGTAATCAAAATAAAGAGCAAAATTAAAATTAATGGTAATTTAGATCCGTCACTGCCATCTACTAGTATTATATATGATGTCATTCATTCTCTTTGGACTTTCAGAATTATTATACAAATACCAATTTCATTCAGTTTTTTTTAAATCCTAAATTTGTAGTTTTGCTTTTTATGTATTTACTATAAATTAATCAATCTTGGGAATTAATGTCCTTCTAAGACATGAAAATAAAGCACAGCTTAAGCTAAAAATTATAAGTGATCATGACATATTCCAATATCAACTGATAATTTCCACATTCTAGAATGGGGAATTTTTTTTAAAAAGCTGTTCAGTTGAAATGTTTGACATTACAAGCAGGATGCTGGAGTTATCACCGCAGTAGATTGCTTTATAAAGAATCTGTGTTCATTAGGCCATTATATGCTAACTATCTTGAATTTATAGGCATGATTCAATTTATATATGGCCACTTCCTTGCAGCCACTTCCCCAACTATCTTGAATTTATGAGCATGATTTAATTCATATATTTAAATATGGCCACTTCCTTGCAGCCAAATCATGATAATAAACAAAATTAATATGTGCTAAAAGATTTAAATCCAGCGATAAATTGCAATTATTTTTTCTCAGCCATTTTATTGAAATATATAAGTATGATTTGCGCTATAGACGCATAAATACACAAAGCTGACTTTTTAAAAATTCTTTATATATCAAAACAATGATGCAAGTGTGGTTGAGCACTTTCAAGGAACACAACCCTCATAGTCATAGCCATATTGTAGTTAACAAAACTAGTAATGCAAATTTATGCAAATGAGTTATGTATTCCATTTCTTGGATATATTGTGTTGTAGCACGTCTTTTCTGTTGAGGGTATGATTATGCCTAGCAATAACATAAGCCTCTTTGACTTTTCTTTTTAAGTTGTGGCATTCTCTGCAAACAACCACAAAGTCAGTCGGTTCACAATCGTGCCCTGCTGAGATGCGATGCTGGGCAAAAACAGATAAAAGTTGGGTCTGTTAGTGCTTTATTGTACGAATATATATGTTGAGACAGCCGTATGGATAGAGAGGCTCTGGTTTCACCGAAATATGAGGCCTGACAATTTGCCACAGGGCAGGCAGTATTGTACACCACTTGAGGTGTCTGCAAGGGTGGTAATCTGTTCTTGGTGTTATTGATTAACTTGTTGGAGTTGGAGGGTGTGTGTGAAAGCACAAGTGGTATTTTTCATTGAAAATAATACAAAGTTTTTTATGCACATTCGGAAAATATGGAAGTAATAACCTTTGTTTATCAAGATTAGCTGTGTTGGTGTTTATCTTAGAATAAAATTGCTTAATTTTCTTGTCAATGAGACTATGTTGAAATCCAACTTTCAATGTCATCTCTGTATGAAACCAAGTTAGCCTTTCTGTCTGCCTCAAACTTGCATAGCTGCATATTTCTGTATAGGAAGTAAGTCAAACCAGAAAGCTTGTGATTAGTTGGTGAGTAGGAGAGAGGGTGAGCATGGCCCCTTACTTCAAATGGTTTGATGATCATTTTATAGTTGAAATGTGTGAGTTCTCGATGTAAATCTATATCTAAATATTTTACTTGTTTGTGACTGTTTTCATGTTCAATATTTAGAGTAAGAAGAGTGCTATTTTGTAGTTCAGTTCTGATTTGTTAAATCATTGCAGAGGGTGCGGTGATAAACAAGTCATCAACATATCTGGTGTAGGTGGTGAACTGATTGGTGTCATAATACTTTAGAATGACTTGTTTGTCATAGTGATTCAAGACTATGCTGGATATAATGCCATTCAAACGTAATCCCATGGGCCAACTGTCTTTCATGTGGAATCACTGGTTGTGGAAAACGGCCACAATGTTCTTGTTAAGCCATGCCAAGAACTCTACAATGAAATTGATCTAAGGCTGTGTCATGTTGTGGCTTGTTAGTTTCTCCTTAATGATGTCAATGGATTGTTTTCGGCAAATGGAACTATACAACTCTGAGACATCTATGGAAACCATTGTCATGTCAGGGTTCAAGGCCAAGTTTCTTATCTTTGCTATGAACTCAAAGGATGAGTTTATGGTATATATTGCCAAAACCCAAGTTTTGAATAAGCTGTTTATTTACCCACTTGGCCACGTTGAAGTAGTGGACCCCTCCAAAATCCAACATTAGTTGTAGTAGTATGTTGGTTTTGTGTATTTTGGCATTGCCAAACATTCTGGGGGGAGGACTGAGGCAGAAGGGTAAAGTTTGTAATATTCAGACTTGGAAAAGGCTTTATTGAAATATATATTCCACAGTAATACAGTATTAAAATTAAGGTGGTTTCAAATATCATACATATGGGACTCAAATTTCTCTTCACTTGACCAATTATTATTACCAGCATTATCTTTTATGGACATGCATAGTTATATGCTTTTTATATGATATTAACCCATTTTTATTTCAAATCTCTCTATCCTTAGCACTTGGCACATAAATAAAAATAAAATTTTTAATTCTAGTACAGTACTTTTGTTTTGATTATGTTAATCCTGATTTCAAAACTGTACTTTTTTCATACGCTATATTAGCAAAACTAAGTTGGAATGTGAAAGCAATATTTTTTACCAATAAATAGGTAGTCTTGGAAAACTTAAATAACTATCACAAGATTGAAATGAATTTAAACAAAATAATATAGTTAGTAGTACACTTGATAATAATATTCAAGTTTGTTTTAGAATTAATACTAAGTCAATGTCAAATTAATTATGTCTTTTATTTATTATTTTTGTAAAATAATTTATAAACTTGTTAATGATATTAATTTTGATTGAAAACTATTATCATTTTGTGTTACTTTATAGCTAATTATTTATGTATTTAAAAACACTCAAGTTTAATAAAACTTGTTAAAAAGAAAGAAGAAAAAAAGGGAACTTCATATTTTGATCAGTTTTTAATGTTTTACAGACAACAGTAAAAGGAGATAAATGTACAGTTTATTGAAGATCGGGCTGATCAAGATTGTAAGTTTTCTTTTTTTTTTTTAAATTTAATTTTTATTTATATTTTAATTCAAATAGTATACACAGCAGAGAACAACAACCTTTTAGTGATATTGTGCCAAATCTATGGTACAATCTGCATGCCCACATGATTCTACTAATCTTATTATATATACTATCAAAATTGGTCGGTTATAATGGGTTTCAAAATGATATATATTTTTGAAACACATTATAACTGGATCTTATATTATTGGTCATTCAATATTTTTAAATACATAGTATCATATATGAAAAGTAGACATGCTTAAAATTTCCTTTGGCATGAAGAAAATTCACCCTGTTGGTGCTTTAAAAAATGTGTATTGTTTACAAAATTACCGATTAATGCACAGTAAGCCAGAATAGGCAAAGCATGTTTAACTTTCAGTGGTTTAATTTAAAAAGCTGATTAATTAACTCTAACAAAGTAAAAGAAGTATTTTTCTAGCGTTATCAAAAATGTTTCAAAGACTCATTTTTGTGATATAAAAAATCAACTTGAAATTGGAAGTTTTTCATATATTCTTCTTTTTTTTAAAACTATGGACATTTGGAATTTTTCTCAATTTGTTTTAATCATGCAGTAAACATTTAAAAGAAAAAAAACAATGGTTCTTAAGATTGAGATTCCAATGATATTATTAAATCTCGTATTTGTGGACTTCATTTACATATTAACCATACTATCACTAACTATAAACTTTTTTTTTTCAAGTTAACATGCCAAACTTAAAATGTACTATTATATAATTACAAATAGAAGTTCATATTCAGCTGAATATAAATTCACTCAGAACATGCAATTGTATACAGAAGTATCAAAAAAAAAAAAAAACCATCCAGGCAAAGTTAATCTCGAGTGTACATTTATTGTATAAAATAATTAAATTAAATTGAACCATAATTTCCATTTGCATGTGAATCGCATATGCAAAATATAAGTGATGGTGCAAATGTCTGCACTATAATTAAAAAATATATTTTTTACTATTTCAATTCAATTGGAGTACCATTGATAATTGTTCCGTGTGCGCTTGGCATGCATGCCCTGAGTTACCAACCTCTGATATGATGTATATATCATAATTGTATGAAGTAATAGATAGAGAGAGTGATGGAAATTGTCATCACAAACATAAGAAAAAGTAGTCATTAGCAAAAGAGTCAAAAACCAACATCTGAATCCACTATAATAAGCAACATATAAACTATAAACATAGCATTACTAGTATTAATCATTAAGAGCCATTAGTCACTTTCTGCAATTAGATTTAAAAGAGGTAATATACAATCTTAGATTACTTATTATTTAGTTAATGTCAAATTGAGGCATAACATTATAATTTTAGCATTTAAGTATATGCAGGAAGATGAAATATTAGTTGCTTTTATAATATTATACCCCAAGTTTGACATTGGCTAGATGATGAGTAGCCTAAGATTGTATATTAGTCTCCTTTAAATCTAGTCACAAAGGATGACTATTGTCTCTGCTAAGTTTATCACTTATATTTTTCTTTAGTAATAACTGTTGGATTCATGTGCTGGTTTTTGCTCATTTTTTGTGTTCAATGATGACTTTTTCTGCTTATGTTTGTGATAATGATTTCCATCAACCTGTATGCTCCTTCATTTGTACAATTACTGTATATATAATTTTGTGATTGTTATTTTTAGTATGATTGCAAAAATATGCTCAGATTTTGATTATAGCACATCTTTCTTTTAAGTTCAGCAAGTAAATAATTATTCTGAATTTATAGTAGAAATTGTTGAATGTCTGTCACTTTATTAATTTAAATTGAACTTTCTAAATTTATAACTCGTAATAAATTGTATAATGAAACTAAGTTTTATTATTCTTTTCTTCCAGTTCAAATATCTTTTTAATGGTCAAATTCTTGATCATCTATTACAATATTCCTATTAAAATATTATTTAAGAATTCTTTCATTTAAACTTTTCACTTATGTTAACTATTAAAAGTATTCTATACTAAAGTGAATGTTTAATGATATCGTTTATTATGATACTTTTTCTTAAAATGTGATTGCTAAATTAAATTGTCTTATGTGACTAATCATAAACATTTATGATTTAAGCGTGTTGTTAACACTAATTGTAATCCATTGCTAAACATATTTTTAAACAAGGTTGCAGAAATAAGTTGGAGCACTGTGGGTATTAATTTCTAAAAAAAAAAATCAGTATGTCTTTATAATGAAGCAATATGAGAAAAATAAAAAATAATCTAAATATAATTTCACTTGTAGGGATTATTTTGTTAGCAAAATTATTAATTCTAAACTTTATTTTATTAAAAAGAGGTTATTAATGAGGTACACAATGCTTTTAGAAAAAAATTATAAAATCAATTTGTGTTTTATTATTTATTGTACTCAAATTATATATTAAAGTGTTACATCATAAAGACATGAATTTTATAGCTTCATTTTTTCCTTGAAGAAACATTTGGTTATTCAGAAATATCACCTATTATGTGTACACAATATTATTGAACTATTGTGGGTGGTAACCTCTACACTGATGAAGCAGCCATATTGAATATTTTAAAAAATTATGTTAAGCCACAAATTTTATCATAATATATGTTTGTATTATTAAAAAATGACAATATATATTATTTTAAAGATAAAACACCAAAGAATGTAATTAAGCTGAAAAAAATAGTCATTGATATTCAAAGTAATAAAAAAAATGAATAAAAATTAATATTTCTAATAATTATTTTCATATTATTTCATAAATTCTAAATTATCATGCATACAACTTAAAATTATATTTTTGTTAGTAGGTTAGTTGGATTCATCATAAAATTTTTAAAAAATTAGTATATAATAACACTTACCTAAGGTAATCCATCACTTGAAAACTTCATAGAATAAAGACATTAGTACCTTTCCTTTTTCTCTGTAGCCCTTCAAAATGTATTTCCATACAGGGGTTTGCAATGTATATGTCATCCCTAATAACAAGTAGTTAATATTGATCAATAATTAGTATAATTTGAATATTATAATAAAGAGCTTCAATACAGTTTGTAATTTATTAAAAAGTACTACTAAAATAGTCACTATATACAAAATAAAATAATAAAATAAAAAGTGAATGAAATACTAAATTCATTGTAGAGTTAAGCTTGAGGTTCATAAGCTAGTAGTTTATATATATATATACTGTCAAAATCTTTACTTTTAGCATTTGCGTATATTTATTATTATTAAAAATGCAGACAAGATATTATAGAAAAATCTAAATCAGGTCATAATATTTGGAAAACATGTTTATTTTTATTTGATATCATCTAATTCAAATTTTGGAGCCAAGCTCATATCATAGAAAAAAAAGCAAATAATCACAATCTATTTGTTTTTTTTTATTAGTTTCAATAATAATTTTTTTATAAATTTTTGTCAAATATATATAAATTAAAAAAATATATAAAAATTAATAATTATTAAAAAATATAGAAAAATTAATACTTACCATTGGGCCCTGCATAACGTTGTCTTCAAAATATATCGGAAAAAGTAAAAGTTTTTACCAATATATTTTTCAGGGTGAAATCTTTTTCAAAAACTATCAAAAAAAAAAAGACAAAAAAATTCAATTTACTTGATCACAAAAATTATTATAAAATTTTTATTTTTTATCGGAGAAAAATAAAACTTACATTTATGAAAAGTAGAAGAAAAGATGAAAATGAGGGTGTAAAAGCACATGTGTAGACTGCATAGATTCCCATTAATATTATGTTGAAAACGGATGTTTACATTTTGAAAATGCTTGACTGCATTATGCATTCGTAATAACGAAGAGGTTGATAAATGCCATTTTAAAATGTATTTAGGATATTTAGAACAAAATGTTTTTTTCATGTTTAAAAAATTATTTATGACATATCTGAGAGTCAAAGTCACATCCATTTGGCTGTTATGATTTTCAATGGCAAATTATTATTACAGGTAATTTTCCTATAACACGGTAGATAGATTTCTAGGAAATGTTGTGTAAAACTATGCTATATGAGATCCAGAGACAATATAAAAAGGGGAGTTAAGTTCCTAAGACTTATTAAAAACAAATATTTTTTTAAAATCCATAGTAGCAACTTCATTTTTATTAAAAATATTAATACGTATGTATATTCTAAAGTGAAAAGAACAAAACTATTTTCATTTTAATAACCTTAATTGAATAATTTCTTCTTGAATCATCACTTGGTACAAACGTAAACATTTTTTGCTTGAATGATATCATCGTCATTCATTGAATCCTTTTTATTATTTGCATCTTCTGCCTTTAAAAAAAAACTGTAGATTTTATGATAGGAAAGATAAGCAATTAATGTTATTTTATTAAATTCACAACCTTTGTCACTGCTAACCTTTTCAGAATCAACTTGATTTACAACTTCTGATGCCATTTCTATTAAATCCGCTTTGCCAATTTCTTCTTCCATCAATAAATCTTGAACATTCTGAATAACCATATCATTAAAACTTGCCTCTGATCGATTTAGCAAGTTTTAATATGCCACCAATTTCATTTTCTGACAATTCACATCTGTTTTTATTTCAACTGACAATGACCAAATATTCTTCCAATATGCGTTCACCATTGATGTTTTTAGTTCTTTCAATGATAAGGATATGATTTTGATGCAATACTTACTTAAAATTGTTTCCAAGCTTCCATTACACCAATTGAATTCATTTATGTCTTAAATCTATTGTACTGATCATCTGATGTAGTAATTTTAAAGATATAAATAATACCTTGATTCAGTGGCTGAAGCAACAAAGAAGTAGTATTTGGTGATAGAAACATCAGTTGAATGTTGGGATAACTCAAATCTCATGGGTAACTTGGAGCATTCTAATAATAACAGCATCTTCTTGTTTAAATAATTTTCAACCTCTGGCACAAAATATTTTAAAATCTTTTATAAATAAATCATCAGTCCCCCAAGTTTTTGAATTTGCTTTCCAATGTACTAGTAAGATGTTTTTATTTATGCCTTTAAGTGAATTAGAATTTGAAAATCTATGAACAATCAATGGTTTGTTATAAAGTTTTCTGATGCATTATTATACAAAAGTAGCATTACATGATCTTTAGATACTTTAAATCCATCTACTGTTTTTTCTTGTTTCGATATAAAGTTGTATCAGGCATTTCCCCCTACCAAAACCCAGTTTCATTGGCATTAAAAATTTGATGTGATGTGTAGCCTTCCTTGCTCATCTATAATTTTTTGCATTTTTTCAGGATACATTCTCACCTTGAATTCTTACGCTTTGAATTACAAAACACTTTTTGAATTTTTCAAGCCAGTGTTTACTTGCCACAAAATCTGGGCTGACCAAAGATTTTTTCTTTTCTTTTAAGAGCTTTTCTTTAATGATATTGCCATCAAATGAAATCCTTTTTTTAGCATTAGCAGTTATCATCAATCCAAATACTGAGTGCTTTCCCCATATTCTCAATTATTGGCATATAGAGACAAGCTGCTTATTTTATAAATACTGAAGATCCTACTTCAATAGCACTTATAATTTTCTTTTCATTTTTTTTAATGGTTCAGACTGTTGCTTCATTTAAATTTATAATTTTTGCAATGCATGATGCTTTTTCTTCTTTTATAAGATGATCCAAAATTTGTATTTTTACATCAAGAGAAATAAATTTTCTCTTAAACTTTTTATTTTTTTTATTTTTATCAGACATAGTTTGGGACTAAAATTTAATTTCCAAAAATTAGTCTTAAAAATAAAAAGATACTCTTTAACATATATCCAAAAAGCTTAAAATAAGTTTCTTCCAAAACAACAAACACTCGAATTTCTTAAAATAATATTTTCTGTGATTCACAAACTGTACATTTGAAACATAAAATATGTAATGACATACACTTAACTCAAAGAGAGAGAAAATCCTGATAAAATAAAATTCAGGTATTCCCCTAATTATATGTATTCAATGATATGATGATAAAGTCAGGTTTCCCCCAAATGGTATTTTATTTTTGTATGTATGTATACATATATATTGCATGTCCATAAACCTATGGTTTACATTTCTAAATACAGTACATACTGTAGTAGTCAGATTTTAGTTTAAAACCTGGTAATATTATCTACAAAAAAAAAAAAAAGGAAAAATTCATTAGCTGGTTACAATTTCAAAAATTTATTTTATCTCATGGTAAAATTTTAGTCTAAGGGCAATACAATAAAACTAATGACATATGTTAGTGATATATTAATAAAAGTATATAAATAATTTTATGTGATAGCAATAGTAAACTGATAAATTTATTTAGTAAAATTTTCTTTACTGCATATAGTTTCAAAATAATCTTTAAACATCAACAAATAAGACATTAAACCAATGTTAAACTATGTGTGTATGTGTTTTTATATGTTAGTATGATTGAACAGTATTAAATTTATACATATATAAAAGAAAGCATTATTTTAAAATATTTAATTTATTTAAAACAGGTATCCAAATGTTGATTATTGTATGTAAAATAGATGAATAGAAACTGAATGTCAACTTTATTTAAATGTAATTTGAATATATTTTGTATTCTAATTAGTAGATTTATGCTTTATTGTTTTGAAATATATTGTACAAAAAAGTCATCGCTAATATAAATTTGAGAATTGCCATTCTAAAGACAAAATAATTGAGAAGATTGCTAAAGCAAACAGTTGGTCCAATAAAATAAATAATATTTGCAAATACATTCATGAGAAAGAATTTTTATGTTTAAAAGAAGACATTGAACTAGCAAATTAATAATCTCAAATTTAATCAAATAGTCTCCTATAATTTAAAATATAAAAAGGATAAATTTATCTCATCCATACTTAGAAAACATTGCGGAAAAGCATTTTCCAAAATCGAATATCTCAAAATGTATCCATCAACTGCAAATAGTACCAAGGATATTGGCGAATATAAAATTACACAAAGAGAACAGTCTATTAAGACTTACAAATTTTGGAGGATCATACTTTTATAATGTGATGAAAATGATTGTGACCTGCTTAACTGAAGAATTAGGTTTTTTGGCACATACATAGTCAAATCATCTTGTGAATTTATACATAAGATTAAAAACTTAAAAATACACAATAACTACAAAATAGCTTCGTTAGATGCTAATGAGCTTTATGGCTCTGTGCCTTATTTACAATCTATATAATATATTTATGAAATGCTACAAAATGTCAATTATAATGTGCATAAAAAAAAGTTCATAATAGAAACATTGAAATGGATCAATGAAAATATTGTTGCACTTGCTGATGGGAAACATTATCATATGTAATATGTTTGGCCAATGGACCTTCGTTCAGTAGCATTATACATAGCCTATATTTATCAAACATCAAAAGTAAAATTATTTATAACTATACTTCCATACCTTCCAACATACTTTACTTCAGATATATAGATGACATAATGTTATGTGCAACTGACACTCAAATCAGATATTTATCATGATTTGGAACAGGCATCTACTGGACTATTGATAAAGAAGATAAGAACCAAGATATCAAATTCCTGGGTCTTTATGTTCAAAGGTAGCCACATTCACTAAACTGATAAAATGATATTAAAATCATTTAATATTAGAGGTGTGATCCACCCCAAATCAAAAAGACCCATAGCCCACAAATTTGCTGAACTAATGCAAAATTGTGTAAATTTGAAATTGATTGAAAAAAAAACATAGATGTATATATTAAGGATCTACAAAATATGGGATACAATATTAATAAAATTTATAGTACGATCGATCGATAGATTTTACAACAAAATGAAAAAAATCATTGCAGTCTAAAACTTGAAGATGTTAAGAAATGATAAGCTTACCATATGTACCAAAAATTTCTAGAAAATTAAAAAGAATTTGTTCAGAGAAATTTCATATAATATTTTATTCTCCTTTTGCTTTAAATAACTTGCTAAACAATTCAAGAGATAAATTGTCCACCATGCCCATCAAATAGTTTACAAAATCTCTTGCACTCAAGCCATTTGCCTATTATAGTGAATCAAAAGCCAATTTATCTACAAGATTAGCCCAGCAGAACTATATTATAGAATAAAAGAAGTAATGAATACTCCTCCATTTTCATAGGACTCAAACAATACCCTGGTCAATTTATTTAAAGCAAAAATTGGTTGTACTGGGTGGATAAAAAAAGAAAAATTAAAGAGGCTTGGACCATAACCAAAGATCATTTTGTGATAAATAAAAAAGATACCAGCACCCCTATCTCAAAGAAATGGGCTCTCTAAGATTTCAAATAAAGTTTACGTAATTAATTTGAATATAAGCAAGTATACTTAAATACCACCGATAGCTATGATTATGGTATGCATTGTATTGAAAGCATGCTGAGCATGAATAAAGCCAATTCTTTAAATAATACATCTGCATTTTTTTTTATAAATGTCTTAACATTTATATGTTTAAACTTTATAGTCTCTGTAAAAATATTTTGACAGCTTGGAATATCAATTTGTTAGAAAAGAACTCTCATAAAATAAATGAATTAATGGATTTGACTCTAAATAAGGAATTACTATGAAAACAGATGTAATTACAGATTACAGAATAAAATGTTATAGAAACAATATTCAGGAGATGATGTGTTAAGTAATCTTAAAGAACATCAATTTATTTTCATGCTCTTACAGATATATAAGATTTACCATTGCAGTACATAGATTGAATAATAGACATATAGTGTTATACAAGGATTTTTGCAAAATTCTCATCATATTACAGTGAAACCATGTTTATATGAGGATTTCTGCAATTTATCTTATTGTGTTAGAGCAAAACCATGTTGTAAGATACCATGCTGTAGGAGAATTACCTGTACTCTAAATAACAGTAATGCTTCCTGTTTATAATCAAACTTTCTGAGTTATATTTAATTCTGGCAAATTAAAGAAATGAAATTTTTATAATTACCATAAAAATTCAGTTTCACTCTGGTCATTTATATATCTCAAGGAAAGTTCAGGTTTGATCTAATTCATGTATCCATTTGTTCATTTTCCTTGCTGCCTGTTATATTCTTAAGCATTTTGCCAACATTACAATTTAAGCATTAGTATATTTCCTGCCCTCTACTATTCAACTTTCCTTTTCATAAAGAGTCATAGGAAATTTTGATATTCATTTTAAAGATATATTGTTCATGTTTTTCATTGAAGTTCTATTTAGGATCACTCTGCAATGAATTATTTGACTTCTGAAACCCGTGTTGTCATTTAATGATCCAAGGAGTTAAAATCTTTCAACTTGTATATATATATATATTGCCATAAATCTGCTGCTTTAATATATTATATTCTTTGCCCCTTTTTTTATATGTAATTCTAATTTCATCTTTATATTATATACTATAACTGACCTAATGAATATTGGTTCTAAGTAGAATGTCATCCATGTATCTTAAAATCCTGACTATATTTGTTTTTGTCTGATCTGTGTTCACTGATTGTATATTTAGCCTGCAAATTAAATAAATAGATTGACAATTTTAACTTTTTGCCATTGTGAAGTAGTTAAAGCATGTAGTTCATATAAGTCAGAACGTATTTTAAATATAATTTTTTGTCCCAATAGAGTTTCTCATAAGAATAGCAGGGTGCTAGGAATATTTCATAATTTAACATGTCACATCAAGAACCTTATTTAATCAGTATAGTTTGCATTGACATCTTTCTGGTATTATTTTTTGTCCTTTCAATTACTCAGTCTAACCAAACAATGATATCTCTTGAATCTTCACTTTTTATGAAAGCTGTACATATGGCAGCTTATATCATTGTAAGAATAATTTAGATCGAATAATTTTTAGTTTATTTTTGACTTAGAATGATATGAGAAATATGGTACAATAGTTTTGCACATTCTTTCATCATTTAGTTTTTGAGATAATATTTATAAATTTTTGAAACAGCTTAAGTGTTTTAATGGGACTGACAAATTTACCACATTTCAAAAAATCATGACAAATAAAATCCAATGTCAAAGATGATGCTGTTTCTTGTTGTTTTTTTTATGCAAACAGCATTGTTCACTCCAAATGATTGGGTGTTTTATCTTCAAGTTCTAAAACATTTGTGTGATACGATAAAATGAAATGCATCACAATTTATGGAAAAGTGGGAGTGCAAGATTTACCACAACATTGAGCCAGTACCACATAATCTTGAGTGTGAAACAATTTTTTTATTAAAAACAGCATGACCCAGTGTCTCTATAAGCCATATTTACTACATAATCGCACTTCATGCAACTTTTTTTTATTCTCTTGAATGAATAAATACCTAAAAAAAACGTTTTGCTGACTTGGAGGTGATGAAAAAAAAAAAAGACAGGCATTGAAAGAAATCACTTTGCAAGTGTTTCAGGTCTACCTTGAAAAGTGAGAAACATATTTAGACTCATGCATTGTATCAAATGGACAGTAATTTGAAGGAGAATCATTTTGTAACACTTAAAAAATAAATACACAATTTTTTATTACAAAATTCCATGTTTTTTTTTGGGTATCTATCTTCTCATATAATTGATATTAACCTTACCTTGATTAATGCCATTATGTTATAACTACTATATATATTCCTTCTATTTTCTTTTAATTTTTTATATCTAAGTTATGCATCATCCATTGGCATTTTTCACTATAGGTGATATTTGATATTGATTTTATATGAATAACTTATTTTCATTTTCAAATGTAGTGTTATGCCTTTTTCTGGTGGCTTTTAAGAATTTATTTAGTTTCTTTTAAAAGATTTTGTCATTTTTAAATTTGGCTTTTTTTTTCTTTTCTTTACAGTTATGTATTTTTTGATATATATTTTGATTATTTGGTTGATTCATCATAGTCAAAATTTTTTTAGATTCATCTTTAGCTTCTTTTATTTTCCTAAAAGCAATGGATATTCTCACTATATTGAACAAGCTTGTGTGTGTGTGTTTTTTCACTTCCTTTGAAGTTCACGTATGAGTCATTCATGATCTGCCCCATATTCCATTCTTGATTCTATTTCTGAAATTAAACCTAAATTTTTTTAGCATTATTATATAAAAAATGCTGTCTCTTTCTTGTGAACTTTATCTGGAAATGTCCTTGTGTATAGACGGTGCTTTGATTGCTTGAAATGTGTATTGGCAATAATAAAAAAAAAGATTAAATTTACAAAAACGTAGATCTGCTATCTTTTTTTTCTAATTTTAGTTTACAATTTATAAAAGTATATATTATTTTTGCTAGTTTAGTCAATTTCATTTGTTTTGAATATTTTGGCATAGACTTCTAATAATGTTAAAGGTGCATCTGTGAAATCTGATTGATATCAATTAATCATTCACAGGATATTTTTCATTAATTGTTATCAACATTATGAACAGCTACTTGTAAGTAAGAATGGCCATTGTATCACTAGAAGAAGAAAAAAAAAGAAAAACACATATACATCTACATGTGTGACATAATAATTTTTTAGTCTGTTATTTGATGACATTTTGTGATTATGTCTTAACTTCTACTGCAATTTTTTTTTTTTAAGTCTTTAAAAATCTCACCTAATTATAGTTTTATTAGAGATATTCTTTCATCAAATGCCATTAACTTTTTAATACTACTTTTGAGATAATCTTTATAATCCAAACAGTCTACAGTTCCACTAAAATCTTACTCAAGTACATTTTTTAGGAAATTGATTGTTCTTCATTCTTTTAATATGCCCAATTTAAAAAAGGTATGCTCCTACCATAATGATTCAATATCATTTTCTAAACAAGCTACAGAACATATCAATTAATATTATGATCTGGCATTCACTTCAGTGTTTTATGTTGTTAGGAATCACTTTTGCCTTGCAATAGTGATTCATTATCATCTTCTAAACAAGCTGCAGAACATACCAATTAATGTTATCATCTGGCTTTCATTTAGTTTTTTATGTTGTTAGGAATCACATGTTTCACTTTCCTATCATAAATTTGATTGAAATATTTACATCACCACTATGATGGTGATATTTTTTATGATATTGTTCCTGACAATTAAAGCCTCACCATTTTTTATTATTATTGTTCTTAAATAAATCTATCAGTATAGTATAACTTATATTATTAAGTCATAACATATTAATGCCTCCATCTGTCTTACTTTGATTTAAAGTCTGTTCATTCAAGGATCAATTTATAATTTTTTTTAATTTCAGTTTTTTCCCTATATAATAATATGATTTACTAGATATTTAAGTGGTTTTAATAATAACTGCATTATATACATCAACATTATTATGAATTATATTTAAATCCCTCTCAGGAACTTGTCAAATTGACTTTTAACTTAATTAAGGGACTTATCTTCCAACATTATTAGTCCTTTTTCTGTTCATTTTTAAAATAAGATATTGATGTTTATGATTTTTTCTCTCATGTAATTTGCAATTATGTTATACTAATAATAACATGCTTATCATCAATTGTATCAATGTGATCATGTAATATTATACTGTGTTATAAACATTGAAAATATGTTATAAGACTAAATAGTAAACAAATCAATTAGAAAAAAATAATGCAGAATAAATACAGTAAAGAAAAATTATGAGTTCTTTTTATGAAGATTGTTTGTGAAATACTATATACATTTTATAATGAAATGAAAGGCATAAGCAGTAAATGTAAAGAATTTTACCTTACTGTGACACCATCAAACATCACATGATCACCATCTCTATACTAGCACATAATTTGTTGCAAACAAAGACAAAACTCCCCATACAGTAGTGCCACAAGCCAGAAACTAGTCTGGGGATATTGGATGAGTAGGCACTAGATAGGGATTTTATGCACAAGCCTTCTGGCATCCATTGATTACTCTGTTTGGCACAGGGTGGCACTACTGTATGGGGAGTTTTGCCTTTGCTTACTGTGACACCTTAGATTTTCTAAATCCCTATTTACTTATATATTTAATCCATTTCTGATCATTATAATAAATTTTCCAAATTATAAATGACAAATAAAATTATATTTATAACAAAAAAATCTTATTTTATTGATCAAAAGAAAGTATATGACTTTATATATAAACTTTTAATTCGAGGGATTGCTATGTGATAATAGAATGTTTAACAACAATTCATACTTATTTTTTAGTACTGTTAGATAAATCTTAGCTTTGTACATATATCATTATTCATTTCAACAATTGTGAAGGATTCTCTGGACTTTATTACAATCAAGTTTTTCTGTACAATCTACTCATGGATCACCCATTTGAACCCATAATAACTTAGTTCTCTTTTCTATCTAAGAATATCTACAGTTCAGTGTTTGGTAGCTAGTTGGGTTGGGCATGAATTAGCTACCTGACAAAAAAATGCTAGTTTAAAAAATTATCTGGAAAAAAAATCTATCTTATATTTGAAGTCTAGTCTTGCACCAATTATTACACCATAGGCTTTTTCTTTAACATTGTTAAGCGGTTTTTTTTTTTTGTATTTCATTTGATTTCATGAATACTATTTTAATTAATATATATTGTCTCATTACTTTTGTAAATAACTTTTTATTCAAATTTGTAAAAAAGTCTATGTTTTAAACAGTATTATTTTCTCAATTGAAAAAATAGTAACCATGGAAAAAAGACCAACAATGGGAATTAAATCCCAAGAAAGAATCAAGTCTGTGTATTGAGATGATATCAAAATTTAAAATAAAATGGGGACTTGTAGAAGTTGTATTTTTTAATACATGTATTGTATGTAAAAAATCGTTTTAATGCGTGGTTTCTTATTAGTATATGAAATGTTTAAAATTTTGTATCTAAGAAAAGCTTAAACAATTATGACCAATCATCACTGTTTACATATTCTTAAGGAAAATATTTTATTTTTGAGTGAATTGGGGGAGAGGTTAGTTTTCTAAGTTTGCTTACTTCTTTGATCTATTTACTACAATTTGATAAATTTAGATTAAAGCAATTCGTAAAAAGTTGTAAACAAGCAAACAAAAAAAAAAAAATAATGTATAAAATGCAACCTAATTATTTTAGTAAACAAAACACTTAATTGCTTACTGTGTACTTTGAAAAAAATAATTTATTTCCTATTTAGATGACCTAAATTTCCTGAATTAATATTGCTAAGAAAATGTTTTTTTAAAATGAATCTACTGGCATTTTCAAGGTCATTTTCCCCTAGAATGATTTATCATTGGCAGTCATCCAAGATACTATTTATAACTATTGTAAGTGTACACACACCTGCAAAATTCTGTGTTTACTCTTTGTTAGCTTTCAGTAAAATATTTCTTCCTTTTTTAAAAAAATGCTATTGTTGTATAAAAATAGACGGACGTATATAAAAATAGTTTTAACTCATTTAATCCCTTTCCTAGTAAATTTTGCACAATTTTTATTTGAATTATTATCCACTAATTTGCCCATCTGCTAGAGGTCTTAGAACAAAATATAATGTATGGGTTAGGGATAAGAGAATAAACTATATTGAAAAAGATTTATTATTATTGTATCAACGGGATGCTATTAATAATAAACTACGTTTGAAGATGATCAAGGTGAAGCAGTCGTAAACAGCTTATTGCCTAGATAATCCAACCTACGGCTTAAAATATGCATGCTTTAAAGTAAGATTATCGCTTTAAGTAATTTTTTACGATTTTTTTTTTCTATTTTCATAAAGTTCAAGGAAAGAAAAATTTAGTTATGAAATATTATTGAGACTATTAATCTATATTATAGTTAAATAGAAAATGTGTGTGTGTATGAGAACAGAATTCTTATTTTATCATGACTTATTGACGTTTTAAAAGTGCTCCTAACCCTAATCCATCCATTATATTTTGTTATAAGTCCTCTAGCAGATGGGCAAATTAATGGCTAGTAACTCATATTCTGTTTATAATACACTTACTATTGTCACAAAATTATTTGAATTCACTGTACAAGTGTAATATTTGTGTTCTGAATACATTCATTTGGGGATATTGATCTTAGATAAATATGTTTAAAATGAACAGTAATAATCCTTAACATGTATTATTATCAAAAGTGGCTTTTTTTTTTTTATGATGAAAATATATGAGGGCAATGTCTGGACCAACTGACAAAAGCTGTTTCTGTCAGAAATGTGTCTTTGGGGGTAATTTGCTTTTTTATGCATCTTTATTCGTGTTTTGTATAGGAAGTTTGAATTTTTGTAATATATCACGAGTAAAAAAAAAAAAGTATTCTTCCAGAGTGGGTAATGAACTGCACGGGACATCACTTGTACTGGATGGAAAAAGAACCTTTTGACAGGTATATATTCTCAAATATCAGAACCAGACTTCTCTCCCTGTAACACTGGGGTTGAATAATAAATTGCTTGTTGAAAGGGCTAAATGATTGTATCTAGAGACAAAGCACATTGACTTCATCCTAAAAATGAATTTGGACTCTCTTCCTACCAGTTAGTTCCTGGTGTTGAGAAGAGGTTTTCAAAGACTCGGCTCCCAATGTCAGCTATGCGGGTCGTGATGAAGAGAGCTTTGATCATCTGGTCTACTCTTGTCCAGTGTTATCTCCAATCAGAGATTTTGTCATTGATAAGGTAGCACTTGACATTAGAGATGTGCTTTCAGTAAAGAACACCATTAAGAATGGTCTATTTGCGAATGTTAGACTCTCTATTTTTCTGACATTCACAATATAGTTGACAAGATGTAAAATAATCTTTAGAACATTAAACACACCAGTGCTAGACATATTCTTGATGTTCCTTCTACAAGCAAAGAATAGAGACTGTGCGATGTCACCTGATCTTCTGTTTCGTAATACACGGGATAAAGTGGTTTTTCTCAATCTGTGAGATAATGTACGTGAAATCACTCTCGAACCAATATTCTGACAAAAAACAATGATATCACAAGCATCTAAGGTTTGAACTTATTGTAAATCTTATAGTGAACTGTATGATATATCAATGCTTTATGACAATACCATGAATGTGATATCCACGAGCATTGATTGTTGGTCTTGCATTAAAGTCTAATGTATAGTATAAGACAAGTTATCTTGAATAAAGTTTTTTATTTATAAAAAAAAACAACTATGATAATGAAAACGTGATAACAAAAAAGAATCTGGACCAACTCATAATTGCTGATTCTGCTGGGAATATCTTTAGGATCATTTACATTTTAATATTCAGATGTTTCAAATGTGTGTAGGGTTTGAAGTTTTATAGTATATTGTCACAAAGTTATACCGTATTATATGTATATAGTTTTGTTAAACATATTCACCCACCTACATACAGAACACAGAAGCCTTTTAACATGTATATACACATTCTTGTGATACAATTTAAAAATTATAGAGATAAACATTTAAAAGTCCAAACATAAAAATACCATAATATAGAGACTGGTATACTATACTGGAAAAATTTATTTATTTAAAATTACAGCTTAGCACTACTTTCAACCAGGTTAGTCATTTTTGTAGAACTAATATAGGTTTTAGGTCGGTCTTTTCATAGAACTAATATAGGTTTATATAAATAGAATGTAGAAATTAAAGAATATAAATATATCATTTATGTGATAATGCAATGCACGAGTCTCCTGTTTACTGTGTTGCTTTTATTTGCAATAAATCATGCCTTTTTATATATTTTTTTTTGATCATTGCCCTCAGCGCAAACAATTTTATGCTTGGGACTAAGCCGCCATATTGAATTTTTTAAAATACTGGCCTGAGACACAATTTTCACAATAACTTCAGTTTTAATTATGTTAGAGCAAAAACAATTACATTGCTAGAAACTAGCAAAATTAAGGAAAACAATAAGCATAAAATAAATAGTGATAACTATATAAAAAATAAGAAAAAAAGAAATTTTTACATCCGAAATAATTATTATTTTATTGTTTGTTCATAATTTGGAAATTAACATTAACTAAAATTCAAATTATATCTTCAGTGATAATTTCTTTGTAATCCTCACAAAATTATCTTTCTAAATATGTATAACATGTCTTATCTGAGATAATCCACAGCTTTACAATCTCCAAAAGAAGTCGGATATGACTTCTTCATTTTTATCTTGTACCCCAAATGTTCTAAATGTCAAAGGCATCTATAAAGAAAAAGATTCATCCTAATAAAAGATACAAAAGAAATCATCATAGCAATTGGCTTTTTGTCTATTTAAAACTAAAAATTGTAGGCTACTGTCTATATCACTGATAAAATGAGTTTCATCTCATTTTATAGTTTTTTGTGTACATGAGTGATATTTATATTCTTTATGAACACCAGTGATGTTTATATTCTTTATGCACACAAGTGATGTTTATATTCTTTATGCACAGAAGTGATGCTATCTTGTTATATTTATTATATCATATAGATATAATTTATTTGCATATAGTCCATTTGTTAGCTATAGACTTGAAAATAATGTTATGAAACATATAGAAAAACCAGAGTGACTCCAAAGCATGAATAAGAATAAACAAAAACATAAACAAGAATCATAATTTGATTATATGCTTTCGTATGCGATCTTTGTATACATTTTATTATTAGTTTTATAACTCATTACTTGTAAACACAAACATATTAAATAAACATAATTATAAATAATAAATTATTATACTTTTTGAAAATCATTATTTGTATAAAAGTAAGTGGATTAGTGTAGGTAGAACCTTAGAAAATTACGATAGATATGAATTCTATATGAGCATAAATAAATATATAACTACAAACTAATGCACACTAATTACAAACTAAAATTAATAAAAAAGAAATTTTTTCAAAAATTTAAAAAAATTAAATATTATTAAAAAAATTAAAATTTTACTTATGAGTCATTATGTTGAAGCTCTATTGTAGACCTTGTTTGTGAATAACGTGCAGCAAATGTTAACTTGCATTCGGTAAATGATTTTTTTTCTTTTATCGCTTTGTGGTAAGTACAAAAGTTATCAAAAAAGAAAAAAAATTAAATACTGTGGTCAATTAAAACTGTTGCCAAAAATCCAAATTTCCACCGATTTTTTTGAGGTAAACATTTTCTGAAATTACGTCATTGAGCTATCAAATGTCCGTATTTTGGTTGACGTCATGCTTATACTTTTTACGTCGGTAAAGAAAGAAAACAACATGTCATCCAACAAGCGCTCATGGAGTGCAAGCAGCTAAGTAGATTGAAATTATGTTCAGATTCGATTTCATGTTCCAAAAATATAGACCTAATACTAGGGTCTGTTTTAGCACATTTGTATATATTTGTTTTGTGCTAATTTTGTAGCACCAGTTGACATGAGACTCACCATAATAAATATAAAAATAACATAAAGAGGCATAGTTTATTCCAAATAATATCAATGCAATAAACAAGAAAGACTTGTGCATTGCATTATCAAGTAAATGGTGTATTTAAATTATTTAACTTATAAATTTTATTTATATAAATCTATATTAGTTCTATTAATATGACCGACCTGGTGGAAAATAGTGCTAAGCTGTAGTTTTAAATAAATTAAACTTTCCAGCCTAGTATGTCATCACTATTAATTTTGTTATATTTAAATTAAGGAAAGAAGAAATATTATTGAGTTACACATTTTATGTGCATCTTCGAAAAAAAACCACACTGTATTTTACTTTAAATCAGGGGTGGGCAAATAGCACCCCAAGAGTCACATGCGGCCTGCTAAGAGTGTTTATATGGCCCGCCAAGACAATCAGAAAAATCCGCCTTGAACTGAGATTTCCTTCCCGTGTACGACCGAAGATTCATCTCTTATTTCCACTAGGATGGCCATGTCAGTACCCATATGCAGTGTAGATACGGTGTGCAGTGCTTTTCCAGTTGATCTGGTTAATTTCAATTTTGTCTTTGCATTAGCAAATATATACATTTCCAATTTTAGTGAAACCATGAACCCTCCGAAAAAATGTAAAATCGGTGGTAATGTGTTTAATGAAGAATGGACAAACAAATATTTCTTTGGTAATACAGGGAATAAAGCAGTGTGTTTATTGTGTCATGAACCTTTGCTTCCACAAAGTGGCCCCCGATGCGGCCTCTGCCAGCCTCTGTGGCCCCCGATCCAAAACAATCGCCCACTCCCGCTTTAAATGAATTTGTTTTTCCTTTTTATTATTTTATGAACAAAGATCTGTTATTTTTAAACTCATGGCAAACTTTAAAGTAGGATATTTTTTTTTTGCCATTACATAAATTATTTTCATTTTATCGTTTAATAAAAGCATTTTAAGAATTCTTTTAGATCTGGCACAATTGCTAAGATTATGATTTAAAATTGAAAATCATTCAAATGAACTTTTTAAAAGTGAAGAAAAAAATAAATATAATTGAATATGTTCGAATGACACAACAATAATATTGTACACAATTTATGAGATATTAGAAACAAGAAAAAGTTATTGCAATGTCAATAAATATAATACAGATATGTGAAATTTAATTTTTTTAATTATCTTATAAATTTGAATATTTTTATTTTTTATTGACTATTTTTTATTTAAAATAGTGAATAAGTGAAGTAGCAACTGTGGTCTTTTCATTGTGATTTATTTAATTTGATCAAATTTTGGCTACATATAATGGTGCATTTTTAAAATTGCTTGATTTTTTTCCAAAATAAATTTTTCAAAATCTCAAGTCTCATAATCTCAAAAAGATACTATCCAACATTTCTAATAATTCATATACTTACTTTGTTTTCAGTATTAATAACATATATTCCAAAACACTGTCCAATTAAGGTCATATCCATGTACTTGATATGACATTTCTTCAATATATATATGTAATACATGTGTCGAAATGAATGTTTTTGTGAGTAAAAGATGTTTTATTAAACGTGTATATATACTGGTATATATTTTTTCTTGATATCAATTTAGAGAAAGCTAATTTTTCATAATTTCTTGAGAACAATTTTGATTAACACATAATTTTGCAATATGTGTTTTAATATATAGGGGGTTTGGACTCAGACTTTTACACGACCATCCATGCTATCTCATACCACTGATGTATTTGATCACACACATCAAAAAAAAAAATCATCAATATATGTATTTCGTGCTAAATCAGCACTCATCAGTTGGTCCAGATTATCATCTCCACACGTATATACAATCAAAGCTCAGCTTATATTAAAATAGCCAATCTTCATATGTTAATGGACAGGCTACAAACCACTCCACCCCACAACTCTTCAGCCATCTATTTCATTGAAAATCTGATGATAGAATGCTCAAAGCCCACCTTAGTGCCAACCTCATTCTACCCATGTTCACCACATGTCACTCTGACCCCTCATGTACAGGACATAATCCATTTACATACATATATGAGGGATGGGCAGACCTTACAGCACTTTATTTTGAAATGTGTGTGTTATTAATATTACCATAATTAAAGTTTAATTTATATACCATAATTAAAGTTTAAGGCAACTTATTTCACTTTTTGAAAAAAAGGTAGTTTTAAAAAATAATTTAAAAATATATGAAAATATATTATTGACCAGAATCTTATATATCTAGCATATTTAAAATTAATGTTTATTTATATTTTGCCAATTATTTATCTTGCTTTTTGAAGATATTTCTTGCAAATATCTTCTATAAATGTTAAATCCTTTTAGACAATTATGATCACTATATTTGTCATCTTAAAAATTTAACTCAAAACTAGAGAATATCTTATTTATAGAAAGTTGAAATTTCAAAATGTAATCAATCAAAATTTATTTTACTTTTCTACTCTCATCCATTTTCTATACATGATTTCCAATTAAATATATACAAAATTTAAAATATAGATAACTATAACTAATTAAAAAAAATAACATTCCATTCCATATATTGAAGTAGAATGTAATGCATTCCAGTTTCATTTAAAATATAGCATATGTTAATCACTAACTTGCACCTGTTCATAGTGACATTGATCAAGTGATGGTTCCTCTGCTATTTCAAATAGAGCAAAATTACTGATTAAGATTTATATCCCTAAATAGAAAGTAGGTTAAAGTAAAGAAGGGTTCCCCTCTTTTCTTCCATAGCGTAAGCTTGTGGTTAAAACACCTGTAGAGGTCCCTACTATCGCATTTTATATGCATATTATCGAGGTTATAGCCTCAGTAAATATTACTTACGTAATCAATGTGCATTTAATAAATTTATAATTACAACTTTAAATTACTGTAATAGATTTCTAAATATAAAATCTTTCCATTGACTCGTAAATCGAAAGATTTTGCGAGTATTAATGTGTAATAAGAAATGTGGACTTAATCAGTGAAGTATTGAATAGCTTCACGCTCGCAGATCTAACCGCTTCAGCTTCACCTATTTAAATAGAAAGTAGGTTGAAGTAAAGAAGGGTTCCCCTCTTTTCTTCCATAGCGTAAGCTTGTGGTTAAAACACCTGTAGAGGTCCCTACTATCGCATTTTATATGCATATTATCGAGGTTATAGCCTCAGTAAATATTACTTACATAATCAATGTGCATTTAATAAATTTATAATTACAACTTTAAATTACTGTAATCGATTTCTAAATATAAAATCTTTCCATTGACTCCTGTAAATCGAAAGATTTCACGAGTATTAATGTATAATAAGAAATGTGGACTTAATCAGTGAAGTATTGAATAGCTTCACGCTCACAGATCTAACCGCTTCAGCTTCACCTATTTAAATAGAAAGTAGGTTGAAGTAAAGAAGGGTTCCCCTCTTTTCTTCCATAGCGTAAGATTGTGGTTAAAACACCTGTAGAGGTCCCTACTATCGCATTTTATACGCATATTATCGAGCTTATAGCCTCAGTAAATATTACTTACGTAATCAATGTGCGTTTAATAAATTTATAATTATCTCCCTAAAGAAAATATAAAAATTATTACCATATTGCATTCGAAGTTGTTGCCTTTGCGTATGTAAATTAAAGTGGCAATGTAACAGCAGCACAGTATTTTGGATAATAACTAGCTGAAAAATGATACAACTTGATAAAACTAGAATAAGACTTAAGAGGGATTAAGTATCATTAGCTATAATCTCTATAAAGGAATTGTAAACTGATAACAAATTGAAGACTTTATTTCCAGGAGGTTTACTAGCCAGTTACTACTATACGTTCATCAATAAACCATTTAAAGAGTTTGCAAAGTTGCGGAATTGAAATAATACCAAGTAGAAGAAAAAAATATACAATTTTAATAAATTAAAACTCATAGAATGTAATGAAACAAGATTATTGGATCATTTAAGAAGTTTGATATTAGTACTGGTTTTAGTGGCATTTGTTCAAACAAAGTAGTGATTTTGTTTTATATTGTACCGGACCATACTCCCTTGCGGATTTCTAATCCTAATCTTGCACCGAGCATGAAGTGACCAAGATTTAACAGGGAAAGAAATGGATATCAATTTAGCCTATTGTTTGTACTCATATATATTGGTACTTCCAGCTAAACTGATAGAAAGAGTGAATTGACAGGACACTGCCAGTTAAAAACCCCCTTAGTTGATATCTTATTCGAATGCCCGAATGTTTTGAAACCTATGGTAAGTACACACCTTTGAAAAGTCTACAGATAGCTTTTGTGCACCACTTCTAGAAAAGAATAAAAAATGAATTTTTCCCTCCTCCTAGAAGGGTGTGCAATACCATAAGTTCAGTGGTGCATGAGAATAAGATTTAACACCCCGCTAGAGCGATATCCCGTGTGGCTAGCTCAGTCACTCTACATCTAGGGTCTTCAATGGGTAAGTTAAATGATTATTACAGGTACGTGGTTGATAAGGAAAGAATACATTTTATCAAATAAATAATAATACGAAAACGAAACAAGTTTAATATTATGATTAAATATTTATTTAATCCCAAATACTCACCACCGTTTCATACTTAAAATAATATAAAATTAAATAAATGATTTACTATCACAACCCGTATATATATTTGATGCTTTTAAATATATAAATACAATTTAGATGAATACGAAAATAGATAAAATACAATTTTAAATAAGAAAAATAGCAAATCCCTAAAGCTATTTACAATACAATATTTCATAAAGAATGGAAGTGAGACGTCTGAGCCTTTTTTACCCTGTAGAATTAAGTTATACTTTGTGTGATTTGATATACAGATGTTTTAAGATAAGAGATTTTTGGTTATACAGGCATACACTTTTACTCAGGACTTTAAAACCTTTTTTATTGATAGTAAATACAATAAATAAAAAAAAACAACCAACTCTGCATAAGTATATTTGCACTATGAAATATTTCACTAATTTCATATTTTTCAACATGTCAATAAGGTTGCATAGTTCAGATACCATATAGTACTCAACATGAGGTACTGTATCTATTTGTCTTTTACAATAAATTCTTATACATGTATATACATGCAGCACAATTATACCCTTACTACTATTCTAAATATAGTTATTAGAGGACTTGCTTACAGGGAATCTATAATAAATAAATCCCTTCTTGCACGCATCATGAGGTGCAGCAGTGACAAAAGTAACTTAAAAGAATATACAGATAAATATATTTTAAAATACTCAATATGAGGTATTATATTTACCGAACATTTAAAGCGTATGTGCGCATATATACACATGTATATTTATGTATGACAAATTTCAGGAGTAATGACAAGAGGGAAAACGAATAGCAACAAAAAAAATCTAATTGCAACCGCTGTTGAAAATACTAGAATTTGAAATAGAAAAATTGACTCAAAAGATTTAAGTAAAAGCTTTATCATTTATGCCCCTAATAACCGTAAATTCAATATACGTATGTGAGAGACAACTCTCTCTCTTTTTAAATGATTAATAATAATAAAAAATAATAATATATTTAATCGGAAATATCAGAGTTAATTATTTCAATATTAATAAAGTATTTGTAAAATAAAAGAAACTTATGTAGGCATCTTCCTTTTCTCCGGACTGGGATCGGCTCTGAGTGTGTCAAGTCAACTGGCTGTGCGGTGAGGATTACATCTCATTCAGGCATAGGCAAGGTGGCTTTTGTCATCATCATGGGTGGCTGGAACTGGCGTGATCACATCTTGGCGGCTTGGGACAGAGAAAAGGCGGTGCACTGGCTGGTTGTCTACCCCACAGTTATTTTTTTTACTGGACTCTCTGATAGATTGCTTCATATTTTCCTCTGTTTATATATGATAATAATTTTTATTAAATGTTCATTTGCTATCTTGACTGGTTCAGTAAATCCTTAAGAAATCATTAGTTCTTAAAAGAACTGTATAATGGATTTCTTAAAAAATGTCAGCAGTAGTCTTGTCCATAAATTAATCTCGAAGTAGCTGGTTGATTGGAGAATTCTGGAACCAAAGTAGTGAACTACTTGAATGCCAAAGAAAGAATGAATCCCACTCCTAAGAACCAATTCAGATATCCCCCCTGAGAAGTATGAATCAGCCAATCCCTTTAATTTAGCTTATCACTTAGATTATAACATTTCTTACAATTTTTCCTATTAAATTTTACATTTTAGGGTTTGATATGGTGATTAGTTTCCATCTTGATTACTCAGACCACTTGATTACAGCTATTTAATTCAAAAGAATTTCTATTTTTTATATAAAAAAGATAACATTTTAATTATAGCATTATCAAACATGTTGCTTTTGGTCAGATTTTTGCAAAAGCAATTAACATTCTTTGCTTACAGAATATAATTAGTTTTTAGAGAAATAATTAAAAAAAATGAAAAATATGTACAAGTATGTTGGAACAATTACTTTAATTATTTATTTTACTAATATGTTCCAACATTTGATTCATTTGTTTAATAAAGGTTGCTTTTTTCTATTTGAATTTTTCAGAAAAAAGCAAAATACATAAAATGACATATACTAAAAATATTCAAAAAATAAAATAAATAAATAAAAAAAGTACATGAGTTTATTATATGTTTGTTTCAGATTGGTGTATGTGGGTATTCTAATGCTCAGACGGAACTTCCATTATTAATATAGCACATTTATGTATTTGTTGTGCTTAATATCTATAGATTTATATGTTATCTGCTGTAATGTTCTTTACAGCATATTTTGTGCATGGACATTTGATAATGCCTGGCACAATATACTAGAGATTTCAGAAATTTGGCTGCTCTGAAGATGAGAATAAAGATAAAAACATAGTATTTCTACATTTTTTCACAGTTTATAATTGTTTTATTTGAAAATTCCTTATTTTTGATCAATAACTGATAAGATATTACAATGTTTTTCCTATGACAATTTTTTTTCATCAGAAATTATCATGAGAAATGGGTACATTTTAATGGAAATTAATCAAGTCCATTATGCAATTTTTTCATATAAATTATAATAAGTAAGGGTATATGAGCACAGACTTTCACATGACCCACCACTCTCCACACCATATCATAACACTGATACACTTGAATATATACCCTATATATTACATATATAGACACAGGTATATAATATGCTTGTGTATTTCAGTTATTATAATAAATAAATAAAAATATAAGCTATATAAATATATATTAAGAATTATAAATAAAAAGTATTTTTCGGCACATAGTTTAGTGCTCTGTTAAGCATTTATTTAAACATTAACCAATTATTGCAGATATAACCCTATCTAGTGTTGTATAATGGAAGTAAAATAATAATAAAAACATGAATAAAACAATAAAATTATGATACAGAGATTCAATACATCTTGAAAGAATTGAATATATAGAATAAATAAAAACATTCTGTACAACATTATATATACTATTTTATGATGTTTTTATATCTACTACTGCAACTATTATTATTGTTGTTAACCCTTTACCCTTTTTTGCTTCAGTAATAGTACTCTTATAATTTCTTTGATCAAATCCATTTAGTTAAATGTTTTATTTTTTATATCCATTTTATGACCATTTACATGTAACTTCAATCATTTTTTTTATTTCAACTCATTGTTTTTTATATAAATTAGTTTATTGCTGTGTTTTCATTCTTTCTTTTTTTTTTATTTCACCTATTTTCTTAATCATGTCATTATTAAATTTATGTGGCTTTTATATCCTAATGCCTTTTTTGCAACCTTTTTTTGCTTTATTTTTTTTTATTTTGAGAGCATTCTAAGTGCTATAATTAAGTTTATATACTTATCAAATATTTTTGAAATATGTTTTGATATTGCTCAATTATTTGTTTATGATTCTATGCAAGCACTGTTTCTTTATGTAAAAACTACTTCTGCATATATATGAACTGTCTGAGCATGCTCATATGAAATTTAATTACTGCAATTTATTGCAATAGATAAAATGGTATTATAGACAATTTCTACAACTGATACAAAATAAAAATTAAATTAGAAGTTGTAGAAATATTGGTCAATTTTATTTTCAAGTGATATTTTTAAGGTTTTATTTCATGTCACCAATAGGTGATATTTGTGACTGCCTGTTGTTGTTTTTTTTTTGCATTGATATGGTTATGTTGTCCTAGTCATAACAAAAGTTAAGAGTATTGTATGGATATTTTATATGTGATATAATGGTACCCAGATCGAATATTAATAAGTTTTTATTTATATAAAATCATTTATATAAGTTATATATGAAATTATTCATTTCGTGAATAGTATTCAAATAAATTTGCTTTTTTTTTAATGACCAAAGTTGTGAAGATAATTTTATAAATAGGATATAAAGTGTTTTATTCTTGAGTAATGGATTGCATTTTTATATATTATTTATAATAATGTTATTGTATATTTAAAGGATTTTGTTGTTCTAAATTTATAATAATATTTTGTATTTCAAAACATGTGGAGTAAACATTCATTAATTTTTTTTATTAGTTAAAACATTTGGCAAAAAGCCCAAACTGAATTGTCAGTGACTAATGAAAGAAGGCAAAAGAGTTAATCTAGAAAAATATGTAAACAAACAAAATAATTGTTAGGATTGTTTTTGTGTGTGTGGGTGTTTTTCAACGAAAAAATACTTTGTATCAGTTTGTAATTTTTAAATTAATAACTAGAAATTAAGTGCCATCTGTTATCATGTTAAGTTATTAATATGCACAAAATTTATCTTGCAATTGAAACCAAGTGATCTTTTAGTTGCGAATCATATAATATTGTTTTATATATAGTATTATTTTTTTAATCTTATTAACAATTCTAATTTTTAAATTTTTTTTAAAAATTATTTATGCACTTGAACATAATTTTTATGTTCTTCGTTTATATATGAATCAAAAATTGATATTGATTAATCATTGTCCTGCTTAGTTTAGAGGAGCAGTATTCAACCTTTTGGTCCAAGCATTTTCTCCCACCACTCTACAAAGAAAAAAAATAGTTATGCAAATAAAAAATATTTATTATAGTTTTTGGTAACCAAAACATAATTACCATAATAAAAGTTAAATATTTAATTTATTTAGAAACAAAGTAACTATTATTATTATTATTTCCAAAATTATTACATAAAAATACCCATGTAAAAAAAAACAATCAAAATATTATACTTTTTAATTAAAATTAATGAGAATCTTGAGTTTGTTTTGCAAAAGAATTTTTTAATATTGGGCTCTGTGTTAATCAGTTTTAAACAAATTAATCTCAAACTGACTTTTAAGAAGAACAATGTAAAAACCATTGTGTAGGCAATTGTGCAGGATAGCGTTTAAAGTGGCATCCAACCTAGAATGCAGTAAACATGGACATTTTTGTCTGACAGCTGACAAAAGCAGTAATAAATATAATGGAAATATAGTTTTAATTTCTTTATATATATATACCAGTTTACATTATTTGAATAAACTATTTAAATTAATTTTCCAAAAATAGTTTCTCTTTTGCATAACACCTGTAATTTCATCCATATACCATTGGTAATATACTATAGGTTGAGAATTGCTCGTTTAGAGCATTGATAAAATGGTGGAAAGAGCAAAAAGTCTATAGATTGCTGCTCAATCTGTCACTTTCAATGCTCAAACAACATATAGTTGTCTGAATAATGGATTATTCTATTATTTTTATAGAATAATGTCTACTGAATCATTCTGTTTTTTAAAAAAGTATATATCAAATGTTCACATCAGTTGATTTTATAATATATAGTTGTTAAGCTTTCAATGTCATAAGATAGTTTGTTAATTTTGTAATTTTTTTCTATTGCATATTGATGGAATTATTTTTATTTAAATAAAAAATCTTAGATTGTTTTCATAAACAATGAGGATTGATTATAATCAATTCTAATTGATAGTTTTTTATAATCTTTGTAATGTATTTTTCTATATCTTCATTTATCTGAGAAAGTAAACAGTAGTAATTTTTTAACTGCATATATGTGACAGTTTTATATGACATGTAATTTAATACAAATATTTTGTTTTATTTACATCCTGTTTTGAACTGGGCATTTTGAATTTTCAAATACTTATCCAATGTCTTATTCAGTTGGTCAAATCAAAGTACCCCATTTTATTAGATATTTAATATGATTTTGGACAATAATTAACTTGGAATCAAATAGTTATAAACATTGAGGGCCAGAAGTGATTGGCACTTCTAAAAAAACTAATATCAAAGTTAATTATCAAAATTACATAACATATATAGAGTAGGTTCTTTTTAATGTAAGAGAATCGGATCTGTCCAGCCTCTAATTCGGTGTGTAATACTAACCTTTTTTTAATTATAATATAATCCCTAAGATACCAGTGTTTTGAGCATAAGTGCATTTAATTCTTTGTGACATTTTTTTTCTAAACAAAGCATTAGTGATAGTTAATCCAAATATTGCACTGTAATTAAGTCATTGTCATTTCTAATAATTTTGGATCAACTAAAGGCTTTCTAACCTATGTGCTTAAAATCTTAAAGAAGAAAAACAATCCTTTAATGATATTGAACTAATAAAAAATAAAAGCTTTTTTTTGAACTTTATGAATTTACTGTTGGATATACATATATAACCTAAATTAGATCTCCCAATAAATTTAGCATCATATTAATTCCTTTCCCTAGATGATCTGTCCTATCAAAAAGCTTGTAGCCATCTATCTATTCAATTGCATTTCTTTTTTCTAGAAAATGACTTTCATCAAGAGCAGTTATGTTGATGTCAAATATTGAATAGTTATAACCTTATAAATACTGCTCTCTGTTCAAATCTTAAGCAAAGTTCACACCTTCAATGTACTTATATTTAGAAAATAAAATACTTTTGTTAATGCTTTTACTATTATTATATTGATTTTACAATTATTTTTATTATTTTGAACTGTCATGCATGTCAACTGGTGATTTAGCTGATTGTGTTGGACTATTTTCAGTTAATCTTTTCTAATTATTTTCACTTTCATGATAAACAAATAGACCCCTAAATATGACTATCCAATTACATAATCATTTCCTGAAATAATAAAACTATTTCAAATCCTGTTCTACAGCAATTCATTAATGATTGTTATCTCATGCAAGATCACAAGAACTTCAAGGCTGCTAAATGTGTCCCTATCATTGCTTTTCATTGCCAAGGGCATAGAAAAATATGAAAAAGAAAAGAAATCAATGAAAATTGCTGTGTGTATGAAGATAGAAAAATGGTTTCTTAAACACCCAATCTTATGTCACTGATGGCATGAGAGGTTCACAATGATAGGTGCTTTTACTAACTTTACAATGACATCAAAAATAAATTATTACATGTTTTATAAAACTAACACAGCATATAATACAATAAATCTAAGAAAATATAAGTATCATAAAAGACAATTTAAGAAAAAATGATTAATTGTGAATTTGTTTTTAAGTTTTAATATAGAAATTTTGCTAGTAAATTTAACAAAATCTTGATAAAATTTTGATGGAAATGATATGTAATAATATTCACTGATCATATTTCATGCCAGTCTTTTTTTTAATTTTGATGATAGCAAAATTTTCTAATTACATTTTCAAGCTTAATAGAACCTATAGTTAGGGTTGGTTTTTTTTTTTCTAAAAAAATAAATATTAGATTATATAATATATAGGGTATATGAGCACAGACTTTCAGATGACCCATCACTCTCCACTCTATCTAATAACACTGATACACTCAAGCACATATATGCTGAAAAGATAAATAATCACCAATATACATATTTCATGCTAAACCAGCAATCATCAGTTGGTCCAGATTATCATCTCCCACACATATATACTATAAGTGCTCAGATATATATTAAGATAGACAATCTTTGTACTTTAATGGACTGGCTCCAATTTACTACGCACTCCAACTCTTCAACTGTCCATCCAATTGAAAATGTGATGATGGAATGCTCGAAGGCCACCCTGAGGCCAAGATTCTTGTCACACCCATGTTGACCCAAGGTCAATCTGAACCCCACATGTACAGGACATAGTCCATTTAATACATATGTGCAAGGATGGGCAGACATCTCTACAATGTAATAACTGAAACACAGGCTTATTCTATACCTATGTCTATATATGTAATATATAGGGTATATGAGCACAGACTTTCAGATGACCCATCACTCTCCACTCTATCTGTACATGTCGGGTTCAGATTGACCTTAGGTCAACATGGGTGTGACAAGAATCTCGGCCTCAGGGTGGCCTTCTAGCATTCCATCATCAGATTTTCAATTGGATGGACAGTTGAAGAGTTGGAGTGGGTAGTAGATTGGAGCCTGTCAATTAAAGTATGAAGACTGTCTATCTTAATATATATCTGAGCACTTATAGTATATATGTGTGGGAGATGATAATCTGGACCAACTGATGATTGCTGGTTTAGCATGAAATACGCATATTGGTGATTATTTATCTTTTCAGCATGTATGTGCTTGAGGGTATCAGTGTTCTTAGATAAAGTGGAGAGTGATGGATCATCTGAAAGTCTGTGCTCATATACCCTATATATTACATATATAGACACAGGTATAGAATATGCCTGTGTTTCAGTTATTAGATTATATAATAATTTATTTTCAGATGTTTATCAATAATGAATTATAATGTAAAAGTGCAAATATACAATATTTATATCTTCATATAATTATATTTATAGGTTGACTAAAATAACAAATAATTTGGAGAAAAAGTGGGAAAAAATTATAAAGATATTTTAACTAAATTAATATTTAAAAAATGAAACAATTTTATGTAATTAATCGATTGTATCAATTTATTTTTATTTTAAAATGTCTCTCATATAAATTTTGGGTTGTTTCTTTTTTTCTATAAAAACATTTTTTTTTAAAAAAAAGTATCTTCTACTATTAAAAACTTATTTTTAAAAAAGGGAAAGAAACCATATCAACTAGACACTGATTTTGGTCATTTTATCAGTAATTTTATTGCTTTCAAACAAATGTAGAAGATTTTATTTATATCTATAAATTTCAGAAAAGAATACTTTCATCTCCATAAAGTAAATTGGAATTGTTAGGTAGATATCAGGAAAATAATTAGAACAATCATAAACTATTTTGAGAGTAATTAATTGGATTTGTATAGAAGTAAATAATGGAGTAAAAGAATTAATTATTGGATAAATGTGTATAAAGTAATTAAAGTAATCTGGATTTTTTTTTTTTTTAAGAACATAAAACACCTATTAATTGGCATTACTTGGAAACTGAAAGTGACAATTACACAAACAGCAAGACATGCTGGACCAGCAGAGGATAGTTGGAAGCTGTTTTACTCGTTATTATTTTTTGACTTGTGTAACTGTGCTGGGTAATTCTGCAGATGTAATTCATTATGGTAAATGAAGTCATAGAAACAATAACTAGGATTTAAGGACCCATCAGTCATTATTTGTCTAGAATTGTATTTATAATTATGCAATAAGATTCTTAAATTAATATAGTTAAATCTGATTTTTATATTATTTAATGTGTGTCTAACTTGAAGGAATTTTAGTCATAACTGATAGTATGTTTAGGTTAAGACATAACCGTGTTAAAAATATTTCATAATTATGATTTAAATTATTATGGCATTCAGAACTTTTAAATTCCACATATATGTATTTTTATATTCATATGAATACACTTATTTTAAAATAATATGAATTCTGTATTTGATATCAGTGATCCATTTCACATTATTCCTGAGTGAACTCCAGATTCATTGATTATTTATGCTTATGGAGATAACTCTGGAATAAGGTAATAGATTTCTGTTGTCAAATATTCACATATTTCTATATAAAAGAAGAAAAAAAAGTACTACAAATAATTTTCTTTTTTTTTTTTTTTTTAGGCTAGTGTTAATTCTTTGGATTTTTCCCTCCAATTTTTTGATTATTTGAGCATCTCAGGAATCATTTCTTTATCTTAACCATTTTTATAAAGTTACTATTGAAATGGCTCCCAGGAATTCTGCAAAAGTTTCTGCATCAGCAGTGGATAGTGATGAATCAACCAGTAGTTCCTCTGAATCAAGTAGCAGTAATGATGGAATGCGCTCCAAACCCTCAAAAATGTCAAAAAAGAATGTTGCAATGGATAAGAATAGTGAAGAATATCGAAAGCGTCGAGAACGCAATAATCTTGCTGTGAAAAAAAGCCGAAGTAAAAGCAAACAAAAGACTTTACAAACTTTGGAACGAGTCAATCAGTTGCGTGCTGAGAATGAGGCTTTAGAAGCCAAAGTGAAGTTGCTTTCGAAAGAGCTGAGTTTTTTGAAGGATTTATTTCTTGCTCATGCAGGCAATGCTCATGGACTTAATGTTGATGTGAATGAGCTTAATGGGAATAATCCCAGTGGTTTTGATACTGCTCCAGTTCCTTGTTTGGTTAATAACAAGGCTCTTCACAATGACCATGAGTACAGCCTCAGTCCAGGGATCAAGGTGGAGGCGTGATCTCAGTGTTTACTATGGATGGGGAGAAATCAGAACTTCATTTCCTGACATTAGTTAACTGATTTGTTTGTTTATTTTTTTTTTTTGTTTTATTAATTAATCGGAATGAACATTTTTTCTAATTTTAAATCAAAGTGGATAAATAGGATTCTAGAATAACTTTGCTATCATCATGAGACTCTTAATCTGGTAGAGAATTTTTTAATTTTATTATTCCTGTTGTAGCATAAGACATTTCTGAATCTATTGTGAAAATAAATATTTCTAATGAGAGAATTTTAAATAGAAAGAAATTTGTACACTGTTTTTAAAATAAATAATTTGTTTTATATAATGAAACGTATAGATTTTATAGGTATCCTATATAATTTAGTTATAAATAGTTTGTGTGGGTTGAGTACACACAATTATTGGCTAAATAGCAATAAGTGAAATGAGCCATTTTTAAAATATTTGATGTAAAAAAAATTTAGTTTAGTGAAGTTTTAAGGAATAGTGCCTTAATGATTCTCTACTAGATATTTCTGGATACTGTGCACTACTGATGATATTATGAATGAATTGATATTCAATGAAATATCAATTACATAAGCTTTTTTTTTTCACCAAGTGGAATCCAAGTGTATGCAGTATTGCAAACAAATATCAGAAAAAGAAATATATTTTTGAAAATGATGTTTTTTTTACTCCCCATTCGCTCCACAGAATCCAAAATTTTATAGAATATTTTCTTAGAAGTATTTTAGTTAGTCTGTTACTTTCTTTTTGTAATTTTTTAATTTCAAATTGTCATTTGTAAGCATTTTTTTATTTTATTTGTGCATATGAACACTTAAATGGATCAATTATTTGTTGAATGGAAGTTTAAAAGATAGGCCATTCGCATTATATAAATTACTTTGTTGTATAGTTATTGTTTTTTTTTTTAACTTTTAAAATTATATATATATAATGTGTACAGTTTTTTTTTTTTTTTGCTACTATGTATAGCCGATTCAGCACCATTTTATCATTCTTGTATATAATAAGTATTTTTAATTACACATCTATAATCATCAAACATCAAGCCAACTATGTACATGTATGTATATGTATTTGTTTATATTTATGTAAACATCATATGTAGTTTATGAAAATATGAATACTTTTCCACAGATTAATTTATATCCAAAAGCACATTTTATATGCTAAAATTATATATATGATTTTTTTTTTTTTAAAGAAATAACTACTTACATATAATTATCAAATTAACTGCTTAAAATTTATTGTGAAGAGAAAATGCTTGTATCCTAACTCTAATAATATAACTAAAAAATTTTATTTTATTACACTATTGACATTTTTTTTCTCCTTATTAAATTAACCATATAATGTAATACATTTTTTAAAATTAATAACATATACACACATGCCACATTGGATATAGATTTTTAAATTTTTTAAACCAATTTAAACAATTATTGGATTGCCCTCATAATTCTTTTTTTTTTTCTTTTTGGAGGGTTTATGGTGCTAAATTTACATTTAGAAATTGAAGATGCTTATGGATGTTTTGAATTTGCAATAAAAATCACTTTGATGTTCCAATCATGACAATTCATGTAACACTTATTTTAGAAATAGTCATCCATTCAACAATTAATATACTTTAGTTCAGCTTGGTTTGGAATTTTTTTTTCTACATATAGTTTACCTATAGAATATGTAGATGTTTATTGTCTATTATAGGTTTTTGCCCTATCACTCCCACTCTTTTTTTTTCTTTTTAAAATTAAATTTTTTCATTGTAGTTTTTCATCTTGGGCATCAGTTGAATAAACCAAAAAAAATATTTCAGAATGGCTGTTATTTTATTAGTGAATTATTTGGATCAAATAAAATAAAAATATTTGAGAAAAATCTTATTTAATTTTTTTTTTTAATCATTTTTTTTATATAATTTGTCTTATGATCACTAGGTGGCAGGTTATAATGGAAATTAATTAGATATTAAACCAAAAATATTTATTTCATTTTGTAATTTCAAATTTTTTTAAGTATTGGCAATCTTTTTTTTTTACTTGCTTAAAAATACATTTTTGGGATCAATTTTTATATAAAACATTTTTGTAGATAATCATAATTATAGTTTGTTTTGTTATTAGTGAAACATAAGCGAAAAATGGAGTGCTCGTGCAATTATTAAGGAATGGATATTTTTAAATTATAACATTTCAGAAAATGAATTTGGTTTTCTTTTAAGAAAAAATTATTTATGTTGGACTATTTGATATTAATATTCTTCACAGGCTGAATTAATTGCAGTATAATGGACATCATTGACGAAAGTAATTTTCATTTTGATGGTGTAAATCTGGTTGTATCTGGGGCTTTCTTATCATTCATATGAATGAAATACATTTATCGTTGAAAGCAATAGACTTAGGCAGCAGTTAAGAATTTTGCATATTTTTAGGCATTAGATTTTAATTTTAGATATTTTTGATAGAAAAAATTATGCTGAAATTATTTTAAAAACAAATCACAATAAAGAGAGCCCATCTATTTGTATAAAATGGCTTTCTGCAATATATATATATATATTTTCAACTTTTATTTTTGCCATTTATAAGATTTTTCTTTCAGATGTCAATCTAAGACATTTTATTAATTTAATGTGACCAAAAATTGCTGAAGTCTTTCGAAACATTAAGCTAGCATTTCAAGATAGAAAACTGACTAATTTGAAGTTTTGTGAATTGGTTATTGCAAACATTTATTTCAACTGCTGATGATATTTAGAAAATCAATTAAACACAGATATGTTAAATTCTTTATGCAAAGGCAGATTGAGATAATAAGACAAAAAGATATTGTGATCAAATTCATATATGGTCATTGATAGTTTGCTATTACTTCTCTTTCTTACCACAATTTTTGTAACATTTGATTTTTTTAAAGGTACATTCTCAATGCGTAATTATTAATAGACTTTGTATATGGCACATTCTTAATATATGTGTAAATTTATTTTATATATACATTGATATATTTTTTATTGTTGAAATATATACAGGTTGAGTGCTATTAATCTGGTATCTTTGATTCCAGAGCTTTTCCAGATTAATGATTTTGATGGAGGTCAGAGGATTAATACACTGTGAACTGTAAGAAATTTAAACAAATATAGCAATTGGATATTTTATATTAAACAGTTTTATATTTGACTATAGGATTACATCTTACATAATAAAAAAAGAACTTTACTGATCTGTTTTTAATTTATGTGGTTTACAGTAATATTTTTGTCTTATTTTTTTTGCTCCAAGATTTCTACCAGGTTTTCAATAAAATTCATATATATATGGTACATAATCTGCAGAAATATGTTTATAAAATATTAGTGATGAAAATTGTTTTTTTTTTCACTTGTTATTTTCTAGGGGGAAAGTAAACATGCTCTTTCACTAGAGCAGTAGGGTCATTTTAACAGCTCAAAGGGTATTGTATTGTTTGAACAGTATACATCTAACTTATTCCGGATTCATGTTTGGATTTTAAAATGTCTAATATACACAGAAAAAATTAGATTTTTTTATTTGAAAATTAAGAAAATCATATCTTCAAAGTATTTCACCTTAATTGCCATGGTTACATTGCAATATTGCCATTTGCAAAAGAAATCTGTAGATTAGCTACTATAAGAAAATTGAGGATTCTATCTTGAACCCAAATTGTTTATACTATTCAAGAATGCATGAATGAAACTTAGTACCGTTACTGTTTTAATAAGTGAAAAGTTTCCATCACAGAATCCCTAATTTAAAAAGAACATAATAACTCCTTCACTTTTGTAGTTTATATTTTTCACGGCATACCCCAGTTCTGCCATCTACTGTGAGGCTTGAATAGTCATCCAGTATTAACTTATTCATATCTCTAGATTAGTTTCTGGCTTATGACTTTCATCATTGAGAATATTTAGATCGTATCTGATTTTTTTTTAATCTAATGGGCTATTTATCCATAATAGGTGGCATAATAATAATTGTATAAATATAAGTTGCTCTTTAAAACAGTATTGCACAAGCTACGATTGTATATGTTTTTTTCGTTTTATATATGTTCGATCTCATTGAATAGCACGTCTGCTTATTCTTGCCCATTTTTCATTTATGATTTACAGGCTCATATTGTTTTAGTGTTGAATCTTATATACATGCCACTCTTTTTCTATTCTTGAATTATTTTTTCCAGGGTAATTAATTGCCTCTACAATTCATTTGCTATTTACCTATTTTTCCCCACAATTTTATCATTTTAAGCTCATGTATTTATTTTTAATCATACGATGTCTTTTTACTTAGCAAAATTTTTTTAATGTTTATTGCATGATTAAATGATTTAGAAAAATTTCTTTTTACTTAAAAAAAAAAATACTTTTTTAAAAATATTAAAATCAATTCATTAAGAGATGTATGTGAGGTATGGTTTATATATGTCCTGGAGAAAAATAGTTATTTATTGTTTATGGACATGATAGATTATAAATGATTTTCTTTATATAAAATAGGTTACTGGATCCAAAAATTTTGTTATTCTTGTTCTATAGTCTATATTTGTGTATATATATTTACACACATTTAACCTGAAATTTTCTAGTGATCATTTTCCCAGTGTAAGCAGCTATAATTCTGGAAAAAAAAATGTAGCTTAGTATTTTGATACATTTTTAGTTAAACATGTTTTAGTGTTTTGATCTCCGGTTTTCATTATACTGAATGCTCAAATTCTTATTATGTAATTAAACATTTACGTATGTTGATCAAAATGTTTATATAATGTCCTTTTGCTGTCAAATTGTTGTTGTTTTTATTTTGTTTTTTTGCTCCAAAAAAAATCAAGGATCAAATAAAATTTGATACCTAGAATATATTAACATTTTTGGTTTATTTGTATGTAACTGGAAAGTATTTAACATATTTTATTAATTATATACTTTTTTAATAAGATTGTAAATGTCAATTTTAAAGTATTTATAATAAATAAATATTTAAAATAACTCATTTTAATCATTTGTATGTATATTTACACATTTAAATGTAGCTAATTAATATTCAAATTTTTATAAAATGAAATACCATATGATTCTAAGCTTATTTTTGCTACTTTATTATATTAACAATTACTCTTAATCTGTGTAAATATTGAGTATACATGAACACTACATGACATTGCAATTAACATCTGCAAACTTTCATAATGGATTTCTGAATAATTGGCCTTCATTCAGGGAGGACGAACAGATAGACAAAAAACTACCACATCTAGGTTGTTTTTTTTAAATCTATTATCCTAGTAAATACTGATCTCAAAACTTTTAAAGTTCCACTTAATGCTTGCATAAGACTATGATGAAGGTAAATGTTTCCATTGTATAATGCAAAATATCAACTTTATATCAAAGTTTACAAAATGTTATTGTCTAATTTAGTTTGAAGTCTATATAGCAAAATTCAACATGAGTAGCTTTGATTGCATATTAAAAATAAAAAGGCTATTATATGATTTATTTTTTTGTTATCCACTTAATCTAACCAAAATAAAAGCCAATAAAATAAGCTTATTTGCTTCCAGGCTTTTTCATGGATGCTAAAATTCTCTTGACAGTTGTACAGTTAAATAATTTCAATATATTGTGCATGTGGTATACTATTTCATTTAAATATTATATTCATTAAAAATTTAACAAATACAGTGGAATAAATGGTATAATAAACTGAAATAGAGAGAAATCACATTTATATGTGCATGTACTGTAGTCAAATCTAAATATTTATATATGTGCATATGCTCAGTCATTTTACAAAAAACTTATTCTTTATCTTTTCTGTCGTGGAAATTGATGATGAAAAGCAAAATATACAATAGCTATGTAGTATTAATTCATTTACTTGTCTGTTTGGTGATGTTTTGCTATCACAATAACATTTACACTGAGAATTTAAAAAATGGCAATTTTGTTTAAACTGGTTCCAAGCAATTCTGCCAAGTTTAAAAAAAACCCATGATATTCTTTGTTTTTGAATCCACATTAACATCACTAAAAAATGATTTTTTTATCATTCTTCAGTGGATTCTTTACTGAAGTCAACACTTTGTGACATATGTTGTGTTCATATTCTCCTTGATCAAATTTAACAATTTGGGACCATATTGAATTTTTAAAAACTGACTTGAGATACAATTTTCACAATAACTTCAGTTTTAATAATGCTACAACAAAAAGCTTTACATTGATAGAAACTAGAAAAACTAAGGAATACAATATGATCACCATTAAAAAAATAACGAAAAAAAAAAATTTCAACATCCAAAATAATTATTACTTTATTGTTTGTTCATAATTTCTAATTTAACATTAATTAAGTTTAAATTACATCTTCATTGATAATTTCTTTGTATTCCTCATAAAATTCTCATTCAAACCATATATAATATTTTTTACCTGAGATAATCTATTTCTTCAGAATCTCCAAACCTAGTCGCATAAGAATTCTTCATTTTTATCTTGTAGCCCAGAAGTTAACAAATTTCAAGGTATCTATAAGAAAAAGATTCATCCTAATAAAAGATACAGAACAAATTTCCAGAAGGTGGACATGCATTTGTCATCATAGCAATTGGCTTCTTGTCTGTCTAAAACTAGAAGTTGTAGGCTACTGTCTGTATCAATGATAAAATGAGTCTCATCTCTTCATTTTATATTTTTTATGTACATCAGTAATGTTTATATTCTTTATGCATACCAGTGAAGCTATCTTGTTATAATTATTGTCCCACAGAGATATAATTTATTTGCATATAGCTCATTTGCTAGCTATAGACTTGAAAATAATGTGATGCAAGATGTGGCAAAACTACTGACTCCACAGCATGAATATCAAGACATGGTTCTTTGCCTGCATACAATTCCATGTGGTAGTACATAACCATTGTGGCTATCACCACACACATACCATTTGAAATCTCTTTATTGGTTTTTAGTGTTCATATTTTCACATGGTACTATGTCCAGTAAATTTTGTGATTGCTTTATCAACTGCAACCTTTCTGTATATCTGATAATCAGTCTTAAAATTTATATTGTACTGCTCTATAATTTTTATATATAAAAGTCATTACTTTTTATACAGACACACTAATACAAATATAAATACACTAATAAATTATTAAATCTTTTGAGAATTATTATGTCTATAAAATAAGGTTGCCTCAAACTTGGATCAGAACCCTAAAATTATATTATACATAAACCACTTGTTATATTTGAATACAAATTTATATACTGTATAATAAAAAGCGTAAATGATTTAATAATTTATACACTACACAGACACATCAATACAAATGCAACCATATTAATAAATTATACATTTATCAAATAATTAAAAAAAATTTAAAATACTATTCAAATAATTAAAAAATTAAAATTGAATACTTATGACCCGATATCCTGATTATGTTTTTACTGGGATGAAGGCCTTGAAATGTGAATCATCGGCACATTTTTAATCCATTTTAGTAATGAATTTGGCCAATAAAGAAATTCTGCCTTTGTCTTCATGCAATCTAGTAAACAGTAGTAAAAAAAGTTAAATGAACTTATTAATAAAAAATTCAAATTTTGTCTGATTTCAACTTGCAATATGCCATTTTAAAGAGGAAATCAAGCAGCAGCAACTTATGGGATTTTTGTAAATGTCATGCATATAGGTTTCCCGTAATTTTAAAAAGAAAATTTCAATGAATCGGCTGCGGCTAGTGGCTATCATGCTACAAAAGTTCAACCCATTAATGCTTTTTTTTTCTATATATATTATTACGGATATCTTTTTTATTATTTTTAAATTTTAACAATTTATATAAATTTGAAACACCATTACACAAGCAGAGGAGTTAATACAGTTAATATTTTACATAATAATACCAACAGTCAGACATTGTTTAATTACACATGGCCACCTTAGAAGACTTGAAATTGCTCCATAACTGCTAGAAACAAAATACTTCTGTGGATACTTTTATTTGGGTGCTATTCAGCCTATTTGACTGGAATATGCCAAGAGATTTTTAAATGTTCAAGCATTTGAGTCCATGGCTAGCTTTAATGAACAAGAAACTTTAACCCAGGCTGCATATTTAAATGCTAATATAATTAATACAACTTTAACTTAATTTTAAATATTATATGATGAGTTATAGAGAAAGAATTAAGCTGAACTAATGACTTAAAATAATATCTATTTACAAAACAAAAACTAAAATACAAAATGAAATTAAATCAAACTAATTACAGAATTGTTTAGTATAGATAAGACTGCTTTAAAATAGTAAGAATTTCAATTATTTTTAATTTTACAAAGTATAAAGAGAATGAAATCTTCCTCCTGTATTATTGAATTATTTTTTATATTTATTTAGGTTTTGCTATAGCTTTTTCTAGAGTGATCACTTTTTGAAAGTTTATGGTGCATTCTTGGACAGGTTTCCCAGGTTTTTTTAATTGCTTGTCATTTCTTTCTGGAACAGCATATATTTGTATGGTCTTGTTCAGTAGTAGTCTTCTATAAAGCCAGGTACATGTCTCAGCAATGGCAGGTTAAGGATATTTGTTTTATTTCAGATTCAAATGCACAGAAACTGGGCAGTGAAACCAAATGAACACAGTTAACAAGTTTAGAACTGCATGAGGATATCAGGGCATCTGCATAGCTATTCCTCACTGAAGTATGAACTAGTCATTCTCAAAAGAGTTCATAAAATTCAGGTAATAAATCAGTTGGACAGGATAAATAACAAATTATAATAGAATGAATAGCTGCAGAATAAATAATGAAAATTTAGTAGTCTTTACACTCTTGACAAACCATTGTTTGAGTCATCCATGCCATTAATTGGTTTTCAATTTCTTCTGGTGAATCTCTTAATATATACTTATTTAATTACCGATTACAGTATTTATTATCCAATTAGTTGGAAATATTACTAATTCCCAGTAAAATATAATCCCTTCCTATCTAAACAATTTACAAAATTATTTTGATCTTTGATTAAATCATAATTTTCTCTAATTAACTAATTTTTTACAATCATTTACAATTTTTAATGTAAATTATTTCACCAAGTAGGTTTATAATCCTTTACACAATTAGTTTTCCATGATATATATACCTCGTAATATTTTGGAGTTTGTATTTTTAGTTAAAAAGAAAGATAAGCTATCTTTTCAATAGTAAATCTAATTAAAATTTCTAATTACATTACACTTTAATTATATTTTTCCTCCTCTGTTTTCTCTTGTTTATTAACTTGACATTAAGATACAAGCTTTTGATTTATTCTAAAATCTTTTTACCTTGTTTATTAAACTAATGGTCTTTTTTATTTATTTAAAAAATAATATACATTTTTTTTCTTTGAATATTCTTAAATATGTTTTTAAATGTTTCATGTAACAGGTGTATTTATGCATCTGTTACAATATATTGCATATTGTGAATATAATTAGTTATTTCTAAAGCACAAGTAATCTTAGTATGAATTTTGTCTTTATTATTTTGCAAGTTGACAATTTTTCTTTATTGAATGTCTGCTCATAACCCCATACAATGTTTTTCTTTCAATATTAAATTAATTTACTTTCATTTTGTTACTTAAAGGAAACACATTGCAATTTCTTTTGGGCATGGCAGAATGGGTATTGGTACTAGTTGGTTAGATATACTGTGGCTGCTAGGTGACACTGTAGTTCCATCAAGAAGCCTGCAAATGATAAATTTCTCCAAAAATCACAAATTGAAAAATTAAAATGCCTAAGACAAAGTAAATCAAACAAATCCTAAATTACAAATCAAAAAGAAATTGAAGAAAATGCTATAAAATTCAAATTACCAAAAGCAGAAATCAGTGAAAATACTTCAAATGAAACACCTCCTCCTGCATGAAGAATTTGACCAAAAATAAGTAAAATGCAAATTACAAAAACCAAAAACATCATGAATGCTATGCTATGTTCAAAAGCTTATGAAATAAAAGAAAAAAACCTATGAAATGAAACAAAAACTAGAATACTAAACCTCAAAAAAATTAACAAAGCTTCATTAAAGGTGGGAATACAGTACATTTTTTTAAAAAAATTCCTCTGTCTTTGAACACTTACGTGGTGGAGTATAATAATTCACAAACCTTAATAGTTTAATACTTATTAAGTAATTAAATATAGATAATGAGCTCATAGCTATTTAAAAAATAAAAGCTATAAAATACAAAAACAGAAATTGGTCTAATATATAAAACACAACCCTCCCTTCTGCACAATTAAAAATAAATACTTTTCAAAAATATACTAAATTTTATCAATATTTAAAAAATAAAAGACAAAATTTGCAAATATAGCCTGTGCAATCAAATTTCAAAACAGCAATTTATATAAGCTAAAAAGCAAGAGAAATTTACACCAGAAAGCTAATTGTCTTTCTCAAAAATTTATCAAATTAATTATTTTCTGTTTTGAAATTATGGCATAACATTTAAATATAAGTTTTTAAAAAAAATTTATAGAGATCTGCAGTAAAAAATATTACCAATTTTCTTCCAGGATGAGTTGTGAAGCATTTATAGTAGGCACTTGATGTTTGCAACATAAAAATTTATTAAAAAGAATGTTCACATTTTGAGGCTTATTGGAGCAAAGCAGATTAAACAAGGTAGTTCATCAGTTATTTGGTGGTTTAAAAATCACAACAACAATGGCATAAATTAACAGCAGGCTTTGGCAAACAATTATTTAAAGAAGGTAGCTTTGCAAAAAATAGGCAAAAATAACATTCAAATTTTTAGGCTCTTTGTACAAAATTATTTAGAGAAACATTCAAATTAATTATACTCTGCTTTGGAATTATGGCATATCATAGCATGAATTTTAGAAAGGTGGTTAAACTTCTCCATCCTGGCAAAATCAAATTTGGACATTCCTAGATTTCTCCATTAGTGATGAAATATGGGGTGTATATATTAAATTTGCTTACAAGCTATATTATTTGCAGCATAAAAATCCATTAGCTATCAAAAAATAAAATTTTTTAAAAATATAATTATTTGGGCCAACAAATTTAATCAAAATGTAACTGAACTAGACTTTTGAAATACCTGCTTAGTTTTATTATGACGTATTAATTATTTACAAGTGCTAAAAATACAAGTTGTTGAGATTAATTTTATTTTTTGACGGTGTTAATATGGATTTTTTTTATGCAGATGAATATAATATTAAACTTTCAGGCGACATTTCAAAAACCCGCACTGAAACGTAAGTAGATATATTTTTCATGTGAAACATATATTACGTAAGTGATTGTGAGAGATCTATTATGACACATTTCATTTTTGAAGTACAAACTGTGACATGTAATATGTTATACTGTGATTATATATATATGTATTTAAATCTTTAATTTATGTGTTTCAATTTAATTCATTATTTTCCTAAGAATCTCATATATAATGAAATGTTTATACAACTATTTATCATTATCTAACTTTTAACATTTCATGTAGGTTAAATGTTAATTTTAAAAATAAATTTTGTTTAATGTGAAAGTCAATACAATAATGCAGCATCAGTTTGTATTCACTTGGGGATCGGCTTTGTTTTACTAAGATAAAATAGATAAGTTAAGAAATTTAACAATAGAAAGCTAAATATCTATGCAATTTTAAAAGTTAGAAAATGATAAATAATTGCATAAACATTTCAATATATATGTATGTTATATGAGATTTTTAGGAAAATAATGACTTAAATTGATATATATAAATTAAAGATATATATAATCACACTAACATATTACATGTCACTATTTATACATGCAAAATGAAATGTGACATAAAAGACTCCACTGTTGAACTACCTTCTTGGGCTGCAACCTGTTTGAATAACCAGCTTCTCCAGAAACCTCAAAATTTGAATGTTCTTTTTGCCTATTCTAAATTGTATTGGAACTACCTTCTTTAAATAATTGTTTGCTAAAGCCTGCTGTTAAATTCTGCCATCGTTGTATTTTTTAAACCACCAAATAATCACTGTTGAACTACCTTCTTCAATTTGCTATTAGTTAAGTGTGCTGCAATTTGTTTGAATAACCAGCTTCACTAAAAGCCTTGAAATTTGAACGTTCTTTTTAATGGATTTTTATGCTGCAAACATCAAATGCCTACTATACATGCTGGATAATTCAGCCTGGAAACAATTGGTAATATTTTTTTACCACAGATCTTTATAAACCCATTTTAAAAACTAATAATATTTAAATGATATGCCATAATTTTAAAGCAGAGAATGGGAGAGACAATTAGCTCTCCGGTGTAAATTTCTCGTTGCTTTTTAGCTTATATAAATCACTGCTTTAAAATCTGATCACATATGCATAGTTTTTGTTTCATTTCATAAGCATTTATTATAGTTTTGTCTTTTATTTCATAGGCTTTTGAACATAGCATAGCATTCATGATTTTTTTGCTTTTTGTAATTTGCATTTTACTTATTTTTGATCAAATTCTTCATGTGGGAGGGAGGGTTGCATTTGACGTATTTTCACTGATTTCTGTTTTTGTAATTTGAATTTTATAGTGTTTTCTTCGATTTCTTTTTGATTTGTATTTTAGAAGGATTTGTTCAATTTACTTTGCCTTAGGTGTTTTAATTTTTCGATTTCAGCAATTTTTGAATAGAAATTTATCACTTACATGTTTCTTGATGGTACCGCAGCTTTGCTAGTGGCCATAGTACCTCTAACCAACTAGTACCTGGGTATTTTAAATGAAATTTTCAAATTCTTAGTAGCTATCATATATAAAGTCCATAATTTTTCTTGTCTGATTGGTGAATGAATGTTTGTCCGATGATGTCAAAACCATTATGTTTTTGCAAAGGAAATAATTCTGCCATTAAATAAAAAATACTGAGGAAAAATCAGTATGAGTGCTCTTAATTATAAGGATATAGTATATATTTCACGGTAAAGCACCACATCCAGTTGCAGAAACAGCCACAAACACATTCATAATTTGACATTAAAATGCTCTGTGCTTTCATGGTCTGTCGATCTCTTAATATAGTTCAGACGAATGACATTCTTAGCAATGAATAAATGGGAACTTAATTCAGAGGGCACTCCAGTAAAATATATATTTCAAGCCGTAAAGCTGTCAAATATAACATTTTAAAATGTAAATTTTAATTTGATTTTATTAAAGTTCAGAAATTTATATAATATTAAAATTTTTTAATTTACATTAAATCTAAAAACAATTTGTTAGAGCAACCAATTAAAAATCACAGGTCTTTATAAGGCCAGGTTCTGATATTAATAAATAGTATAACTTAATAAAGATGAAAAAGACCAACGATTGACTGATTATCAAAAAAAAGTAATTATTTTTTTATTCAGAGGGTGCTCCAATAAATATATATTTCATAAAGCTAGCAAATATTTGAAAATGTAAATTTTAATTTACATTAAATCTTTAAAAAAAATTGATATAGCAACTAATTCCACAGTAACATTAAACAAACATTCAGAAAAATGTGCTTTTAATTACAGAGGTATAGTATTTAAATCATGAAGAAAATGTGATTACATAAATTCATATTTGAAATATGATATTTAGTAAGGGGAAAAAATAGATGCTTTAGTAACATATTTACATTTGATGTTGGTTAGCATTTTATTATGCTTATGCAAAGAATTAATAAAAAAAAACCTCTGAAAAAAATCAATACAAGAAATTTGAACTACAGAGATATGATATTTAAATTGCAAAGAAAATAATATTACAATACATAAATTCATAACAGTCCAACATAATTGAAATAAAATAATTATATCAATTTCAATTGTGTTGGAACTATTATTAATTATTGAAAACAACTTTATGGACAAATTTATGTTTGACCATTATTAATGAATACATAAATTCATGTTTGAAATGTGGTATATGGCAAGGGGGTGAGCTTTAGTACCATATTTACATTTTAGTTTTCGTTAGCATATAATTGAAGTCGAAATATCAGCCTTCTGGCTGGCTACATTTCTCATGTTTAATATATAATAAAATCTTTTTTTAATTCTCATTAAATCTCAAAAAAAAATTTGTTAAAGCAACTAATTAAAAAAAACACAGCTTTACATAGCCCAGGTGCTGTCTGGTATCTATTATATGACCATGTAAATGTTGACATCACAATATCATTAGGTATAAAAGACAAGAAAATGGTTGCTGCTATCCTGATCAGGTAATATGTCAAATTTATGAATTTTTATTCAATATCAGATGGCATCTGACCTATGTAAAGCCTGTGGTTTTTTTTTAATTGGTTGCTTTAACATTATGTATTAAATGTGAGAAATGTAGCCAACCAGAAGGTTGACATTTCAAGTTCAATTATACATTAACAAAAACTAAATGTAAATAGGTTACTAAAGCATCTTTCCCCCCTTATTATATCACATTTCAAACATTTTCTTTGCAATTTAAATACTATACCTCTATATTCAAAGCCCTTATACTGATTTTTTTCTAAGCATTTTTTATTGGTTCTTCACATAAACATAATAATACACTAACCAAAATTTAATGTAAATACATTACTATAGCATCTATTTTTCCCTCATGAAATATCACATTTCAATTATAAATTTATGTACTGTAATCACATTTTCTTCACAATTTAAATACTATATCTGTAATTAAAATCATATTTTTTTCCAAATGATTTTTTTTATGGCAGAAACTGTCATTACTACAAAATTAGAGATGTCTACCCATCCCTTGTATACGTATTAAATGGATTATGTCCTGTACATGAGGGGTCAGATTGACCTTAGGTCAATATGGGTGTGACAAGAATCTCGCCTCAAGATGGCCTTTGAGCATTCCATCAGATTTTCAATTGGATGGATGGTTGAAAAGTTGGAGTGTGGAGTGTATTGAAGCCTGACCATTAAAGTATGAAGATTGGCTATCTTAATATATATCTGAGCACTTGTAGCATATATGTGTACAGATGGTAGTCTGAACCAACTGATGATTGCTGGTTTAGCATGATATATGTATAATGGTGTTTATTTATCTTTTCAACATATATGTGTTCAAGTGTATTAGTGTTATGAGATAAAGTGGAGAGTGGTGGGTCATGTGAAAGTCTGTGCTCATATACCCTATATATTACATATATAGACACAGGTATATAATAAGCTTGTGTTTCAGTTATTAAAGATTTAACGTAAATTAAACAAAACATTTTAATATTATATAAATAAATTTCCAAATTTTAATAAAGCTATATTAAAATTTACATTTTTAAATATTTGCTAGCTTTACGAAATATATATTGACTGGAGCGCCCTCTGAATAACTTTTTTTTCTGATAGTCAGTCAATAGTAAGTTTTTTAGCTTTATTAATAGTAATACTGTTTATCAATATCGAATTCTGGCTTTATAATGGCTTATGATTATTTTTAATTGGTTACTCTAATTTTTTTTTTTTTAAAGATTTAATGTAAATTAAACAAAACATTTTAATATTATATAAATCTCCAAATTTAAATTAAAATTTACATTTTTAAATATATGTTATATTTGAAAGCTTTATAGCTTGAAATATATATTTACTGGAGAGCTCTCTGAATTAAGTTACTATTTATTAATTGCTAAGTATGTCATTCATCTCAACTATATTAGGAGATTGACAGATCGTGAAAGCATGGAGTACCTTAAAGCTGAATTACGAATTGTTTGTGGCTGTTAGTGCAGCTGGATGTGAACCTTTATCATGAAATATATATACTATATCCCTGTAGTTAATAGCACTCGTACTGATTTTTTTCCCCAGCATTTTTTATTTAGTGGCAGAATTACTTCCTTCACATAAACATAGTGGTTGTGACATCATAAGACAAACATTCATTCACCAGGCAACAGAGAAATTATAGATTTTATGTATAAGATTTAAATATTATATAAATAACTGAAATGTTGGTTTTTAATTATTATTTACATATATTGATTCAGAAATTGAAAAAGTATTATTTAATATATTTAATCTTTTTTTTTTCAAATTGTAGTTAATATCTAAAGAATTTTGGGTTTTGAGAATGGGTATAACAATTCAATTGTTTCAAAAATAAATAAATAATGTACAGAAAAGTCGAGAAAATCTTTTCTTCTTTAACTATAGGCTTTTTCTAAAATTATACTCACTGTAAAAGATGAAAAAGTGGGTAAAAATGTGTATATCATTAAAAGTAAAATAATCTTCATTTTACAATTGTTAGTTTTAAATATTAATACTTATTAAGTGCAATGTCAGCACAAAATATTTAATACATGCACCTTGTGTGCTTAATTTTTATTACAAGAGAGACCTCTACAAATCTTAACGCAACATTTGACTTTATAAAGATATGATCGGCCACTCTTATCTTCAACCTATTTTTCTAATTATATAAGCAAATCTAAAGCATTTTGATTTGGGAGCGTGAAGCTAATAGATTCTTCACTGATTAAGTCCACTATTTCTGTTACATATTAACATTCGTGAAATCTTTTGATTTACGAGTCAATATTCAAATCTTAAATTTAGAAATATTTTGAATCAATTTAAAGTTCTAAATATTAATACTTGTTAAGTCTGATGTCAGCATGTAATATTTATAAGTTATAATGCTCCCAAATCAAAATGCTTTAGATTTGCCTATATAATTTGAAAAATAGGTTGAAGATAAGTGTCGCCGCTCTTATCTTTGTAAAGTTGAATCTTGTGTTGAGATTTGTAGAGGTCTCTCTTGTAATAAAAATTAATCACACAAGATGCATGTACTAATTGTTAGTTTTGGAACATTCATAAATTTAAATATTTTTTGAAATGGGTTACAACAATAAAGTTTTGGAACATTCATAAATTTAAATATTTTTTGAAATGGGTTACAACAATAATTATTAATATATAGGGTATATGAGCACAGACTTTCACACAAACCACCACTCTCCACACTATCTCATAACAGTGATACACCATCAAACATCACATGATCACCATCTCTATACTAGCACATAATTTGTTGTAAACAAAGGCAAAACTCCCCATACAGTAGTGCCACCCTGTGCCAAACAGAGTAATCAATGGATGCCAGAAGGCTTGTGCATAAAATCCCTATCTAGTGCCTACTCATCCAATATCCCCAGACTAGTTTCTGGCTTGTGGCCATCATCAGTGAGGAGCCTTGGATCTGAGAGCACTGCACCTAGATCTTAGGATCTAATGCAACCCTCCAGCAGCCATCTTTTAACTCTATTACAAAACTATGAGAATGAAATTGAAAACATTGTTAATATCTTCAATCTAAGCTCAATAGCTTATATAGTTTTGTAGTAAAGTAGAGTTAAAAGGTGGCTGTTGGAGGGTTGCATTAGATCCTAAGATCTAGGTGCAGTGCTCTTAGATCCAAGGCTTCTCACTGATGATGGCCACAAGCCAGAAACTAGTCTGGGGATATTGGATGAGTTGGCACTAGATAGGGATTTTATGCACAAGCCTTCTGGCATCCATTGATTACTCTGTTTGGCACAGGGTGGCACTACTGTATGGGGAGTTTTGCCTTTGTTTTCAACAAATTATGTGCTAGTATAGAGAGGGTGATCATGTGATGTTTGATGGTTTAACACAAATCCTGCCTAATAGGATAGTGGTGGCTATGGTTGTTTAAGAGCCAAAGACACCAAAATGTATGGGTGCTGAATTGAGTTCAGACCCATATGACTATATAAGCTATTGAGCTTAGATTGAAGATATTAACAATGTTTTCAATTTCATTCTCATAGTTTTGTAGTAAAGTAGAGTTAAAAGGTGGCTGCTGGAGGGTTGCATTAGATCTTAAGATCTAGGTGCAGTGCTCTCAGATCCAAGGCTCCTCACTGATGATGGCCACAAGCCTGGGGATATTGGATGAGTAGGCACTAGATAGGGATTTTATGCACAAGCCTTCTGGCATCCATTGATTACTCTGTTTGGCACAGGGTGGCACTACTGTATGGGGAGTTTTGCCTTTGTTTACAACAGTGATACACTTGAACACACATATGTTGAAAATATAAATAATCACCAATATACGTATTTCAATTGGATGGACAGTTGAAGAGTTTCAATTGGATGGACAGTTGGAGTGTGGAGTAGATTGAAGCCTGTCCATTAAAGCATGAGGATTGGCTATCTTAATATATATCCTGAGCACTTATAGCATACATGTGTAGAGATGGTAATCTGGACCAACTGATGATTGCTGGTTTAGCATGAAATACGTATATTGGTGATTATTTATCTTTTCAATTATATGTGTTCAAGTGTATCAGTGTTATCAGATAATGTGGAGAGTGGTGGGTTGTGTGAAAGTCTGTGCTCATATACCCTATATATTACATATATAGACAGGTATATAATAAACCTGTGTGTTTCAGTTAACAATTTTTGTTTTATCGAAAATTTGAATTTTTGCAAAAGCTGTGAAGTGAATTAATCGCAAAAGTAAAGAATCACCTGTAACTTTGATGAGATCTAAGAATTTAAATTTTTATTGTATATGAAGTATTTTTGAAAACTCTTAATTCTTTTTGATAGTGTTTTCATCTAATTATTCCGAGGCAAAATATTTTTTTCTTGTGCTGTTTTTTTTTTTTTTTTTCATTTGACAAAACTTGTTAGTGAGATTAAAAAGAATAAGATCTATGATAATGTGATCTCAGTATTGTAGAAACTTTATTTATTTAAGATAAACATGAAATAACTAGATAGAATACTATTATCAAGTGATGAGAAAGGAGAGAAAAAAAATATACAGCATAAAATGTTACATATTCTAAAATATGAATGAATTTAACACGTCAATATTATATTACCAAATTAGAATGAAAGATTTTTGTTTTGGTAATAAGTTTTTTTTATAAATTGAAAGTGAATAAATGTAACCAAACTATGAAGAATATTATGAAATCATGAGCAATAATATAAATTAGTTGAGAGTTTAAATTTTTATTTGTATAGTAAAATGTACATGGTATTGGGCATATAATTAATATTAGTGTAGTAAGTTTTTATAATGTTAACTCTAATTTTATTATATGTATCTTAAAATTAAATTATTAATTAGCATTTGTAGAATTTGTATAAATACTTTTTTTTTTTTTAGCTATTACAGACGTTATCTATAATATTTATATGAATTGCTATGAAGTTATTTCTCAAAGTGCAGATTGTTGAGTGATATCCCATTATTTGAGATGTTTGTTATTGATAACCCATGATTCAAGATATTTTTATCATTCAATAAATCATTTCTCCTACTAATAGATTATGTTTATTTTATTTACTCCATGCAAAATGCTCTTTAAATTATAGAAAATAATCATTCTAATATTTTTGTATATAATACAATAAAGTAAAACAAAATATAAGCAACCTAAAACTTTCTCCTTGTGTTATTTAATACTCTGTTCAGATTTGGATGTATATTATATGTTACTTAAAATATTTTGAACATATTCACATTAAATTTTAATTATCCTCTTTTGCATTGCAAAGAATATACTTCATATGTTATTTGCATTTTAAAATTTGTTTTTAAATTTTTCCATGCATTTTTTAAAGTTTTTTTAAAATATCCTACTATGATGTCATTTCTTTATCATTGCTACTTAATTCTGCAATGGGAGAATTTAAAAATTATTTGCATAGAAATAATAAATTATACACAAATTAAAATGATAACATAAAATATATATTTAGCATGTATATTTTTTCTTAGACAGCTTAAGTATTAGCAAATATCATTAAAAAAAATAGTAGAGGTTGCAACTAGGAGAAAGATTCATTAATGGTTTTATTAAGTTCTTCAATTTGTCACTGTAGTCATAGATTTGACAGTTATTAAATATATGATTCACCTTTTGCACTTGCATAGATCAGTGGTTGTTAAATTTTATTTATGAAGCAGATGAGCACAAGATTATGGGTTGTTCTGAATCAGGTAAGAGACTCCAATAATATTTAGGAAGATCAAATCCAGTGGGCTTTACTATCGGATTTGGAAAAATAAATTTATTTGAAAAAGAAAATGCATACATGGAATAGAATTGGATATAAAATAATAAACAGCAGAAATGATATTTAAAAAACATGAAATTTATAATGCAAATAATATGTGCAGCTTAAAAGGCAAAAAAACAAAAAAAAAAAAACAATTGAAATATAAAATGCATATGTAAGATATAGTTTATTTCCAAAGTTGAAAAGAATATTAAATAATATAAAAAATATATAATTAACAATGAGCAAAACAAAACAACAACAACACTAAATATCAGTTTATTTGTGGATAAAGAAAATACATTAGAGAATTCAAAGTATAATTTTAAAAAGGGATTTGATTAAAGAGCTTATACTTGAGAATAACAAAATTCTTCAGCATTTTAAGAACATGCATTAATTTGCAATAAAAATTTACTAATTTCAACATTATAAATATTTTACATACCAAGAACCAAAAAAAATATTACTTTTTTTTTTGTTTATTTATCTCAAGGCAGTGAGAAATTGCTATGTTTATCATTGATCCATTAAATCTTACTAAAGTTGATTAGAAATTAGTAGTTTTCCTTAGATTAACTTTTTGCAAAGTTTTAAATAGTATTAATATACAGATTTTTCAAATTTCATGGAAATTAACAAAAACACTAAACAAGCAATTAATGTTATCAAATGATATCTAAATTCTGCCTCTAACTTTATTACTTAATTTCCAGATACTTTAAAATAATGCAATCAATCTATTTAAAATGGTTTAGAAAATTTTTTATTACAGATATGGATTCTGATATGGTGACCTATACGGTCGTGTTTTGCAGACCGTACTGTGGCCGTCAGAGGGCGCGGCTTTAATTTATTTTTAATTTGTAGTTTTCGCTTTATTTGCTGTACATATATTGCCTTAGGCATTTTTATTTGTCGATTTTGAGGCGTTTTGTAAAAAAATTTATCACTTGCCATTTTCAGGCCGGTTGTTGATGATGTCGCCGCGCCCTCTGAGTGCCACAGTACGGGTGGCAGGGTTAACGCGCACATACACTGTAATTTGGTAAATACTTATGATGAGTCTAAATGTTTTCAGATTCTTTTGGTTATTTTCTTGGTCGGCCTTATGGTGAGTGCAAAAGGGGTTTTTTTTATAGATTCCCTGAAAGCAAGTCCAGTAATACCGTATCTAGAGTATTAGTAGGGTAGAATTATGTGCACATATCCATGTGTTAAATAAAGATGTTAGTAACGATTTACAAATAATATAAGATTTGAAATAAAAGTATAAAGTCAGCTAAGTGTATTACGAGTAGGTAAGTATGCAGGGTATATACGCGCCATCACTGGTAATATTCGGTAAATACGATACCCTATGATGAGTATCTTAAATGTATTTATCCAGATATCCTTTTAGGTTATTTTCTTGGTACTGCTGCACCTTATGGTGAGTGCAAAAAGGGATGTATTTATTATAGATTCCCTGTATGCAAGTCCAGTAATAACTCGATATCTAGAATATTAGTAGGTGTAGAATTATGCTCCGTATACACATGTGTAGGAATTATCTAAAATAAAAAAAAATTAATAAATCTTTATAGTCAACAATTAAAATTGCAAGAGATAAAATGGTCAAAAATGACGCATTTTACTCTAAAACGGAGGGGTGTATGTGCCATGCCAAATTGGCCATGTATATAAAATAATTTTGTATAAAAATTATTATCAAAACTTCGGAAAAAGAATTTGAAAGTGACAATTAATTATTTTAAAGAGGGGAGAGGGAGTTTTCCTATAAAAAAAAAACAAAAAAAAAAAAAACAAACTAAGAGTTTCATAAAAGTTAAAATTATTATAAATTAAAAGTTTAAAAAAATATAAAAATCTCTTTTCATTCCAGTTTATTATAATAGATTATATTAGTGGTGAGAATGTAAACAAAAGTATGCTGTTAGAATAATATTAAAAAAATAAATAAATATTGAAATGAAATGTATTTAGAAACACATGGTGGACTGCTAATTAAAGATATGAAACAACACATTTAAAATAGCTACTACTAATCAAATATTCAATGAAAAACACGTTGTCATATAATTAATCTAAAGGAATTTGAAACACGTATTGCCAGAGGATATTAAAACAAAAACATTGGCAGGTATAAATAGACTTTTTTTCGTTTTATTTTCATTTTCAGTTGGAGTTTGAAATTCAGTCTAGTTTTACTGTGTCAGTTTACAGAAATGCACTGCTGAAAAGCCTTTGGAAATATACGCTTTGTCCAGCCCTTTTAGTCCAATAAGATCATCAAAAGCCTGAGAAATAATGTCTGGATAACAACACAGAAATCGTCAAAAGTGCAGTGTCTCCAAGAAGAAACCAACGGATTACCATAAATTCTCTTCCATAAACAAAATCTAACCGGTTAGATACAATCCATGAAGCAGCAAGTAAAAAAAAAATCCTAGGTATCTGTTTTATTATTATTTACAAGTAGTAGTCCTGATCGTAAATATTGAGGAATAACATTATATGAACTCTATCATACATAAAAGGAACTATTGATGTGTGTGCGTGGGTTTCAAATGTTATTAATGTTTATTATTATGTTTGTGAATGAGAGTTAATTTAAATGTCTAAGATTATGTTGCTTTGTTCATGAAATATCCTATCATATGTTATGTAAAAAAAAAAAATGTGGTGTGTGAAATTTGGATTTATAAAATGTTTAGAATGCGTTTATGTTGGTTAGTAAATTATATTTAAACTTAATTGATGTTGATTGAAATAAATTATTTTTAAAATTAAACTTGATCTGTCGGTCAATTCTTTTATCAATCTCTTATTAACCATAAATATCATTGATTAAAATTAGACTGGGCTGGTTAAGGGAATTGTTTCGAGCGCTGGATTATGAGCCTACCACCCGAATATGTTAGTCTTCAGACTAGCTGGCGCCCCGGGGTTTACCCCGAAACAAATAAAGTATTTGGATGGTAGGGGTTTGAATCTAGCAGCCGAGATGGGCCATTATTGATAGTTAAAGCTATTAATAAGATCTCCCATTTTGCTCGAACGTGCCGGTTCGTTCACCAAACTTTTTATAATATTATAAATGTATTGTGAGGGAGTTTGAAACCGGCCAAAACTTATATATACGTATAAGTAGGTGGGTTTGCTGTACGACCCGGTACATAAGCTATACTCAGAAAAGCTTAATATTATACTAAATTCATGTTTTTTGAGGCTTAGCACTTTTGAGGGCAAAGTACATCCTCATATTCATAGCATACTTCACACTCTAAAGCGCTATGCTCAATAAGCATGAATTTAGTATAATATTAAACTTTTCTGAGTATAACTTGTAAATGCAAATATTGATAAATTATAGTTGTAAAAGAAAAGGGTGCTACATTTTAAAATTACGGTGCTGCTATACTATATATCTTACATCTAAAATCTTTACTTAAACTTTCAGCAATTCTAAAGTATAAATCATTCTGTATGCTTGTATGGATAATATTAACCAATAAAATGTATTTAATTTTTTTACTTGTGCTATTAAGAACAATACCTTTATCATTTATAGTGAAATGTTAAGTAAATACAAAATAATAGTAATGAGAGAGTGTGAGTATATATAAAGAAATTTAAACATTAAAGCTGTTTATACATGAAAATTATATTTTTAAATCACAATTTAAATAGGTAGAATAAGTAATAGATGAGGTCATATAGGTGTGGTATTAATTAAAGAATATTGATATCAAGTGTATTTTAAAATATTCAAAGACATGGATTTATAAATTATAACCTACTGGTAGAAGTGATAATTAATCGGGAAAAATCATTGCAACATAGATCTTTTACAGACAGTTCATTGTCAAATTTTTCAATAAAAGATTATGAGGGATGCATTATTGCAATCAAATATATTTTAAAACATCTTCCATAATGGCAAAAATAATGGACACTCACACAGAAAAATTGCTGAGATAAAAAAAGCACAAATGTCAATTTTTATATTATCCTAGTAAGTAGTCAATATGGCTTGGAATCAAAATTTTAATAAAGTATTTGAAATTTCATATTGTTAGCTTTCAAGATATAATAATTAAAGCATTAAAACAGGCAAAACTCTCCATACATATTGCTACTCAGTGCAAGCCAGAGTAATCAATGGATGCCAGAAGGCTTGTGCATAAAATCCCCATCTAGTGCCTACTTATCCAATATCCCCAGACTAGTTTCTGGCTTGTGGCCATTGTCAGTGAGGAGCCTTGGATCTGAGAGCACTGCACCTAGATCTTAGGATCTAATGCAACCCTCCAGCAGCCACCTTTTATCTCTATTTAACTATAAAACTATGAGTCTTAAATTGAAAACACTATAATATTTTTAATCCAAGCTCATTCGCTTATATAGTCATATAGGTCCAAACTCAGTTCAGTACCTATACATTTTGGTATCTTTGGTTCTTTAATAACCATCCAAGGCTTCTCACTGATGAAGGCCACAAGCCAGAAACTAGTCTGGGGATATTGGATGAGTAGGCACTAGATGAGGATTTTATGCACAAGCCTTCTGGCATCCATTGATTAATCTGGCTTGCACTGAGTGGCAATACGTATGGAGAGTTTTGCCTATTTTAATAACAGTTATAAGCAAGCATAGGGAATGGTGATCATATGATGTTTATTAACTAAAGCATTACTGAATGAATGACATTCTTTATCAGTGAGCTTCCCTCATACAAATGAAGAGTAACTAAAAATGAATTTGGAACACTGATCAAAATACATATAATCATATATTAAGTTATCCGAGACATTTACTAATGTGCAAGCAATGACTGAGCATTGATAAAATTAAATATGTATAATTTTCATTATTCAACTAATAATCAATTCAAGAATCTTAATCTCTTTAGTCCATCATTCTACAATTGTGCTCAACTGCACAGCCTAGGAACATTGATTGCTTTTGTATCTGGTGGCCTCTAGCTGCTTAATGCTTACATGTGTGAAGATAGTTGTATTTTTTTATAGTCTTACCATTGTTGTTAGTATAACTGATGGTATTAATACATATTAAATACATCGATTTATTTTGCTAATCTATCAATTATTTAAAAAAACTCAGATTTATTTTTTAATAAATGTAAAATAAAAAAACAACATATATTTAGTTTTATATCAGATTTAGTTTTAAAAAATTAAATTTCATGCATCTTTTTATATGTGTATTTTAATATATTCAGATGTTACAAGGTATACTATTAGTGCAACATCATTGGAGAAATATTCTGTATATATAAAAATACAAAGCAAAAACTTTTATTTAAAGAATAGCTTATTTCTTATTATTTTCAACGTACAAGTTTTATTATGTCTATAACATAAATAATGTGATCAAAACTTAACATGATGCATGTGACCAACATTCTGATTTTATTTGCATATTTATGCATTTTCAAACTTTTATTGGTTAGTCAACTTTTTTTTTATCATTATAAAAGTTATACTGTGTGATATTACTTGTGTGAACTTTAGAAATGTTTATGGTACTGTTTTTGATATTCAAGATTCTATAAACAATCACTAAGAGATTGTTTAGGATTCTTGCTGCAGTGCATAAAGCTAACAGTCATATTTTTTGATCTTAGTGACCCCTTACATGATTTATCAGAAATGAATTCTGTTTCCTAAACTTTTATAAAAGCTTGATAATACAACTTTATGTAATAGGCTTGCTCTCTAAATGCAACTCTTTACATTATGTTTTGGATTCTCTGTGGTCATACACTTATAAATAGAATTATTTGAATTCATTCTTTTGTGCTTACTGAGAAAAATATATATTAATTCTAAAATTCTGGTGTTATGGGATATTGTATATTTTGCTATGGGGAGTATAGAAATGGAATATCTTTTAGCCAATACTACGCTACCAAACATACATAGGCTTGTATAAATTTTACCTGATAACAATAATAATACAGCAGCAATTTGAGATTATGATTTAATAGATTAATAATACAACCATTATAAGAATATTAATTACATATATATACATATTAACAAAGTATGTACACCATATATATTTGCATACCGAAAAGCATACTGAAATAATAATAAAGACTAATGTGCCCTGTTTAAGTCCCCAGACTTGCTTTGACACATCCACATCCGGAGGGTATAACATTGTTAGTAAAAGCATTTTATTATGAATATTCATGTTTTTTATAGTATATATAAATTCCATTGTGTTTAATGTAATTTTGAAGACTTGATGTAGTTTGAAGTATTAAAAATAACATTTATTTATTCTAATCTAAAATGCATTAAATTATAATGTTTACATCTAATTTACACTTTTTAGTTCCTACTACAATTACGCTTTTTTTCTTATAAAATTACTATTGATTTTTTTTAAAAAAACGTCAATGCATGATTGAAATTATATAGTATAATTCTCACGGATTTACACGATCTCGGTTATCAAGTGAAAATATTTTATGATCTTTTAATATAAGATAAACTTATTGAATCATTATATCACATTTCCAACATTGTAAGATTTAAATATGCCATCCATAGTGCAAATATGAAACACGTTGAAAACTTGCACCACAAGTTGATTTCTGCATTTAAAAGAATGAGTTAGTGCTACAGATGGCATATTTTCAGTTATGATAGAATTATTTATAACTTTGTATTTATTATATGCCTGTATTCAGGAACACATTTTTTTTACAAAATATGATTCTCAAGTTAATTGGTTTTATCATTTAAAAATATCTATGGTGTTTGAATTAATATTAAAAAAATCAGGATATATTGTAAATTAAATTAATTCATTTTAGCATTTATAAGATTCGTATGTCTATCTTTATTCACTGCTAAGCATTTTTTGTTATCATTATTATTTTTGAATAGTTGATCATTTGCTCTAAAAGTTGTCAGAAGTAACTTTAGGCATTACAAATGGGTCACATTACTTTTTGGAGAAGTTTAAACCAATTTTCGTATGAAATAGATTATGAATTGATTTTCCTTTTTATAATTGTAAACTACTATATATATATATGTGTTGTACGCACAGGTAATGAAGCTACTAAATATATATATAATTAAACGCAAAATATTAATTTACTTTAAATATAAAAATATTAATTTATTTTAGCTAAGCGCTTTCAAGAGACTTCTTGCTCTCATACTCATAGCTACTGTTGTTAAAACTGCGTTGTAGAAAAGGAAATTTATGCAAAGTGATGCAAATAATTTATAACTGCCATTTCCAGGACAGAGCAAAGCAGGCTTCTCTTCTATTAATAGGCTTAGGATCGCTTGCTATATGAAACGCTTCTCTAATCTTGCGTTTAGCATTGTGTCTTTCTGAGCAAACGATGTTGGCAGACGTGGGTTCGAATTTATGACCTGTTGTTCTTTCATGCTCAAAAAAGATGGAATTGCCTTCCTATTTGTTTTTAGTTTTATTGTAAAGATATTTGTGTTGAGCCACTCTGTTGGCAATGTTGGTCCTACCTTCGCCATAATATGTGGCCTGGCAGTTGGCTTGTTGGCAGATCATTTTGCACATGACCTGATGAGTGAGCTCAGGTATGATTATATCCTTGGAATTATTGATAAGTTTGTTTATATTCGGAGGTGATCAATATGTGATGATAAAGTCTTTAGATAGCTTGTTATTGAGACATTTGGCCAGGGTTTGTATGCATGGTATAAGAATTTTGGGCTTAATATTCTTGATGTGGTTGTAGTTAATTTTGTGATAGAATTTATTGACTTTCCTGTTGACAGAAAATTGTGAGTATCCTATTTTAATTAGATCAGCTATAATAACATGAAAAGCTAAAACCTTTGTAAGATGCACCTTAAAAATGCTTATATGACAGCCAATCAGATGTAATAATGACTGCACAGGGAATTCTCAAGTCAAAACACAAGGCAGAGATTTTATGAGAAAAAGATGGTTCCACCTTCTTCTCTACTTAAATTTATATATAAATAAGCCAGCCTCAAGCATTTTGATCTAAAAGCGTGAAGCTTTAAACACCTTCACATTTAATTCACTAAATATCATATATAAATAAACAACATGACATCTTTTGATTTACTACAAAGTAATTTTCAAATCCAATGAATTGATAGGAGCAAATGTAAATATATTAATTTATTAAATGCAAGCAGATTATATAATAATAACGTGAAAGGCTAAAACTTTTGTTAAGATGCACCTTAAAAATGCTTATATGACAGCCAATCAGATGTAATAATGACTGCACAGGGAACTTTCAAGTCAAAACCCAAGGCAGTGATTTTACAAGCAAAAGTTAGTTCCACCTTTTTTTCTACTTAAATTTATATATAAATAAGCCAGCCTCAAGCATTTTAACCTAAGAGCATGAGCATACATATATCAGCTACATATTGGTTAAGATTGTGTCTTTTGTCCCTTCATATTTACATAATGTGATTTCTAAACAAAAATGAGGATTGTATAGAGATTGTATGGATGTAAGTTTTCTGCCTATAACATTACAAAGAAGCCGAGAAACAATATTTGATCATTGCCAGGGATAACGGACAATGTTTGCCCTTTTCCCTTAGTATAATTTATTTTAAAATCTCAAATTGTAGAGCTGCAGTATAAAGTTTAATGAATTTTTTTCTTAATGATAAGATAGTTTAAAAAAAGTAAATTGGAAATTTTTTATATCTTAAACATGTATAAGCTATGTTATTGATTATTCCCACATTTCTCCTCTGTTTAAAAAAATATTTTATAGAATTTTGAATTCTTTTAATTAATAGTAGTTTATTAATTGTTTAGATTACTTTAAATCTCTAATAACTGAATAAATAGAATAGAATAAATAACAAAGAGTTTTCAATTAATGACAAATTACTTGTCCATAGTATTTTAATTGCTAGTTATTCTATAAGCCTTCTGGCAGAAAATTTAACATACATCACTGAACTCTAAATTGTAGCAATTGCGTAATGTCTCAAATATGTAAATGTCATCTTTCAAAATATAGTTTTGACTTTAAATTTTAAACAAATAAAACTGTAATAATCTATTGATACATAATTTTTGATTAATCAATAAATATTTTTAATGTATAATTTATTTATTTTTTTACCTTTTTGTTTAATGTTTTTAAATAATTTTTTCCATATTTATAAGACTTTTTAATACAGCAATTGCTTATCTCATCTAAATTTTTTGAAGAGAAATATGAAACAACAATTTTTACATAGCCTTTTTAAAAGATAATTTTTTAATATATGAAAATTTGAATAAAAGTATAATGTATGTACTGAACTTTGGATGTAATTAGAGAGGGTTTGGACACAGACTTTCAAGCTTCCTTCAGCTATTCACTCCATCTTATATAATCGATACACATGACCACATAAATGATCTTCAATATATGCATTTTGTACCGAATCGTCACTCATCAATTGGTCTAGATCATCATCTTCCACACACATATATATAATCAGTGCTTAGTTTATATTAAGATAGAAAATCTTCAAACTTTAATGGAAAGACTTTAATCTTTTTCACTCTCCAACTCTTCAGTCTATTTATTAAAGTTTAAAGATTTGCTGACTTAATGTAAACTAAACACTGATTATATGTGTGTGGGAGCTGATGATCTAGATGTTGATTCAGCATGAAATACGTGTATTGGAAATCATTTATCTTTTTCACATGTGTATCCGTTATATAAGATGGGATGGATAGCTGAAAAGAGTTTCAAAGTCTGTGTTCAAATCCCCTCTAATTATATAAAAAAATTTCAGTTTCTCTTAAGATTGGCTCAAGAAATTAATCTGTTGTTTTATATTGAACCTTTAAACCACTGTAAAATAGTTTTGAGTGCTGAAAGAAAAATATTCTAAAATAGCAAAACTATTGCCTAACATCCATTGTTTTAAAGCTGTGCTTATGATTTTGTATGATGTGATATATTCTGAATTGACCTGAACAGATGTTACCTGCTACTAACTTATATATACTGTATATGAATATTTATAGAATTTTTATAATTTATTATTATTCCTTCATTTTTTCCACTATTTTATTCCTAATTTGTCTATTTTTTTTCATCCATCCTATATATATATCAGCTTTTTTGCTTTGATATCCCTCCTCATTCTATTATCTTAAGTTGTCCATCATTTATTCCTTATCTTTAATAAAACATATTAAATGTTAAATATTTTATGTCCTGCTTCCATAAAAATCACCTGACAAATTTATTTATTTTCTCCATTTTTAATTGTATTTCATTATCTTTATATTTTCAACAATCATTTCAAATAATATTCCACTTCCTCTTCTATTATTGTAAATACTTTCATGATTAATACTGATCTTGTTTGATATGATATTAGTGGATTTTTTTTTTTGCCACATATTTTAAATTTTCATAACTTTTTTTCTCTTTTTACTAATATTTTTTTTCTCCTCCTTTATGAATTATTAACATATTATATTTCTATATTTTATGAAATGGAATATTTATCCTGATTTTTGTATTCCCAATCTAATTTTATTTGAATGTTGTAATAGCTGTCTTAACTAATTTTCAGACTGTTCTTGTATGATGTAACATTATATAAAATAATTCTTGTTAGATAAAGTCAGAAGTTTCTGGACATATGCCACATGTCCAGAGTCACTGGTAAGCCAAGTCAAACATACTTTTTCTATAAAAGTGTTATAGACCACAGTAAATTTCAAATTTTCCAAATTATTTCAGATCAGATTCATTTTTCTTCACCAATTCATGTTAGAAAAGCTGTTTTGTTAATTTTAATAATCTATTCTTATATTCTTTATTTCTGTTGTCAAATTTATATAAAACATCATAAAATCATTATTCTTTTTTTATATCTTTATACATTTCTTTCATTTTTTATACAACTTATTCTAATATTTTTTTAACATTCTACACTATCCAAATAGATGTTATATTTTCTTTTCCATATCTACAATTAAATTAATATTCCATTTTTGTCTTCTTTCACTGATATCAAAAGTATATGTTTTTGCATCAAATAACATTAAGCTTTCTTTAATGTTATCAGATCCTTTCTTAGTTTATGTTCTATTATAACTTTTGAACTATTTTTTATAATTTATTTTTTTCTCTGACCAGCTTATCTATCCTCTTTTTTCATTTTATGTACATTTAATGTGTTTCCGAAATATTCCATTTCATATTCAAATATATAGAAACATTTTCTATTTATCAACTTTGTATATTATAATTTCCTTTTTTAATGTGTTTGTTGGCTTTTCTACATTATTCTACTCATTCAGACTGCTAAAATTGACATCTTTGGACAAACTGGAGTTTAAAAATTTATAATTAGTAGTATTTTAAATTATAGTTTAAATGTTCAATAAACTAATTGTAGAATTCTGAAAAGAGGGTAATAATAGTTAAAGAAGCATTAAATTAACATATTATCACAAATATTTAATAAATTCAATTGCATTTATTATGAGCACACTCTCAAACATGCATTAGTGATTATTAAAAAAAAATTGTGTTTCATATATCATAATAGAAATAAAACAATTGAACTAAATTAAATATTTTCTATAAAAATCTAGTAATAATTAAAAAAATATTAAAAAGGTAAATATGATTGATTTGAGTATGATTGGTTTTCTTCTTCAGTTTTAATACTAGTTAGAAATAAAGTCCACTCAAGGGTGTTAACAAATATGTTTGTTTTATAAAATTCTCAACCATGGAAAGTTATTGGGCAAAATTAATTTGCCTGATGTTATTATATTATTTTTCACCATTAAAACTATCAATTTGAGAATATATTCTTTATAAAAACAGTCTTTTGAAATATATTCTTGACTAGAAATCACAAGGAGTAAAGATAAATGAATTAGACGGTCATATGAGAAAGGCATAATTAGATATATTACATGTTAATTGATGTTGCAATAACTACTATATAACAGCTGTGTGTGTGGAGTTGAGAAATATTAGATATGCAGCATCTTTTTACCAGTGATAATCAACACATATATATATATATATTGAACTGAGTCCCCCTAATAAAATGCTTGCTCTTGCTAGACTTAATTGCGTTTAAATACCTTTTATAATAATTTAAAAAAAACTTGGAATGAACTTCAAGCAGAGGAGAGAATACCATTGATAGCATAGACATCAACAATACCCATGATCTGATCAAGCTACGCAAAGCATTAAATGATCACATTTCCAGACCGCGGTCCAACTTGACTACTGGATCCAAACCCCTGCCCTCCAAAGCATTTTATTCATTTTGGGGATCAACCTCAGGTGCCATCCAATCATAGATTGTATAATCAGCATGCTTCGAATGACAGGCACACAACCCAGCACTTGAAATATCCCATGGCTAACTCATACTCTTAACCAGGGTCCAGCACATTTAACTTAACACATAAAAATAACTATTCTCTTAAATTAATAGTGATGCAGTGACAAGAGAGAGAATAGACCAACTAATATTTAAGCAAACATTAATATTTATTCAAACACATACACATCTAATATAATATTTTACATAAAGAAATATAAATGATTAAATGATTAGTTTCAGGCTAAATTTTATAATAATCCTTTATTAATTAAATTTCATTTAAAATAAATATAAAGTGTCTGTAGACAAGTAACAAAAATGTCTTTACCTAGTCTTGACAATGGGATAGAGAGTTTGCTTTTTGATCCATCAATGGTGTCAGGGCTTGTTTTCCATTCTTTGTCTTGACAATGGGATAGAGAGTTTGCAGCAGTGTACTTCACCATTTTCACATTAGTTTCCAGTGAGGGTTCAGGCAAGGACAGTTGATTTGAGAAGGACTTTGGGCCTGAAGCCTATCAAACACTTCTAAAACAATCTAGCATGTATTTTGCTAGATTTGCAGTTTTTGCATGAATGTTGATCACAGCAGTAATTGATTGACTTACTATTGCATTTACAGTTTCCAAATATCTGAATCTCTGGAGCAATGAACAATGTAAGCACAAATGAAGACCAGAATGATTCAATCACTAAATGCTAACTACACTGATTTATTGACTGCAGATGCTACTAAATAATGATAAGCCATGGTGACTTTATGTATCTTTTTCTTTCATTGTTTTTAATTTCTTATCATAGTTTTTAATTTTGATCTTAACTTAAGTCTGTTTTTTAATCATTTTTACATTTGCTTTAATCGAATCTTTTGTTTGGATTAATCTACTATCTCATCAATAGTCTACATAGTTTTTTTAATATATAAAATTAAAAATTTATGAAGTGCTTGAAAGAGAAGCTATACAGAGTGCAAAACATATTAAATGCTAAGCGCTTTCAAGGCCATTTGGCTTATGTTCATAGTGATAATGCAGAATGCAGAACAGAGAAATAAAGGTGATATGCAAAGTATATGCAAATGATTTGGATAGCCCAACATTTAAAAATGTCAAAGCAGGCATCACATCTATTGATAGAGTTATTGTTGCCATTAATGAAGTACGCTTCTCTAATTTTCTGTTTGATGTCATTATTCTCTATACTATTTTGGGGTTGGAGGGTTCAAATATATGACCTGTCTTCTTGAAATGTTCTAAGAATGTTGAAAAATTGTCATTATTTTTTTTTGCTCTATTGTAGGTGTATCTATGCTGAGCAGTCTTGTTGGTTATGCTGGCTTTGGTTTCACCATAATAAATGGCACAGCATCCACATTGGAAACATAAGATGCTATAGACACAATGGGGGGTCTGAGAAAGGTCAATTTTAACTAGAATTATTGATTAGATGATTGGTGCAGGGGTGTGTATGAAAACTGATTTTAAATTTGTTGGCAAGACTTTAATTGGTTGAAGATTTTAGGTATATGTGGGAGGGCAATATATGGAAGCTTAATATCATTATTATTGTTTGTGATTTTTTTATAAAATTGTTTAATTTTGTGATTAATAGTGTTGATTTTGTAGCCTGCTTGTAGTAGGTCTTGGTGTAGAGATGTATGTTATCTTTTCTATTAGATTCAAATTTGCACAGTTGCATATTTCTGTATAAGAATGCATGAAGGCCTGCAAATTTGTGAGAGCTTGGGAAATTGGGGTGTGGGTGTATAAAGCCTCTGATTTCAGGGGGCTTTATCATAATTGTGTAATTTATTGTGACCTCATCACACATTAGATGAAAGTTAAAGTATTTTAGACTCTGGGAGGCATCTTCTGCTGTGGAGTTGATGGTTAGATTGGTGTTTTGTAATAAGACTTACATAATACAATTTGTAGTATATTGATTGGCTATGATGAATACATCATCTACATACCATGTGTATAAAATGTGTGGGCAGTCAGCTTGGTATTTGGATATAATTAGTTTTTCAAAATGATTAAGGAAGATGCTGATGATGATTCCACTGAGTGGGAGACCCATAGGCCAACCATTTTTCATGTACCAGTTGTACTCAAATGTGGTATAGATGTGTTTGTCGATCCATGTCAAGAATGAAACAATGAAATTGATGCATTCAGATGAAAGAATGTTGGTCAGTTTCTGTTGGATGATCTGAATGGATTGTTTTCGATCAACTGACCATATAATTCTTTAACGTTGAGCATAGTCATGCAGAAGTCCAAGCCCAAGCTATCTATTAGTAGTTGATTAATCAGTTTAGCAGTTTGGAAATAATGGACTACCCCAAAATCCATTCTTAAATGCAGTGATTCTCCAGTCTTATGAAGTTTAACATTAGCAAATATTCCCAGGGCTTTAGTGGAGGATGAATAAACCAGATAGTATTCTGACATTGAAATGCCTTTGTTTTTATGTGGGTGGAGAATGGATGAAACAAATTTATCATGGTTAAGCTTGTTGTTGAAATGTGCAACTGGAGTGAATTGGAGATTATTAATACAATTTTAATATCATTATCAATCAGAAATCTTATTAGCATTCTAAATTAATTAATTAATCTTTGAAACTAATTGCATTTTCAAAAGTTTTCACTTTTACAAATTTTATTTTAAGTTTCCATTTTCTATTTATTTATTCTTTGTAAAACAAAGAGTTTTCTTTTTAAAAAGGAGAGTTTTTAAATCTTTCCCTGCCCCATTCTCTTTAAAAATATATATAACACAATCTTTTATTTTATTTTTACAAGATTTGCATTTTAAAATCTGCTTAATGATTTTTTTTTAATTATGAATCATATAATGCTATATATGTAAGCTTTAACATATATTTCTCGCTAGTATTACAATATATATATATATATATATATATATATATATATATATATATATATAAGTACATAGTAATAATATTTAATAAATTAAAAGCCCACACTGTGTGATTGTTGGCTATTGTAAAGATCTGGCAAGTAAGACACTACTTTTCTGGCAAAAAAATCAGCACCAATAATATTGTATATTTAGATATTGTTTATCTTTATCCAAGGTAAAGGTGTTAGGACAAATATCAAATTTCAATATCATTAATAGTTTGAAATATTGCATTATTAGAATTATGTCCATTGCTTACTTTTATGCCATCGTCTTTTTCAGATTGTTGATGATGGTCTCAAAAATGAAAATTTATTTTTATAAAGCTTGAAAATTGTCATTAGATCTGTTAACATGTGCTTCAGTTAACAGAATTTTTGAAATGCAGTGTTAATATTGTTACTATTGTTACTATACTGACAATGACAGTTCAACAGAAACTAAGATTAGAATCACAGTACTTAACTAATATTAAAATCTCTTGAATCTTTTTTATATTGCTTTATATTGAAAAGATTGTCAGTAAAAATAGACTAATATACAATTTTATTTTTAGGAATGTTTGTGTCTGCTGATTTCTTCTGAGTCAACACTGTTGGACCTGAGGGTATCTTCAGTGGGCTTTGGGTTACAAACAAAAGCAAGCCACTCCATCAACCCTCCTCTTCAATGGCTTCAACCTCTCTGGACCTCACATGCTTCAACACATTGAAACCTACTTCAAAGAGACACTGCAAAATGATCAACCAAGACCTCACTCTTTCTGGCATGGCATGTGTCCTTTAGGCGGTATTGCATTTCTGGACAGATATATAAAACCACTTATCAGCACTCCCTGAGCATATACATCTGGGATTGCATGCCATCCCTAAATTTATACTAACCCACCTCAGCAATTTCACTATCCCAATAATCATGGCTATGTTAAATCATCTGGCATCTCAGAGATGGGAAATACCCAACCTTTACCCAATTGCAATGGTTTCATTTGTCAAAAAGAACAAGGCCCCAACCTCCATATACAGCATTAGACCTTTATCTATGATTCCGATCCTATTCAAAGTTATAGAAGGAGTCATAAAAGAAAAAATTCAAGACAAAATCATTAAAGGCATTTCAACAACTCAATTCACAAAAAAGGGATAATCAACACTCACCGCTATGGCTGAGGTAAAAATTCTTCTCAATCATGTTAGATCCAATAGATTGTCAAAACCTATCACAGTCCAGGTCAACATAGCAGAGGTGTTTGATTCAGTTAATACTGAAGCAGTCAGAGTGTATGCACACACAGAGGTTTATGATATTTGTTTAAAAATAATATAAATCTAGGGTGATAGATCAAATGTCTAATTTTTCATTTTTTTATAGAAAATAATATACAGATGCATGTGTGTGGGTGATTGGATGAGAGGGCATGTATATATATTGTTTTTATTGAAATACATTTTCAGTTATATATTTGGAAGGGAACATATAATTTTTCTTTTGTCTTGTACGTTTTTCTTTAAAAAAAAGGAAAAATAAGTTGACTCATTCTTTTTGCCAATAACATATCTTTACTAATTGATGTCAAGCATTTAGCTAAAGGTAGGAATTTATGAATTTATTTTTTTGAAACATTTGGAAATATATAGTTGCATTGACACACTAATTATTTACCATCTTTAGGGGCAGTTAAAATTTTCTTACCTCGATTAAATCTTGATGGGATTTTGCCAACTAGTGTAAATTAAGATTCAGTCAACCAGTGTATTTTTGTTTCTGAAAAAAGTTGAGTCTGGAGTCAATTAGGATATCTTTGTTAAAAAGAAATATAAGAATAAACAAAGGCTAGACATGATTTTTGGTTTTGCTGGATAAAGTTTTTTTTAAAGTGACAGGCTTATAAATACTGGGTTATTTTTCTCAGATGGCACTCTAAGTTACCATTGAATGTAAGTTGATGTCATGAACTACCATGCCCTTTGAGTAGATTAAGTTTAGCCTTCCTCTCAGTGATCTCCGAAGGAAGAGAGTGCATCTTTGGATAGGAGAAACCTATTGATTCCATGTTGCTGCTGCCAAGAAAATGGAGAATTGCCAACTTTGAATCCAGTCTTGTCCTGTGTCCAATAAGCTAAGAGTCAGTCCAGAAATAAGTAGTAACCAGTGAAAAAACAGTTGCCTCATCAAAGTAATAATCAAACAGTGCAAGTATGACCTTTTAATCTTTCAAGATAAAAATAATTAAAATGTCCTCTATGAATAAAAAACTCTAAAATATCTAAATTTAAATTCCTCAGATTTATAACTGCTCAGTAAAAGACTATCTTAAAAGAGGATGTATTTTAAAAAGACAGTGATATATATATATATATATGAGTGTAGTAACTTTTTTTAGCAAGTCAATTTATAACTTATGTTTTTAATTATTAACATACAAAATGTTAATTTCTAATTATTAATGGAACAAAATTCTATAAATTTTATAAATGCCACCTTTTATTATTTATTTTGAAATATGCCACGTATATTTTCTTTAGTTATAAAAATATATACTTTATTGATTAATTTTATATATGCCAACTCAGAAAGTATTGGACAGATGATATTTTACTATTAAATCAATTTATGCATAAATTTGTTTGTTTGATCTCCAATCTTAAAAGGAAAATGATAATTATTTTATTACTTTAAAGTACAAAAATGCAAACTTGAACTTCTTAAATCATTTGCCAATCCTTGTTAGTTAAAAAAGTCATTTATTTCTTTAAAAAGAAAGGGAAAATCAAATATCTGAATTAAAACTCTCAGTCTACTCATATATATGTAATTAAGCCAAAGCCAACACCTCATTAACAAAATTAAGAATAAATGAGTGCTAAAATCATTATCTATTTAGTTTATATTTGATTGAGATTCTTTATGACAATTATAATGAAATAATATATATTTGTTTATTTATGTGTTAAAAAATAATCATGCTTTTTTTTCTTAAATGTAAAACGGGCAATATGACTTATTATGAAAGTATGTGTTCATCTTGCTATATATATATATTTAATGATGCATACATTTAGAGGAAAAGTACTCTCTCAGCAGTCATATCTTATTGTTTCCTTAGCAATTTACAATGATAATTTGTAATTAAGCTTTATATTTAAGCTCATGGGTGTTTTATAGCCTATAAAATATGGTTGTCTTAATTTTCACATTATTACTTGTTTTATTAAATTGTAAATACAGGCTTGAAAAAATATCTATACAAATATGAGTTAATACCTTTTTGGGCAAATATATCAGTGTTACTTGGTAGAATGATCTGTGCCTAGGTGCTTTTAATAATGAATATATGTCGAGTAATGCTATGTGAGCTGCCAGACGGATATTTTACCAGTCCTGGAGATAGCAGCATTTTGAGCCGATAAATGGGTACTCTATGATGATAGGGATTCATAGCCCATGCTCCCGTTCTTACACATGCCATGTTGACTGTGAATGTGTCTTCATAGGAACATATCTATATATCTTATTGCTCGATAATGGAGATTGGTCTATCTAGCCAGTATCAATAATAATATAGCCGGCACAGGATTCAAACCCAGATACCACTGTCTTCTGTAAGTAGATTTCTTAAGCATGGCTGTTAATAATGTTGTGTGGGATAGATAGACCATATTTATCATGTAATTGTTACTAATAAAGGGAGCTAGAATTATGCTTTGTTCCATAACTTCTGCTTGGAATACTAAAAGTAAATAAAATAATAAAAAAATACTTAACTTCCCCTATGTATGTAAACACACACATTAATTTGTTATATATATATTTCTGGCCTCTAACTCAATATAACCAGGTATTGTGTTTACTCTTGACAATTGGCATATTAATTTTATAGTGGCGTATTTCTTGATCAAATGTTATCATTATCAACATATAATTCTTTTTGTAATGCTCATACATGGATAGCACCGATATCTAAATATTGTCATTGTTAACTTCTAGTTTATTTATAATGCTCACACACAAATCATACTGATATACAAATATTGTTGTCATTGTAAACCTATAGTTTTTTATAAATGCTCATGCATGTATCCTACTGATACCGAAATATTGTGATCATCGTTATTGACATATGATTTCTTTGTAATACTCATACACTTATCATATTGATACATAAATACTGTGACCATTATCAATAGATAGTTCTTTTGTAATGTCACACATGCATAATACTGATATTTAAATATTGTTGTAATTATTATTTCTGGTTCACTTGTAATGCCCATACAGTATCATAATGATTCATAACTGTTATCATTATTGACATATGATTTCTTTGTAATAATCATACACCTATCATACGGATACATAAATACTGTTACCATTATCAATAGATAGTTATTTTGTAATGCTCACACACATATAATACTGATATTTAAATATTGTTGTAATTATTATTTCTGGTTCACTTGTAATGCCCCTACATGGATCATAATAAGATCCAAACATGATTATTGTTACTTCTATCTTTTATTGTATTTGTTGTGAATAAATTATATACATTTGTATTTGTATACTTGTCATGTCTTTCCTGGTTCCCCACATCCACCCAACTATATCCGCACTTAATTAAATAATCTATGTGTATATTCAAAACCTATGAAATATAAAATGATATTCCAAGCTGCATCAAAGTATTGGGTTCTGATGGGAGCTGGTGAGTATCTTAAATTAATTTAGTAATTCTAATGCATGACTGAGGCTGAGTTTGAATCTATAGAGTCTTTGTTTTACCCTGACCATCGGAACCGAAGGAAAACAATTACCATTAGTAGCATCAGAAGCATTGGTTGGATAGTGGAGGTTTTGGAGCACTGGCAAATAGGTTAAAGCTTAGTACTGTTCCATGACTACCATATCCCAAACATGCTGGGTTTGAAGTACTTTTGCTAGGTCTCTGAATCTTGTTGGCTGATCACATGATTCTGACCATTACAATACTAATACTCTGCTAGAACTTCTCGGAGAAATGAATATTCCCTCAGAGATTATTCAGATATTAGACAACCCCCTATATAACAGATTGATTCATATTTCCCTTAACGGTACCTTTACTAATGGTTTCTCGCCTAAGCGCTCCATCCCACAGGGGTCACCGCTTAGTGCGCTACTGTTTGCCTGTTACATAAATCCGCTACTTAAAGTCATTGAAGATACAATTCCAGGTATATATATTCCCCAAATCAAAAAAACCATGTCAGCGATCGCATACATGGATGATGTGCTCATATTTCTGCCATCTAAAAAGTTCCTCAGCTCACTTTACCAAATTCTTGACAAGTACTCAAGTGCATCACATCTCCTTATAAACCATACTAAATCTGTGACATGGAGGATTTTAAAAAGTAAAAAAATCCATCCAAATTTCTGGCTGAACTCCAAAACTTCTTGGGGTTCCTTATATATAAATCACAACTCGCCATGTCAAAGCATATCCAAAATTCAATAATAGAATCTGCTGATCACCTAACCCAGGGTCTCTCCAAAGTTTACTTGTCTCTACAAGGTAAAGTGGCTTTTCTCAACATGAAAGTCATGGCCAAGATAGCATACTATCTTCCCATCATGTTGGTCACTAAGACATTCATCAGCAAGATAAACAGGTTATGTGTGCAGTTGTTTTGGAAGGGCCACATGTCCACTATTAGCATAGCCAAAATGCAGCTTCACAGAATACTTAATGGAATGTCTCTTCATTCCATTCAAACAATCTCTTTTCAAAAGTTGCATTCAGTGGTTTTCAACCTTACACAAAAATATGACAATTTACTTACAACTAATCCCATTTTACCTACTGATATGCCACCTCCAAATAAAACTTTTTGGATTGATCAGATTATTACCTACCTCTACCAATACAATAACAATAACTCAGATGCCTTTAAAACAAAGATTACATTATGGACTGCACCCTCACTAATAAACCCTCAACCCTTACAAATGAAAACAAAACTAGGCATATCTAATCACAAGATCACAACATTATTCAAGTTTTTACTATTAGAGCCCAAATTCCTGGACTATTTAATAAAAGTGAATCTTAATGCTATGCCCACCAACTTGTTTTTACATCAGAAAAGATTTCTGAACAACATAGATCCTTCCTGTCCAATCTGCCAGTGACAGGAAGAGACCTTTGAGCACATTATATTAATCTGCACAGGCTTGGGACCCATGAAACAAATCATAGCCTTAAATTCAGCAATTGATTACTATAAAATCCTCTCCATTAAAGACTGCATTAAGGAGAGAGATTTTCCCATCATAAGAATCTTGATTTTTATTATATATTCCATATGGATTACCCAATGTAAAATAATATTCAACATCCCACAACCGAATGCCCTTGCAATTTTCTTTGGAACCCTCAGGAAACTCCAAAGTAAAAACAAAATTCTCTCTACTAAGTTTATCTATGAGAATACATGGAAACTTTTCAAGATTCCCAGTGACTAAAGTTCCCAATTTTTCCACACTATCTCACCGAATTATAAATTTTTTTTCTCTTCACCTGGATTTGACAAAAGTATCAACACTGATAATTCTAATTCCCAGGTAAGAAGCTCCTGCTGACACATGCTCTTCATCTGAATATCACAGTTTGTAGCCATATATTTCATTAATAAAGTTTTTTTGAAAATAAAAAAAAACTAGAAGATAATTAGTGTTTATTTAAATCATTTTCAATTTTTAGCATTGGCGATTTACAATCAAAATTTATGAAATTGGGCAGTTTGAAAATATATTTATTTAAAATACTTCTTTTGTTCATTTAATATTATTAACTAAACAAATGTTTTTGCATGTAAAATTTTTATTTATGACTTATAAACAAAATATTTAAAGAGGAAATTTTTAAAATGGTGTGGTGAAAATAAATAAAAGATAATAATGGCTAAGATTATGTATAAATTTGTTACTTATCTTTTAATTATAGCAATTATTTTGTTAAAAATATGAAATAATACATCTTATACTTTTTTGAATGTTACAATATCTTATATATCAGAATCATCTCTACTCTCTCAAAGATTCTTCAGCAGAGATTGTGCTTTTGTATTCTAAAATGTTTTATAATAAAGTATTGTAATATTGTAGAAAATACAAGCTCAGTAAACCTCTGATACTCAGAGCTGGGAAAAAAATCTTCATTAATTTTATTTTTGTAGACTATTCTAATCCTAGTGTTATGTTTACTTCAGGAACATTAATGTAAATAATCTAGAACCTTTTTACTAGCTCAGTGTCAAACTGTAATTCTGATACAAAAGTAATCATCCTTCACACAAGACAGCCATTCTTCTATTTTCAAAGTCTTTATCTTATGACTTGAATTGAAAGTTTACTAGTATTTAACATCGCTCATTGAATATCAAAATACAGCACTTATGTGAATGATAATTACCTTCATATCAGAATTCGGGAATATTCCTACCATTTTAGTTTACCACCTTTCAATGGTTAAGGATTAGGGAATGAATACCATCATTAAATGAATATTGGTTTTTTATATTACAATTTTTAGAGTATTTTTTTTGTTTGTAAGAAGATATTAAAAATTACCATGGCTCTGATGAATTATTATTTCAAATTTTTTTTATTATAAAATGAGATTATTATTACATTATTATTTTTTAAAAAAGTATTAAAGTTATTTAGCAGTTTGTACAAATAATTCACTCTATATACGACTGTGAGTGTATATAAATTGCACTGTCCAATAGTTAATTATACAGATCTGCATTTTCAAATTATAATTTATCAATATCATTTTTAATAAGCATCTGAGAACAAATTATTGCTTAGTTTAATATTTATTTTATTTGCTTTGCTAGGGAATTACATCCCTCACATTATTTGTGGATATGTGGATTCAGTGTGAAATATAAAATATTCAAGTTTATTTTTTAATTACATGTTGCATGAATCTTAGTTTCATTTTGAATGTAATTTTCTAAGAAATAAATAAAGTTGTTAATAAAATGTTAATTTTTAAACTTATTTATCAAATTTCACAATTTATAAATAAATATAGAATTAATAACTTTAAAAAATGTTCCAATTCTTTATTATTTCTTTTTAATTTTTTAATAATGACTATAATTTTAGGGCAAAATATTATCTTTCACTATGTAAATTCATGTTACTGGAAAAATTGCATATTGAGTCAAAAAACAAACAAAATATCAAGGCTGCTATTTTTCTATTTTAGTGAATAGTCTTTTAGCAAATAATTATTATTATGAGATGCTACTTTATTATTTTTTAAAATAATAAATAGATAGGCAATTAAAAATTGTATAATGTTATTTTTAAAAAAAATTCAAGTAGTAAGTTAATTAACTGAAACATTCTAACATACAAATAGCTCAAATTATTTAGACTTATCTGTAAATGTGCTGTAAATAATTCTGTTAAAAAAGATTTTAAGATCATCACTTCAAAAAGCTATACTATTGTACCAGGTAGGGTATGAACTGATTAGACTAATTGTGTTCCATGGGGCTCCATATTTGAAGGAAGCCTATGTCAGTCAAAGTTTATGTAATTAAAAATTATATTAAATAAATGAAGGAGAATCCAAAAATAACTGCAATTGTTCTCAGGTAAGTGTGCCTGTTGTTGTGCATGCTTCTGCTGTTACACACCTCTTGCAGGAACCCTTTTGTGTCAGTTTGCCAAATTACATTACCGTATGAAATCGTGGTCATATTTTTTGTAAAGTACATTTCACATATTTGGTGATTTTTTAAAAATAGCTGAAAAGTTGGATTAATGTGAAATTTTGTTTTCTTTTAGAGCTTGAAACAGAAAATAGAAATTTATGAATGATTTAATGAAATTGTCAAATTCGCCATGGCTCAAAAAAGCATGGTGAGTGAAGTTCAATGTCAAGATAATGTTGATATTTTTTTAATTGATGCAAATAATATTTTTCTCTTAAAATTAGTTGTTAACAGATAGATGTCTTATCTATAAGTTCTAAAATGTTTGCATGATGTGGTAAAATATAGTTTTGTGGCAAAGTAATGAATGTAAGCTTCTCCACAACAATTTTTCTGTGAGCAGACTTGTGTGTGAAACAATTTTTAATTAAATTCAACATGATCTAGTCTATCTATTAATCATATTTGCTCGATCTCTAACCATGTGTCTTTTTTTTATTCTTTTGAATGAAAAAATGCCTCTTTTTTTTTGCAAAGTTAGAAGCAGTGAAAAAAAACAATGCAGGCATTAAAATGCTTCACTTTATAAGTGTTTCTTGATTAGGTCAAAAAAGTGAAAAACATGTTTAGACTAGTGTATTGTATTAAATTGATAGTATTTTGAAAGAGATTAAATTTATAAGACTTAAAGGTAAATAAACAATTTTTTATTATAAAATTCTGATTATATTTGGGGCCCCTCATATATATATTGTAACCCACGCACACAACACCGCTCATGTATATTATATGAGCAAAAGCACAGGGTGCCAGTTCTATTAATGAATAGAACGATTTATCATTTTATCTGATTCATAATTAATGCTGAGACTCTTTTACTTATGTTTATTTTACAGCTTCGCTCAGTAGGAGGTTACAGAAAGTTCATAACATATAGAATACAAATAAATGAAGGAAGAAATACTATAAACTATCAAATAAAATATAAACCTTATTTATTATTTAACTAAATGATAAAGGCTAGCAGAGGTTTATTTATTCCATCTAACCAAATATAATTTCAATTTCATCTCTTCCATCATCCAGTTACACTCTATAATTAGCTCAATACAACTTTGACAGAATAGAACAGCATAACACTAAATAACTCTATTGTTCAGTACATCCTAATCTAAATAGCTGAATTAATGTTGATCTAGGAATATAAAATCAGATCTCAGGGAATCTAGAACACAGACTAAAGAACTATATTAGCCAGTAATTTATAACTCTAAATTATAATAAAAATATAATGAAATAAATTGAATAATGTTTTACTGTGCTAGCAATTAGATAATGAAGGAAATAGGGTATCTTTTAATCTCACATCATCATCTAAATAATACACTAACTAGGCAACCTTTTCATAAGTCTATCAAGTAGTAAATATTTTATGTAATGTCTGGATCAAGGAAATAATATTACCAGATCTCAGTGTATTTATTATCAGAGCTATAAAACAATGTACTTATTTTGTAATATAAATATGAGATGTGGAAACTAGAATGCGAATGCACATAAGAATAACTCAAAACACAGTTTTTAATAAATAAACAAATTATTTATTTACACTCAAGATTTAATTTAATGTAATCGGTTTACAATAAGTTTATTTGTCCCAATCTTTAAATTTACACTTAAATCCATAAACACAAGTTTGGGATTCCCCCTCTGACGTGTTACATCGTTTATTAGCTACACACTTATGAACGCAAATTAACAAGCAAATAAGATCTTAATATTCTGACTTTGAATATATGGACTACCTAAACATTTTCACATGTAACACTAAATAAATAATATATTTTATTATGGGCATAATATACACTTTTGAGAGGATATTATCAATTGTTGGAATAAAGCAAATTAATGCATTTGGCTATCAAGAGAGCAGCTTTCAATAACTTAATAAGATGATCACTTTAAATAACTACACTGTTCACACACAGCAATAAAATTATACTCATTCCAATGATTTGATGATTTCTAACACGTGGCAAATTAATATGATGTGTTTTAAAACATTTATTTCCTGTTTTGAACTTAATAATATTATACTTTTATATCCGCGATATTATTTACATTACGCGTGTCATACCTTAAGCAACAATAAAAGAAAACAATCTTTTCTACACATTATCAATTTATTTAGGAATTATTAAATAAATGTTTCATTTCGGACAATGTCATAGACCAACCAACAAAATAGGACACTATATCTACTCTAATATTCAATAAAGAATTTACATTAACTGTTTATCCAACCACTGACTGAATTACACAGAGCTATATTTTTAAGATAATACAAACTAGACATTCAAGAGAAATCCAAGCACATGAGAAGCAAATAAACTCTTTAACCAATATGTCAACAACTTATTTAAATCTGAAATACACTATTGGTATGGAACTTTTCTCATCACCAAAACAGTAGGAAAATATTACTTAACTTCATAAATATCATTTCATAATAGGTAAGTATACACTATAGAATGTCCCACTCTACTTATGACAAAATATTTAAAAATATACTAAGGGGGAAAATCTCTCATCCCTACAAACATAGAAGTACCAAGAATAATATCCTTTTCCATAACTCTTCTATACATTCAACACTAGACGTTGGCAGATAAATACATACAGATAAACCACTCATCCCTTCAATTCTTTTAGAATATGACAACATCCGAAATTTATATAAGGAAAAAACTATAAAACTAAATGTTTTATTACTTAAATAAAATAATTTCTCAAGACAGACGCACATATGCATGAAAAATAATTCTAAGTTATGTAATATGCAAACAATACGGTAAGTAAATGATACATAGACTTTCAGTTGTTCCAAAATTAAAAGGTAATAATTATTATGAACGAGATTTCTTTGCTATCTCTGATACAATATTTTTTTTTCATATACTCGCTACTCTGAAAGCCAAAATTCTCACTTTGAGATAAAGAAAAATATATAAAATAAATAGATACCTCTCTTTAATAATATACTGAAAGAAAAATATATGTTTCATTTTCATATAAAAATAAAATCATATTTAAATAATAATACTTATCAATTTACCAGCATATTTACAATTAGTGAATATTCCGTGATGTTCTAGAAGTTCACAAATATTATAATTAACTAAACAAACATGTACTACTAAATAAATCTGTCTGACTGTCCATAATATACATTTATCAGTAACAGCAAATAATAAAAGAAAATAAAAGTCACTCTTCTTTTTAACTTAAAAAATATATTCACTTGCAAAGTTCCTTTTCCAAGTTTACTGAGCGATACGGAGATAAATTTCAAACTGAGTGTGTGTTAATAAGAAGATGAAACAAAAAAAAAAAAACTCTTGTAGGGCAAAAAACAGTTATAATTCAAATTCAATTTAGTAATCTCCAATGTTCTTAGCGAAAGCTAATAGAGTTTACTTATATAGCACGTAAGTAATAAATTTTTATAATGACAATAATATGAAAAGATAGTTTCAGCTATATTTGTACTATAATAATTATTGAATACATTCCGTAGTAAATTTTAACTTAGCAATAGATCTTAATAGATTTCCTGGAGAGCATTTGTTTTTCCTATAATTTGTAAGCCAGCATATACATAATTAATTTTAGTCAATGCAAATTAATTGTCCATATAAAATTCGTGATTCCTTAAGCAATAAAATTTTGTTTTTATAATACATACTATAACGATCCGGAGAATAACACTTAACGTAATCTGCACTACAGGGCGCCATCTAGGCATTTGAATCTAGAAAAATTTATAAAGTAGGCAGATACGTAAGTCAAAAAAAAATTTTTTTTTATTTTATTTATATATTTTGATATCCGGTCGTTAGCCCATTGTCACTAGCTCTGGGAGTAGCAGAGATTTAATAATATAATATCTTATCTAATTATATTTCAATATTAAAAATAAATAAAATAAGCCACTGCCAGTAATTAACATACAAACATTTATTTACGCACATATATATAAAATTTAACATTATTTTAGAATAACTGTTACTTTGGGTTTTAACATGATTTTAGAATTTAAATTTACATTTTAATTTTTATGCTATTATAAGTTCGCACAGAGGGATTTATAAAAGTTGTTTATAAATGTTGAGTATAGATCGGTTACATAGATTACACGGCTAAAACATTTCAAAATAAACATAAACGATCAAAATACAAAATCATTGATACCATCAATTGCATAGGGAATAGAAGAAACCCACTGGTATTCATCATAAGATACCGCAGTGGCACCAATAACTTAAAAGACATCTGAATAAATACATTTTAGATACTCACAGTAAGGTATCAGTATTTACCAAATGTCTATATATATTTTGACCGAATATGAAAACCAAAAACATAATTAGCCGGTAATGAATCCATGCAAGTGTCTATAAACAGCTTAAATTTAATGCATTTTTATTTAGTGTCGAGTATGAATAGACTACATAGATTTGCATTTGAAGATAAAACATTCTATCCCCATTTAACCTTAGGCTAAAAGTTCGCAGTCAACCTGGCATCAATCCATCTGATATATCGATGTATTCAATGTAATATGAATATGGCAACACAAAATAGGTTAAGATAAGACATTGACTCTCATCAGATAGGAATATTACATCTATCTAACGAGAAGAACAATAAAAAAAAACTCCATAGAAACAGACTGTGGTCATTTTGCCAACTTATGATCACATTCCCTAGGCAAGAGGAAGTGTGCGGCGTATACAAGTGATTCTGCCCATAGTGAATCTTGCATTACTTCTACTAACTACATCAATATATCCAATCCATTGACCCAATTCAACAACAACACGAATAACCTAAGATTAACCTCCCCTAATATAACTTTACAAATCTATACAGCCATTCACGCCCGACTTAAGTTTATCATTGATATATTTTAATTTATCGGAAAACAGAAATCATAATAAAACTTAAAGAACAAAAAAATATATAAATGGAAATGATTTTACAAAAGAAATACATCAAATAACATTTTAACTACTTTAGTCAGATAGGAAATTCTTATATTTATAAATATTGAAAAGTTTAGTATTTAGAGTTCTTTTGTTTAGAAATGTTCATAAAATATTTATATTTAAAGCTGAGAGTTCAAAAAGTTCTTACGATTTCAAAACATTCCTTTTATTCGTTGCTTGCCATTTGGAATCCACATTAAATCCCCCGATGATCCTGTTGTCCTCAGTATAAGAAAAGCGATGTTTCATTTCTTTTTTTTTTTAACAACTGAAGGAATTGAAGAGTGCGTCTTTTCAATCCCTTCTCCTTCAACTCTGCACTAACACATATAGTCACATCTCCTCCTTCTAATTAATTAAACCAAATCACTTTTTATTTCCAAATTTTTTCTTTTATACATAACTTTAGGATCCAATGGAAGTTACGTCATCAATGATGACGATCCTTCCATTGAGGTCCGATTTCCCCGATGGATTTCTTTCATTGGCCATTCTGTTCCTATTGTTTTCCTATCTGACTGTTGCTTATACATTTTAGATGCCCAAGGCTAGTTTACTAATTAAAATAATCATTTCCATTTTACAAAAGATTAATTAATCTGTTTTCAAACTTAAACATATATTTTTATCTCTAAACTTTTCTGAAAATTTAGTTTTAAAATACTTTTTCTTTAATAAAGTTTTATTTTAATAATTATTTATCTGTGCAATTTTATATATATGCAAGTTTAAGATGGTTTTTTTATTTTTAATTCTTAAAAAAGTTTTTATTGGCGAACTTATATTTTTTTTCATGTTTACTAATAAAAAAAACAATGTAACGACGTCTGTGCCCATTACAATACATCGAAGAGAACGGAAATATTCAATACCAATGTTCTTCAATCCGACTTAATCATAAGCACATTCTATAAATAGTAGTAATTAATTAATCCTTTATAAGTCACATATTTATTCTTAAATAAAACACTTTAATTTTATAAGCCTAAATAAGACAAGTTGTCATTCTGTAATAATTTAAAGTATAGCATAATAAAATACGCACATCCTGTTAATTTTAATTTAACTTTTATAGAAGTAAAATATAAGTTTATCTGAGAGCTGAATGCAAATCCTGTTAAATTGTTCTGCATAGGTTTACATAAAGTATTATAAAAGTCACACAATTTAGTTAGTAGATTCTTAGAGAGTTCATGCACTTTAACTTCCTTCTTAATAATAATAAATACAAGTAAACAGAATAGCATAAATTTAATAGTATAAACAGACATTTTTAGAATGAGAATAAATATGATAGTGTTAATTTAAACATTTAAACTGAGAAAAAGAACAAAATTGATATACCTTTTTCTTTATACTTTAGCCAGACATTCTAGTTGAAGACTTACTGGTAACTAGACTTTTCCTATGACCTTTTAAAATTTACTTTGGAGCTTTAAAATTGACTTGACTTCTGGAAGCGATATATACTTGTCACAGGCAGAGTGAACTAAGGCAATGGTTACACTAATAATAATGAACAAATTTTACTAGAGACTATGACTTAAATAGATATCACTTCCTTCCATCAAAAGGTAATTTTTTTTTCTCCAAAGGTCAACTCCACCCTTTGCACTTAGGAGCTAATTGAATATGCAAGAAATCTCTTCTTAAAAAAAATCATTTTGACCTTCACACTTAAATCAAGTCAAATAAAACAAAAAAAATAATCTTTTACAAACTTGAAACAAATGAATATTAATTAACTATTAAATAATATGGTTGATAATATTATTTAAATTGGTCAAATAATTTACCAATTCAAATATTCATTAATCACTTAAAAATATATTTTTGCAAAACTATTAAAAATAATTAATGTAATTTAAATGTTTTATTGTAAGTGTAATATTGTTTATTGTAATTAGAATATGAAATGAAAATGAGAGGCATACATGCATGCACCTATACTGCAACATAAATGTTAAATTATCCTGATTAAATATAGTTGACATGGCTATGGGTCAAACATATTTCAATGACTATAATATTAGTAAAAAGGAGGGTGTCAATGAATAATAAATCAGAAAACCATTCAAACAAACACCAACACTATCTTATAAATAAATAAAACAACTTTGCATCAATCTAACTATTATAACAACATTTTCCGTAATAATCCACCCCCTTCCTTGCATTAAACACTTTATCAAATATAAAAATAATAAATGCTTGAAAAATTGCTAACCAAAATGCACAGTTGGCCCACATATGAGTTTTTGGACCATTAATATAAATTTTTTTTAAATGTTAAGGCTATTTCATCTTTTTTTAGTACAATGCAGTTATTCACTACTGATGCAACAGTTTAATTACTTGTGCCCATTCAGAAGGTCACTATATATATATACATTAAAAGCATAAAACTAAACTAGTCAATAAATAATCAAAATTACCCCAAATTTACATAACCAAGAAAATAAACTTTAAAGCACAACAAATGGTTTCACTGTTACAAGCAGACTTTTCAAGTGTAAAGAACTACAAAATAACATATTTAAACTAAACATTACCCACAATTCCACTGACCTCCTATACACTAACCCAACCCCCCCTTCTGGGGGTTTCAAGAAATCTGGGGCCTCTCTCTCTCTGAGTCTTTTTTAAAGTATTCGTTTGGGAGGGGTTGGTTTGGTTTTTAAATTTTTATGTGGGGGGCTCTTCTATTTTTAAAAAAAAAAAAAAAAAATAAATTAAAAAAAAAAAAAAAAAAAAAATTTAATGTGTGGAAGTGAGGGAAAAGTAGAAGGATGGGAAAAAAAGAAAAAAAAAAAAAAAAAAATAAAAAAATATTATTAATTATTAAAAAATTAATTTTAATAAAAAAAAAAAAAAAAAAAAAAAAGTTAATATTAAAAGACTTTAAATAAATTTATTGCTTCAGAATCATACATTTTTAATAATAAAGATTCTTTAATTCTTTTTATTTCATTTCTTCATCAAAATTAATGGTGTGGTGTGTATCTTTTTTATGAAGACATAAAACAGAACTGAGATATTTATTTTTAACCCTATTTTTATGTACCTTTACTGAGCTTAAATGAAAGAATAAAGGTGCATAAAAGTAAAATTAGAAATAAATATTTTAGTTTCTGCATTATATATCCATGAAAAAGATACAGGCCACACCATTAATTTTGGTAAAGCTAAGGTTGTCTTCTTTGAGAGAAATGAAATAAAAAGAATTAAACAATATTATTAAAAATTTATGATTCTGAAGCAATTAACATATTTAAAAGTGCTTTTAATATTAAAAGTGTATGGGAAATAAATTGATTTGTGGGTAGGGTTTAGTTTAAATATGTTGTTATTTTGTAGTTCTTTATACTTGAGAAATCTGCTTGTAGCAGTGAAACTATTGTTTGTGCTTTAGAGTTTATTTTTTTGACTAGTCTAGTTGAGTTGTGGATTTGGAGTAATTTTGATTAAATATATATAACTTGTTATTTCAAAAATTACAATAATTGAAAATATCTATATATATTCAAATACTTTTTTTTTACATTGTTATTAGTTATCAATATTATAGGCAAAGTTGACTAATTATGCTAGTAGAAAAAAAATTACACTGGCCAAATAAATTACCATTTATTTCACTAAATTATGAAATATATAAGGGATTCGAACTCAGACTTTTACATGACCCTCAATTCTCCTATCCCATATTGCTGACCCTACCTGATCACACATGTATTGAAAAGATAAATAAATTGTGAATTAAATTATTTACACATATGTGAATTATTTCTTCAGCAAAATAACTAATTTTAATATAGTTTAATTATTTTGTATGATGAACAATTCAATAATCTTATCTATGTAAAAAAAAATGTTTTTAAAAAAATCTTAGTTGTTCAATTATGTTTAAATATTATTCTAAAAATATAAAACTCTAAATTGTAATTTACATTGTTCACAACAATTTTTCAATACTTTTTATTTAACATAAAATTATGAAAATATTTTTGATTATCAATGTAAAAATATTTATTCTCAGTTACCTGCCTTTGTGAAGAAATCTTATCTATTTTTCATAGGGTGTCTAATTCGAAACATGTGGGCAGCAAATGCAGTATCAAAAAAATATTAAATGAAGTAAAAATTATAGCTGAAACGCAAAAAGACACTTTCATAAATTTTTAGGAATTCACAATGATGATTATAGAATCGGAAATGACCAAGCAAGAAGATGAAAATATTTGTATAAATAAAAAATTATCAAAAAAGATATTCAGGATAATAAGATGACTATAGATAATAATCATGAGAAGCATATTTACAAAAAGGAAACACTATTATGAAAATAATTCAGTCTGGTATGCTTGAAAATATAGAAACAGTTAATGAATTATTAAATATAATACAATTCTCTTACTTGGCCAGAGAAGATGAGTCTGCAAATAATAGATTATTTAACGAAAAAAGTACTACAAAAATTCTGGTGAATGAATTTCTCCACCAAAATAATGGAACTCACTTTTCAAAAGTTCATCTTAAAAAAGAAAACTTCCAATGGTGATATTATATTTTTCCTGGAGAATATATTCTGATAAAAAAGATAAAATATTTTGTTTTTATTGTCATCTTTTTCATGAGAATATGATGTCTGCTTTGTTCACATCAGTATTCAATAATTAGTTGAATACCTATAGTAGACTGCCAGAACATAAAAAATCAAAGCATCATTTGGTTACAATATTAAAATATATAGAACTTCAAAAGAGTTTCAGCTATGGAAAATATAGACAAGGTAGAATAGAAATTACTGAATCAAGAAAAATTGGGATTATATTTTTTGAAAGAATATTATTAGTGCTACAATTTGTAGTTGAGCATAATTTGCCATATTGAGGATCTGTCAAAAACATAGATGACTTGCATGATGGAAACTTTTTAGGAACTATTGAATTGCTTGGAAAATTTGATTCAACAATTCAAGATCATCTTCAAAGAATCACCAATAAACAAGGTCTATAATATTTTCTAAGCAAAACAATTCAAAATGAATTCATCAAATCCAAAACCAGATTGTAAATTGAATAAAATCAGGAATTATTTTACTGTAATTCTTGACTATACTTCAGATATCAGCCATCAAGAACAAATGTCTCTTACCCTCAGATATATATCTAATGTTGAAAAACATGGTTCAATCATTGGTGTTTATGAACTATTTGTTAAATTTATAAATGTAAAAACATTTCTAGAAAAAATGTATATGCTGTGCCAAAGTGAAAAATTAATTTTCTAAAATTAAATAATAATATCAGGGGACAAAAGTACATTAATAATTCAAATATGAAGAGAAAAAATTCTGAAATTAAGACTAAAGTCAAAGAAAAATTCAAGAGCATTTTTTTACACCCTGTGCTTGTTATAATTACAATCTTGTTTTGGCAGATACAGCTAAAACTTGTCCTGATGCATTAACTTTCTTTGGTATAATTCAATGCCTTTATGTTTTATTATCATCTTCCACAAAGAGGGGTTAATTCTCCAATAAATATGTTAAAGGTCTTACTATGAAGTCACTTTGCAGTATAAGATGGAAATGTCACATTCAAAGTCTTAAAATGGTAAGATATCAAGTAGATGCATTTCTTGAAATATCGGAAACATCAGTTCCTTAAATTAAAACTAAAGCAGATTTATTTTCACACTTTAATAAAAGGTTACAAGTTTATAGTATTCTTCATTTTTTGATATTTACTTTTCCAGATAAATTTTGTTAGCAAGGAATTTTAAAATGATTCTATGAATATTTCTTATAGAAATATTTCTTATAGCTTTCTTCATAGGAAAAATTATTATGTTGTTTAACCAAACACAGGGATACTGGTTTTTGAGCCATATTAGTTGAGACAAAGCGCTCACAGAAGATTTGAAGATAATTCCAGAATTTCAAAATTAAAAGGTTGATAATTTTTTTTTTTAATTATGAAATTGATAATGAGCCAATTATTAAAAATGCAGAACTGTTCAAAGTAAATTTTTTAATGTATTTCTGAATAAAGCAAAACAATAATTATATACTTAATTTAAACAATTGAAAAATCATACAGATTTACTTGGATTTTGGGGATTTTTTTAAAAAATGGAAAAAGATAAACTAAAAAAGCATGCAGCACAGTTAGAAATTGCTTTGATAAATACTAAAACTTTTAGATGGCAATATATTGGTTGGCAAAATGGAAGTTCTAAAAATTATTCTTTTATTACCATAATATGGAAAGCTTTAAATTTCCAGCATAAAATAATAGAGATACAGCTTTTCCAAATCTTTTCATTGTTGTTCGGATATGTTTAACCATGCTAGTGTCTGTTGCTTCTGGAAAAAAAATATTTTTCAACGTTAAAACTAACAACAAATTATTTTAAAGTCAACTAATACCCAAAATAGGTTAAACACTTTAGTGATTCTATCCATTAAAAATCAAGAAGTACAATTTTTTTGATGCAATTTTAAAAAACTTCTCTGAACAAGAAACTAGAAAATATTTTTAAAAATTGTTTTATATTGCTTTAATATAGTTGATATATACTTTTTTAAAATTATACTATTCAATTACTAATTTTTTTATATTAAAAAATTCATATTTATTTATAAAAGTTAGAGTCATATTTTGAAGGATCCTGCAAGAAATATCCAATTGGGCCTCACACTAACTGAATCCTGCCCTGATTCTACTTTATATATATATATTTGAATTCTTAATGAACAAAATTCAGAATTTTTAAATATATATATATATATTCTATTAAGACATTGGTATTTTGTATATTTGAAGATGGATTAAGCATCACTTACATTTGTAATATATATATATAATGAGGATATAAATTCATTAAAATGCTGCCATAAAAAACAACAGCTGAATAAATAATTATAAATATATATTTAATAGAATCTAATTTCTTATTTGTATATAGTAATATCATCATAAAAACTTGGTTAAGATATTATGTAATCAATATTAATTTAAAATAGTGACAAGTGAATGTATTTTGACAATAAATACTGGAAGTGTGAACAGATAAGAAACATTAAGCAGACATAATTTTTCAAGAAGCCGTAAATTTTTTAATATTAGATAATTTATTACTTTTTGAAAAATTATCAGTTAACTTGAAAAAAAGATTATTTAAAGAGATTCGCCATTTAATAAACGAGTAAAATCAGTTGCAGATTCTGAAATTGAAATAAAAAATAAGCTACAATTTTTTTTCATTGCAGAGCATTATATCTTTTCAACAAATCTAGAAAACAGATTTAGAAAGAGTTTTACAATTTTATGATGTCGTAAAAAATGATTTTGATTTCAAATATACAATAAAAAACAAATCACATGCATTTTCAATTAAATTTAACTGTTTTCTGCTTCTTTAAATTTAAAAATATCAAGGTAAAAGGAATAATCCAGACGACTTTCTACTAGTATGGGGTATTGTTATTTAAGTTTTCAAAACCTGTTATTGTATTAAACTGGGCATGCAATGCGATGCACTATGGTTTCTTCTTTATCGAAGTCAGGAATCTCTCAGACACTATACCTAGAAAATCTATTAGCCACCCTAAGTTTTTGCCACATCCTCTATACTGCTTAATCCCATTTTCACAACGTTATCTTTGTCCACTGTATGTCCTTTATATTTAGATCCCTCTTCTTATCTTTTTCTAAATCCAACATAAAAACCAAGAATCTACTTTCATATAATCACTTTGTTTATATTTATTCTCCCACAGCATTATTATTTGTATGCTTTCTGCTTGTAAGCATTTACTTTCAATTAACAGATGCATGATATTTTTTGTGTCTTCCTGACATATCTTACAGACAAAATCACCCACATTTCTCCATTTATATATATTTCCTTGTTGCTAAGATTCTGTTTGAGCCTTAAACAGTAAACTACTTTCCTTGCTATTATCATAAATTAACTCCCACCCAATATTCTATTTAGTTCTATATATATTTAAACTCTTTTTATTTTTAATACTAGTTCTCCATTTCTCCAACTCCCTATTTTTAATTAATATATCTATTCTTCTATCCCATTCCTTGCCACTATAACACTCAACAATCCTCCTAATACAACCATCCCACCTTTTGTTTAAGATATACTGATATAAAGCCTTTATTCAAATCTTTTGCATACTGTACTACCTTTCTCACCCACCTTGTTGCATGTCCTTTACTCATAACCCAATTAAATACTATTTGGCTATTCTCTTATTATTCACAAATTTGCAATCTATCAAACATTTTCATTTTGCTTTTTGCATCTCTCATGTAAAAATTTGATCATCCCATTTCTCCTTGAATTGCCTCCTTTACAGTCCACACCACTGCACCTCATGCATGTTTTCTTACCTTTTTTGTACTTTTTCTAATAACACCCCTTTATTAATACATAATGCATTGTTACCATAAGTTAACCTTGCTATTGCTATCATTATTATATAAAAACACTGTTAATTTCTTTATCAGTTCCTTTCTTTTCTCTGCTTCATTTATCATTTTTTTCTCCCATTCATCCAAGCAATTTCTCTGATTACTTAAGATGATTCCCAAATAGTTATACCTATACACCATATTTAACTTTATATCCCCCAATAAAAATTCCTTCTCTTCTCTTTCCTCAACATTTACCATCATTGCTTTTGATTTTTCTGCACTAAATTTAATTCCCATCTCTTTAACCACCCTCACATCCATTTTCAGCATAACCTCCATATCTTCCCTACTTTCTGTGCACAAGAAGATATCAGCAAATAAAAGACCTGATAATATATACACTCCCATGCCATCTATTAATGGTATCTCAAGCCCTTTTCTATTCTTTCTAGTGCTCTCTCCATTTCTCTCAAATATAACAAAAACAAAATAGGTGACATAGGGGATCCTTGCTTTAGTCCCACCCCATTTTTAACTCTAACTGATTCTACATTTCCTAATTGATACATGTAGTAATTATTTTCATACAATCTCTTAATAAGATCACTAAAGTTTTATTCATTCCCAAATTTACTAAACTTACTCATAATCTATTTCTATTTACACTATCATATGCCTTCTCTCTATCTGTATTCCTATTCATATCTATAAGTTGTGTGACTGCAAATAAACTATCTCCTACACACCTATTTGTTCTAAAACCTTCTTGCATTTCTCCTACTATATTCTTTTTTCCCATCCATATTGCCACCCTTCCAATGACCATATATGCAAAAACTTTATCTTAGTTTTCCAGCCCCATTATCTTTCCACATCTACATTATATCTAAATAATCTACCCTTTGTTTACTTCTTACATCCATCCATTCTTAACCTTCTTTTTGATAATACTATAATTTAAAACCTTACCCTCTTTATAGTTTCCTAAATTATAATATTTTTCATAAATCAAACCCTTAATGCTTAATATCCTTGCTTTGCTAAGTGCAATCCATTTCTATTATATAACTCCCTCTTACTAATAAAAAAAAATCCCACACATTCACAAACATAACATTATTTCTTGCACATAATTTTATCAATCTCTCATTTATAGAACATGCTCTATCGAATATATACCTATTGTCAAATCTTGATATTAATCTGACTATCTTCCTTTCTTTGTACTCATCTATCACTCTTTTTGATGGCTCTGACAAATTATTTGTTCCTACCATAATGTAAACATCTTTACTCATTTGTTTCTTTATCTTATCTACAATATCCGTGATTATAGCTCCAGGCAAATATACTCTTACATACCTATTTCTATTTCCCCTTACAATTACATTTCCACTTCCTCTAATTAGAGAGTCTCTTATCAAGACTGTCTCATAGTTTACTTTCACTACTTCATCTATAACATTCTCTTCTACCTTCTAGACTTCCTTATTTATTTTTTCCTTAATGTTTCTATTCATTAATTCCTTGATCTGCTCACACTTCATCTCTAATGCTTTTAATTTTATATCTACATTCTTTAACTCTTCCTCTATCTTACTTATTTTTTGCCTAACTATCACCATTGTACTTATTTTGTCATCCATATCCCTTGTCACTCCTCTAAATATATATTCTATTCTATCTTCCTTAACTATATTTCCTCCATTTCTCTGACTTTTTCTTTAAACTATCTTGATTTAAAAAACATGTTTCCAATTTATCACATTTATACATGATCTACACAACCATAATCTTTTACACTCTACCTAGTCTTGTTTAAACATTTCAAATGGAAAACCTTATCACATACAGTACACTCTACCTGAGCACACCTAATTTCCTTCTGACCATTATATATACATTGTGGGATACAAATGCAATCCATACTTCCTTGTTTTTCAATTCCCCTTATGATTTTTCTACTAATCTTCAAACCTCTTTATATAAAAGAAAAAAAAAAACATTTTTTTAAAATGGCAATGAATAAGTATGTGCTCTGCTAACCTTACACCTCAAATGTTACCCTCTTTTTCAAATAAATCACTCTCTTTCTTAAATTGAAAAATACTTTTAATAGTCAACCTACTAAAAACAACTAATCTTACATATGACTTAGTTTTAAAGTCTCCTTGAAGTTAACAAACACAAATATATATATTTAAAATGGCATATCGAATCACTTTCCACATGTTTGCAATATTTTTCATGATCTTTCCAAATCCAATTAAATCTATCTCTCTGCACTCCAATTTTTTTTTCATCCACTCACTAAGCAAATATTCCCCAGAAACAGAAAATTTTCCAGATGATATTAAAAATATGTAAAACTTTAACTTATCTTATGGAACAAATCAGCTACATCAACACAGCAAGACAATCAAAGTGTTGGCATGTGATGTGATGCACCGTGACTTCTCCTTATATAGAGTCAGGAATCTCTCAGCAACTATGTGCAGAGAAACCTGTTAGCCACTTTACCTTCCCTTTCCATTCCCCACCCTAAGTTTTCCCATATCCTGTTCCATCTCATTTCCACAATATAATCTTTGTCAACTTCATGGCCTTCATATCTAAATCCCCTTTATCTTTTCCAAAACCAGCATAAAAACAAATAACCCACTTTCTGTATAATCACTTTATGTTTATATTTATTCTTCCATAACTTCATTATTTGTACCCTTTCTGCTTTCAAGCCTTTACATTGAATTAACAGATGCCTAATAGTTTCTATGCCTTCCTTATACAACTTGTAGACTAAATCACCCATATTTTTCCATTTACGTGTATATTCCATTGTTGCTAAAGATCCCGTTTGAGCCTTAAACAGTAAACTACTTTAAAATCTGTACTAGCACAACATCTATTGGCACATTTGAAAAAACATTCATTAAATAGATCAGCTACATTTTTTTTTCATTATTCTGTAATTCTAGTAAATTTTCTTGACACTCAATAAATTTCATTTGATTAGATTTTTTATATATATCAAAAAACTGATCTTTCTTCATTTCAAAGATATATTTTTACCACCAAGAAACTCCCGATAATATTAAAATTTTAATTATTTAACATTGAATTTAATTTCAGAACTAAGGAATTTTTTTATCTACTGATGTTCTATCCAAGAATTTTTAACAAACTTATTTATTTTGACCAATTAAGTTTTTGAAAAATATTAGGCAACTATTTAAGAAACAAATAAGATTTTTAAATTAAACATTTTTTTAAAGCTGCAAGCATAGAACAATAGTGACCTCTATTTTTACCCATTCTATTTAAGATAAATTTATTAGAAACATCTCGTAGTGATAGAATGACAACTCTAAGCATTCATAATTAATTTTTGATTAATTATTATACATTTGGGCAGACAAAATAGTAATAAACTGCTTGAATGAATACATATCCAAGAGCTTAATTGACTTGATTTATTAGATTTTAAAAGTTGCTAATTTATTCAATATTAATGTCATGATATAATTAAGTCGTAAATAGTAGAATGAGAACAGTTCATTTTAAAAATAAACTTTAAAAAATATTTTTTTTAATTGTAAAATAATTTAAAATGACTCTAAAGTTAAATTAATGATCACACACACATACACAAAAGATTGAAAGATATTGTACATAAAACAGATAGTATATACTAAGGTAAGTATCACATATTTTCCTGAACTTTACATTACTATGCAAAAGCGAGGCATGGTTTCTTTATCTCTATTTTATTCAACTGCATAAAATTGAATCAGTCAAGAAAGACAAAATGCAAATACAAACCGAACTCTATTTAACTGACCTTCATAATAGGAATCACTAATTTATTCTATGCATATTTAGTTAGACTAAGCAGTTTAAAATCTGATTGGCTGTCTGAGAGACAACGGTAGGCGCATGTGAAAAACTAGCAACCTTTCAATTATTACTAAGCAGGGATAAAAGTCACTATAGATTAATGTATACTGATAAAAAATTTAAAAAATTATATGATATTTAATCTTAATGTACACCATTGTTTAGAACAAAAAGATCATAAGTGCCTTATAAATGGGATAATTAAATTAGAATATTACTCAACCAGTTTCAGCCCTAAATAATTAATTATTTAATGTGTTTAAATTGAAGTGCTCTGAAAATTTGAAACTTTCAAATCATTACATTTAATAGTAAAATGCAAATATGTAGTGGACTACAAGATGGATGGAAATGGTCCGAGCCTTTGAGTATAGATTATGTAATTAGCCAGAAACTGTTTGAGAAAGTTTATACTGCTAATAACCTACTTCTTGCTTAACTAATAGAGTGGAGACAGAGAGGTTGAAGGAAATAAAGTTTGCCACTAATTATATTCAAATGGTGCTTTTTATAATTAAATTTTATTCTAGAAATGGGGACCAAATTCCTTTTAAATAAATAGCATAGTAAAAACAATCATAATGAGATGGTATTTTCTGCCATCTCATATGTAAATAGATTGTTATTTTGCAGTTTTGGAGATTTCAATTATTTTATAAGTAGTATAGGATTAAAATATATTAAATTTGAAAAGTCTAGAATATGTGTGTATATTTGCATATATAATGTAATGGTAAAACATGTGTAACTTCCTAACAAGACTGAGAGACCAAGCAAATGTTCTCAACCAGTATGCATAGTGGTATCACTACTCCTATGATCCTAGGTTAACACCCTTGATGTTAACATAGATTCTCATTCTTTATATAGCCCTATGTAGATTGGGGTGAGCATCTAATTCATAAATAATAATCTAAGATTCCAATTAGCAATGATTAGATGACAACAAGTAAGTTATATTAAACAATATTTATTTATGGAAAAGACAATTTAAAATAGTAACAGTCGCATAAATATTTACAGAAGAGAATATGTGACTGTTTAGTGGCCCTGACATTAATACAGCTTGGGATAATGGTGATGTCTATATTTATAAACAGAATGTGTATTATTTCTATCCATGGAGTAATTAAAGACAATAATCAACAAATTATGGGTTAGCATTAATTTTTATTTCTATTTAAAATCTAATATGAACCTTATTATATATGAGTAACAATATAAGTGGCATTGAGATTATGAACTATATGGCATAGGTGTGAGCATAATAATGGAGATAAACATGATGATCACAGGATTGCATTTACTGATGTGTGATTTATTGGCTATACTATCATAACTGATTGGCTTTATGATCTTAAAATATAATTCTTTATAAGATGGGATGCCCAGATCACAGGAGTGCTCCAGATTTTAACCCAAGGTGAATCCTAATCATAAGATATATATGAGTGTGTCACACCAGGCTTTACAGCTTGGAACTTTGGTCCATTAGCACTGCCTAACCCAATGAAATTTATGTATTCATAACTATTTGAGATAACTTATCAGGCATATACATCATGAATAGCAGGCACTGCACTCTCTGCGTATATGATGAAATCAGTGAATTATAATATTGGAAAAAGAATATTTGAGATAGCCTCTGAAGACACATATCCTATGCAGTAATCAGATCCTAAGTTTTAGGTGCAGTGCTCTCAGATCCAAGGTCCTCACTGATGAAGACCACAAGTCAGAATCTAGTCTGGGGATGTTGGATGAGTAGGCAGTAGATGGGGATTCTATGCACAAGCCTTCTGGAATACATTGATTACTCTAGTTTGCATTGAGTGGCAATATGTATAGAGAGTTTTGCCTTTTTTAATAACAGTTATAAGCATGCATAAGAAATATTGATCATGTGATGTTTATTGGCTTAAAATCAATCCTGTCTAATAGAATAGTGGTGACTATGGTTATTAAAGAACCAAAGACACCAAAATGTATGGGTGCTGAACTGAGTTCAGATCTATATGACTATAAAGTTAATAAGCTTGGATTGAAAATATTATAGTGTTTTCAATTTAAGACTCATAGTTTTGTAGTTAAGTAGAGATAAAAGGTGGTTACTGGAGGGTTGCATTAGATCCTAAGATCTAGGTGCAGTGCTCTCAGATCTAAGGCTCCTCACTGAAGGCCACAAGTCAAAAACTAGTCGGGGGATGTTGTTGAGTAGACATTAAATGGGGATTTTAAGCCCAAGCTTTCTGGCATCCATTGATTACTCTGGCTTGCACTGAGTGGCAATACATATAGAGAGTTTTGCCCATTTAATAACAGTTATAAGCAAGCATAAGAAATGGTGATCATATGATGTTTATTGGGATAAAACATGTTGAGAAAAATCATTATTAATTTAATACATCTACACCTAATATAACATGTAAATTTATAACTAAAATAACCCACTCGCTATCCCTCATTGAGTTTTCCTTGGCAATTGCCAAGAAAACATTACTTAGGACGATTGGGGGGGGGGGGAGACTGCATAATAACAAAATAAAATAACCAAAATCTTTATATTTTCTTTTAACATTTTCCACTTTTGACTTTACTCTCAATACCTTCTATCTCCTTGGGATCTCATGAGGAGAAGCCAGCTGGTATTTACACCTTTTATAATTTTAATCCCTCCATTGTCTATCTCTTATTACAAGTAAACATATATTAAAATTAAAAAAATTAAATAAGTGGAACCAGCAAACATTTACATTAGTAAACTATATTTTTAAATATTTAAATCTAGTGTGTATATATAATTTAAGTTTATGGTTAATGAGGAACATCTAAAGTGCATGCATTTCTTTTTGTTTGAAATTATTAATGTAAGATTTTACCAGCAAGTCCAAGAGTAGGGACTAACCACTTGAATTAACAGCAAAGTCTATGTTTTCAGGACACTATGAATTGAAGATAACTTGAAGGATTTTCTCTTCATCATAGTAAGTTGATAAATGAAGTTCCATATGGTGGCGATGGGACTAATGGCGCAATGGTTAGATAGGTAACTCTGGCTCAGCATTAATTACTTTGACATTTGGAACATATTGGATGTTTATACATTTACTGCTGGAAATATCATCTTGATATTGTTCTTTCCTTCTGATGACATGGGAGAAGTCAATAATGAACTACTCATGCATTTTGGTAAGATACTTCGTCACTTTCTTCTATTTTATTATTTATCTGGCTCTAGCTTTGGCTCTCATTATTTTTCTGGCTCTGCATATCTCAGCAACTAAACTCAGTGTTTATATAGTCTTTTGGAAGCACTTTGAGAAACATACAATTATATGACATGAGCTTCTTAATGGATTTTATATTTGTCTAATTGACTTTCAATTTTCTTTTTACGCAATTGTTTTTACTTTTCCATTAGACTTTGTGTTTATTTCCTGACCTACATTTCTTAATCTTATTTTGACACTCTTGAGTAGAATTTTTGCTATTTTTACCACAAAGATGTCAAACTGTAACTATTTTTGATGATTTTCTCTCTGATATCTAAATAAGGCACCAAATATTACTATGCTTAATGGATTATTACTGAATCCCTTGTCATTGTTCTCATTACTCTATCCCCTAAACTCGTGCACAATAATTATTTATTTTACATTCCCCAGATTTACTTTGCATTATATAATTACATTCACACACATGTACCTATTATTTATGTGCATGAATATAATGGAATTTTAGTGTCTAAAGCTAAATGACAGGAGTAAAGAAAAATGAAGCATGCTTATATGCAAGCATATATGCACTACTTTCATAAAATTTTATCTTTCTAAAGAATCAAGCTTTTAAGTTTGATTTATTATTTTATCTGATAATTGTTCTGGAAAAATATTTCATCTTTAAGCACACAGTTTCTTTTATATTTATGTATTTTTAATTACTAATTGTAAAGAGAAAAAAAAGGGAAACAAAGAAAGGAAATCAACCTCTATTGTCGGGGGTTAAAGTAGATACAAAAATTGATAATTAAAAAAAAAAATTATAAAGAAGTCGCTATTGTATCTTTGCATAATCATGCATGACATTTCAAAAGAAAAATAAATACACTTTTTTAAATTCCACGAGCCAAAGTATGAAATAAAAGCATAAAGACTTTCATTTATGACAGTTTCTAAAAATAGCCAGAAAGTGCAAAAACAAATTAAATGGAAAAAGGAATTGAAAGTACAAGTGGAAGGGGGTGAAACAAAAATTAAAAAGAAAAAGCTATAAATTGGACAAAAAAAAATTTTAAATGATTAATCTAGAGGAAGTTGAGTCGTGAAAAGCAGCTAAGAAAAAAAGCTAAAATATTGTCTAGCTAGAATCTTCGATAACTCTTCTGGGGGGGGGATTCTTCCCCTAATGCTTTTCCTAAATGTCTTCAAGGAATTTGTTATATGCAGAATGATGGAGGTTAATGAGCTAGCCAGGATATGCAGCAGCAGAAGCATGTACAACATGTTCAGATTACCAGAGAAGAATTCCAATTATATTATTTATGTGTCCTCTCACACAAAGCATCTGCAAATAGTGATTATTCAGATCCTGGATAGACATCAATTATAAAATATGATTATAAAATACCTAATAACAATAAAAATTTCACCAGATCTAAAGATAATGGGCTAAATATAACATCAGTTTTAAAAAATGATTTTAAAAAACATTCACCAATCTGTCTCACATATAAACTTTAATCAAATCTGAAGTTAATTTCAATCATGAGGAAGAAATGTTGTGGATTCATCTAAAATTTATTTTTAATAATGATCTTGTCCAGCTTATAGAAGAACTCTCTAGAATTAAATTCAAATAAGAATAAAATAATAACAAGTTGCTATTGAAAAGCATTATGCAATTTGGATTTATGTGATGTTTAAGTTGGTAACAATAAGTAAGTAAATAGTAAATGGCATAACCAGTCCAATGAAATAAATTGGTTTGTGAATCTAATATACACCTGGGTCTCGTTTTACACGATAGATAGGTTCCTCAGAAAACACGCGCAAACGAAATTGCGCAAAAATAGATGTAACTTACCTTGAAAAGGGGGGGATATGGACTGTGATTTTTCAAAAATCATGTAAAAGCAAAGCACCAACGTAAAATTACTTTAAAGTTCGGCAAAAAATAAAAAATAAGGAAATAAAATATGACTAATAAAAAATTTCAAATTTGAAAAAAATTGATACAAGACAAACTTTTTTTAACTATAATATTTAATTTTATTCAAAACAATATATTTTTATGCATAATTTACAGTAATTTACATTTTTTATACACATTTTAATTATTATCACTATTTGCCGATAAACAGGTTCGTTTGCAAACTGATAAAAAATCAGATTCTTCACAAGAGGAAATACAACTAGCGCCAACGTCACTCTCATGTTGTGTTAATGGTTTTCTGGTGACAACTTAATTAGTAATTAATCTAACAACTAAAAATTAAATTCTTATTTTTGTCTTTAGTTTTATAATTTTCAATTTTAATTGTGCCCACTGCTATTACTCACCTTTTAAAAATAAACTTGCAGACACTAAATGATTAATAATTGATTACGTTCTTTTTTAAAAAGCAAAAACAGAATGTGATTTAAAATGCAAAATTAACATGCACAATGTTTGAACAAATTTACATTATAATCTTGTAAAATTTAATGTGTGTATACATAAAATGTGGAAATCATGATTTTAATTTCATTATTGCATAAAATCTTACTATTATGAAGCACTGAAAATATTGAAAATTACCAAGATGAAAGTCGAATTCCAATAATGTGCTATTACTTTCAATATATGTGAAATTTATTATTTAAAGTAATAGTGCATTATCGGAGTTCGACTTCCGGAGAAACGTGAATCGCGTAACTTCAAAATCGCGTTAAATAAATCCGCGTAAAAAGAGACCCATGTGTAGTTCATATTATGGTAGAATTGTCAATAAAAACTAAATCCATTATCACTAAGTTGTAGTTATAAATTATTCACAAAACAATTCATCTGCCTAGAACTATTTTTTGAACAGAAACTCACATTTTATATTATTTATTAAATGTAACCATGCTTGGAGTCTGAAGTTGAATGGTATCAGATCTTTCGTGTGACAAGACTTAGTGGCTAGAATAAATAGGTTTTATTAAAAGTATGTTATAGCATTCATCTCAACCTAGCTCATTGTTCTTAGGCAACAAATTAACACTAATAATTTTATAAGCCCTAGTAGGTATAAATTTTATTAGTCTCTATGTTAATTATTAATAAAAATACTTTTTTAATAAAAGATTACAACTTTTATGTTAGTTCTTTCAATTATTTGCATTATCTGGAAATCATTATTTTTCACCCCCCCAAACACACCCAGGCCTCAATTATTTCCTTTACTTATATTTTAATGATGGGGGGGGGGTGCATATGTATTAAAAAACAAATTTATTTTAAATAATAATGGTATATACAAGCACTGTAAAATGCTGGGTGAAGAAGCTGTTAATGGCAAGAAAAAACAATTAAAATAAATGAATGTAGGCCAAATGCTTTCGAGGTGTTATCCCTCATAATCACAGCCAAAATAGATATCAAACCATTGTTGTGATATTGATAAATGGTAATGTATGCAAATGCATATGTAAATTAACTTGTCCATTTTCTGGTGATAGCGAAGTATGTGTCATGTCTATTAATTGTGTTATTGTCATTGATGATAAAATATGCTTCTTTTATCTTCCTTTTGCAGTTGTTAAACTCAGTGCACACAATTTTGGGGTTGGAGGATTTGAACCTATGACCAGCCTGCTTCCCATGTTCAAGAAAGATTGGGATATGTTGTCATTGTTCTTTTGTACTCTTCTGTATGTATACATGTGTTGAGCAGCTCTATTATTGACAGTGGCCTTGCTTTCTCCATAGTATGTGCCACTGCATCCAGCCTAAGGGCATGAAATGCTATATATGACTTGGGGGTGTTTGGGATGGGCCATTTTGTCCTTTGCATTATTAATATCTGTTTGTGTTGGGGGGGGTGCAAAAGACAACCTTAAATTCATTAGATAAAGTTTTTATAAGCTGTTTAGATACTTTGAGGATGTAAGGGAAGGTGATTTGAGGTTTATCTTTAGTAGTGTTATTAGCTGTTTAATTTGTTATAAAATTTATCAATTTTCTTAATAATCAATCTGTAGCTGAAGCCAACGCTTAATAAATCCATGATGTAGCTTGCAATATTGGCCTTCCTATCAGCCTCGAACCTACGTAAATGCTGATACCTAAATAAAAATACATTTAGACCTGTGAATTTATGTGAAATAGGTGAATTGGAGTTTGAGTGGGTGAATCCTCTGACTTTGAGAGGTTTGATGATTATGCAATAATGCAGAGCTCTGTCTTCTTTATGCACTAGAAAATCTAAATATTTTAGTTTCTGCAATTCGTTCTCCCAGATGGTGGTAATAATTAATTTAATTTGCAGCTGTATCTCATTTTGAATGTTCATGATTATATTTCTTGGAGCTGCAATAAACACATTGTCAACATAATGAGAGTATATTATACCAGGAGTGTCAGCCTGGTATTTAGAGATGATTTGCTTTTCGAAAAAATTTAAAAATATGCTAGAAATTACCCTGCTTAACGGAAGACCCATCGACCAACCATCTTTCATATTATACCATTTACCCTCAAAAGTTGTAAAAATGTGATTGTCTAACCATGTAAGGAAGGCTAGAATAAAGCTCACATGTTCAACTGGACAATTATTACTTATTAATTTTTTGTGAACAATGTCGATCAACCATTCCCCTGTTAATCAATTCATATAATTCTGTCACATCCATACCTGCAATTTCAAAATCCTGATCTATTTCTGTATTCTTAATTTTTCTAATGAATTCGAAGGAAGACTTAATTGTGTATTTGCCAAAACCTACGCTATCAACTAAACACTGATTGACCAATTTAGAAGTTTCAAAGTAATGGACACCTCCAAAATCTAGCATTAGTCTTAAAGGCTTGCCAGGTTTATGCGGCTTTGAGTCAGCAAACATCCTTGGTAACCTGGTGGTAGATGGATATATTCAGTAATATTCGGTAATATTCTGTCCTAGAAATGCCTTTTATCTTTGTAAGCTCTGAGAATTATGTAATAAATTTCTCTATTGAGCTTGTTGTTGAAATTTTCCACTAAGTTAAATTTTAACTTTCTAATTTGAGTCGTTCTTTTTTTTTTATAATCCTTATAATTTAAAAGCATGGACCTGTTGCCTGTCTTTTTTAATTCATATAATGCTGTCAGTTTCGAGGAAATGTTTGGTTTTTTTAATGTTAACATTCCAGCCGTCAAATCTCACATACATTTGTTTGTCATATAGTTTTAGCAATATTGGAGATAATGTTATCTCTTTGGGGATTGTTTAAAGATCTGATTCTGTGTCTGCAAGTAATTCCAATTTTAGAAGTCTCCATTGATCTCCAATAAATTTAGATCCCACTGACAAAACTGTTTTAACTTCTGCTGGAGGAGTAGCAGTTGCTCTATTGACATAGTTCTCTTTAGCTGTATTGTAAATATTAATATTTTGTTTTCCTGCTAAGAAAATTATTTTGCGCTTGAACCTACGAGCAATATTTCTCTTGGAGATGTCAAGTTTTCTTATAATCCATGGGGGCAAAATTTTATTTGCAGTCATCTTCTGCCATCTTTTATTTCCTTTGTTCTAGGTGCTCTTGCACCCTTTAATAATAAAGGCGAGGAGCTGCATTTGTAGTTGATTTGTAATTTTGTCATGGTTGTGTATTGATCTATTGGTTTTTAGTTTACAGCAGTTTGGAAAAATATGGAAATCTCTGCATCTTAATAAGAACTCAAGTCTCTGTTGGAATAATCTAATAGATATTCCTAAACATAGAATGTATTTTTCTGAAGTATTATTCATTTCAGTAAAAATAATTTAGTATACTTCTCCAATAAACGTAATAGTATATATACGCACTTTAAAATGCTGGGTGAAGAAGCTGTTAATGAATAAAACCAGAATATTTAAGGTTGCATTTACCAATGAAGGATATTCTTTTTGTCTCTGGATCCAAAATTCTGATAAATTCTTATTAAAAATTCTAAATCAAGGATTGAGTCTGCGCTCAAGTCAATTTTTCTTTCTTGAGATGGCTTCTAAAAATTGCTAAATTGTAAGTATACGGCAAATGGTATTTTCACTCAGTCATTTTATTTTCATGTAAGTAAGGAAAATAGTTTTTTTTTTAAAAAAATCGTTGAATTTGTGGTGGTTAATTATTATTCTTTTATTTTCTGCTGATAATAAAATACTATTTTCTGCAAAAAAATAACGAAAGAGAAGAAAGCATTTTTGTATTACTATCCCTAAAACTTTTTTGCAACACAGAAAGTTTAGTTTGAAAGGCTTGCAATTTTATATTTAGGATCAATATATTAGTATTTTTTCTTCACAGAGAAATATTCAATTCATTTGCATTTTTGAAAAAATCTATCAGGTAAGAAAGCAAATATATCCAATTTTATTCAAAAAATGAGATGCTAATGTGGGATTTTTACCAAGAAGAAAAATTGGTAATTCATTTTTTATTACTAAAACTCTTTTTAGAGCATTCCCATGTGATAGCTATTTTACTTCTGTGTGATTAAGAGATTCGTTATTAGAGTATATCTCTTAACATAAAATTTGAGACCTGTATTAGTAAGAATACTATTTTATGTATTAACTATTGTGGAAACTTCTGATACTTTATAATGTGATTCTTCCATATGTCAAAATACTAGATTTTCTCTCTGGATAATGTGATGAACATGTCTTGCATTCAAACAAATCTTCTTTAATTCTTTTATAAATCTTGAAATCCTTCCAGTCAAGACTGCAGTTTCATTGATACAAATCCCAATATTTTTTTGCTATTCAAGTTCATTTTCTATGTAAGAAAAAAAACTATTAATTATTTCAAATATATCTTTTCCTCTAGTTGGGATGAACAAATTTTTACAAAGCAGCAGGTCTTCATGAGTTTTCAAATTATACAGATATCTGAAAAACCCATTAAGTTAGTTTATATATATATATATATATATATATATATATATATATATATATATATATATATATATATATATATATAAATATATTTATTTATAATTAAATAATTTATCCCTTTTTTGCCTTGATATAATATTTAATAATATATAAAAAAATTATATTAAGTGATTTAAAGTGTACTGGATTGAGTGCCATTATGTTTAGAATTCTTTTTAGTGTTTTCCAGTTGTGCTAGCATGGATATTTACTATATATTTTGAATTATTGGGTGAGTGTATATATTTACTATGTAGTTAAAATGAGTAATTAGTTATTCTGACTCGATCATTTAAATTTAGACTGATTCAAGTGGAATCATTATACTAACTTGATTAATTTAAATTTTGCACTTTTTTGTTTTTCTTTAAATATATGTATCTATTTATAATGTTGGGTAAGTAGAGAAGAGTGGTATCATCTTCTGTTGTTACTAAACAGTTATACCAGATAGCATGGATAGTGGATTATCTGTTTATAATTTATATATATATGTCATATTATTATTACTATTTGCAGGATATTCCGTGTAGTGAAAAAGCTAAATGCTGATGTTTCAGTACAATATCAAGTACCTTCCTCAGAGCATCCTCTTTCTCAAATCATAAGAATGCACGTGAGATTTAAAACCGTTTTTATAGTTTTCTTTCTCCTCATATTTAAATTCTATTGGTTGAGAAGTTTTAAAATTTATTTTCTCTTCCAATAGCTTCTTCCAAATGTTGTTAATCTTCTTTAACTCACACCTCTCATTTATACTCTTGGGCCTTTTAAAAATCTCTATAGCTTCTCTTAGCAATCTCTGGTCATATTGTTCAATATTTGCTAAAATATTTGTTTTTTCAAAATTGATATCATGATTTGTTAATTTTATATGAGAATAAATAGCTGATGAATTGGATTTTTCTCTCACTGCCAGAATGTGTTCATCAGCTATTTATTCTCATATAAAATTAACAAATCATGATATCAATTTTGAAAAAACAAATATTTTAGCAAAAATTGAACAATATGACCAGAGATTGCTAAGAGAAGCTATAGAGATTTTTAAAAGGCCCAAGAGCATAAATGAAAGGTGTGAATTAAAGAAGATTAACAACATTTGGAAGAAGCTATTGGAAGAGAAAATCAATTTTAAAACTTCTCAACCAATAGAATTTAAATATGAGGAGAAAGAAAATGATAAAAACGGTTTTAAATCTCACGTGCATTCTTATGATTTGAGAAAGAGGACGCTCTGAGGAAGGTACTTGATATTGTACTGAAACGTCAGCATTTAGCTTTTTCACTACACGGAATATCCCGCAAATAGTAATAATAATATGACATCTTTTATCCGTGAAAATATTAGAATTAATATATATACATGAAACATTTTTCTATGCTTTAACTTATGATCTATTTTTTTTTTAATACTGTGATATTTCAAATGTAAGAGTGAGATAGTAATTTCTAGGATATATAGAAAGAAAGAAATAATTAAAAATGGTAATTATATACATTTAAATAATGAATAAAAACATTATCAATGTATTAAATCATTATTTAAAGTCTAAATAAATGTAAAAGAAATAATCTGTAATCTAATAAAGAGTGATTATTAAATATTAAAGTGTATACTGAAAAATGATTGATGTGAATAAGTGCTTCCTGAAAAACAAACTCTTATTGTTATTAATGTATATTTATATATGTTTATATGTTCACTATTTTATATTCATACTTTTTTAATATGAATCTAGATAGTAATAGTTCTGATAAATTAGATTTTTTCTAGAAAGATAACCAAGTACTTAAATTAAATAAAGTTTGTATATTTTACATTCTTAGTTCAAAAATCACATTTATCAATCATACAATCTTGACATATAAATATTTGTGTGCATATATATGTAATCTAAAATACATAGAATTCTTGAGATCTTCTGAAGTAAAAAAAAAAAGATAACAAGAGCTGTAATAAAAGCATTATTGACATTTATAATATTCACTTTATTTTGTTTAACTAGTTCAGTTTTCAGATGCCATATTGAATTTTTTAAAAACTGACCTGAGACACAATTTTCACAATAACTTCCATTTTAATAATGTTAGAGCAAAAAAATTTATATTAATAGAAACTAGAAAAATAAAGGAAAACAATAGGTCTAAGACAAATAGTGATAATCATTTAAAAAAATAAGGAAAAAATGAAATTTCAACATCTGACATAGTTATTACTTTATTGTTTGTTCATAATTTCTAATTTATCATTAACTAAGTGTAAACTATATCTTCAGTGATAATTTCTTTATATTCCTCCCAAAATTATCTTTCAAACCATATATAATACTTCTTACCTGAGATAATCCATAGCTTCAGAATCTCCAAAACAAGTCACATATGAATTCTTCATTTTTATATTGTACCCCAAAAGTTGATAAATCTCAAAGGCGTCTATAAGAAAAACATTCATCCTAATAAAATATACAAAACAAATTATTTCCAGAAGGTAAATGTGCATTTGTCATCATAGCAATTGGCTTCTTGTCTATCTAAAACTAGAAATTGTAGGCTACTGTCTGTATCACTGATAAAATGAGTTTCATCTCTTCATTTTATATTTTTTTGCGTACATCAGTGGTGTTTATATTCTTTATGCACACCAGTGATGCTATCTTATTATATTTATTATCCCACAGAGATATACATTTATTTGCATATAGACTTGAAAATAATGTGATGCAATATTACCAAGGCATAGGCAAGAATCAGAATGATTCTTTGTCTGCATACAATTCCGTGTAGTATATTCATAACCATTGTGGCTACTACTACACAAACATCATTTGAAATCTCTTTGATTGTTTTTAAGTGTTTATGTTTTCACATGGCACTATGCCCAGTAAATTTTGCGAATGCTTAATCAACTACAACCTTTCTATACATTTGGTTATCTTTTTAAAATTTACATTGCACTGCTCTATATATGTAAATCATTACTTCTTATATAACCTTTCTGTACATTTGATTATCAGATTTTAAAATTTACATTGCACTGCTCTATATATTTAAATCATTACTTGTTATACAACATACAAGAGTAAACACAAACACATCATATAAACATAATAAATTATTAATATCAAAGACACAAAATTGCTGTACATATGAATAATAATTTATATACTATATAATAAAGAGCATAAGTGATTTTAATATATTACTTATAATTTATATATTACTTACACCAATATAAATGCAAATTATTAAATTATACAAATAAATTATATTAATAAATTTAAAATATTATTTAAAAATTTTTAAAAATCTACTTATGATATATGTTCTGCAATTATGTTCACATCCCATTATAGCCCTTGAATGGGAATGGCCTGCATATTTTAATCCATTTTTACTATATAATTAGACCGTTTACAATTTTCTGCCTTTATCATTTTGTGTAAACTAGAAAATTGACCAAAATAGAAAAAAATTAAATCCGCCTGTTTAAAAAAAAAAATTCATAAAAAATTCAAATTTCTTCAGTTTCAATCCAAAAAATGCCATTCAAAAGATATTTTTAGGATGGATTGAATGCCCATATTTCTGTTGACATCATGCTTATAGTTTTTATATAATTTAAAAAAGAAAATGAAATTTCAACCAATCAGCTATGATATGCTTATAGTTTTTATATAATTTATAAAAGAAAATGAAATTTCAACCAATCAGCTATGATATGTGACTGACACGCTATTCTGAGCCAAATCATTATATAAATTATCATTGACTCCTTTCTACAAACACATAAATACACACTTACATATATATTATAATCAGACTGGTGTTTCCATTTCCTCTGGTGGTTAATTTATATCCTGATGAGCAAATTGTACAAAGGAAAGAGTGATTGGTGTTATTCAATGCTGATGTTATCTCTCCCCCACAACAATATTTCCTGCTCATCAAAGGGTGTAGCATTAAAGAGACTAAAAACATCTAGTAATTTATCTGTTTGGTTTCTCAAATGGTGCCACTAGTTTCAGCTCATTACAATCTTACTCACCCAGATCAAGTTATGCCAGACAGAGCTCAGGAAACCTGAGATTCCTGTGATCAATTGCACTGATTGATGAATGATGTGAAATGAAACTGACAACATATGTTAGTTTTGTGTAACAATAATTTATTTAACTAACAGAGATTGAAAAATCTATTCATAGTAATTCAGTCCAGTGTTTTTTTATGTTTGCAGTTCCAGCATCATTCAGTCTCATTCATAGTAATCATTAAGATTAAGATTATACTCATACTATTACAATGGAAGAGTTTCCAGAGAAGATAAGACTGGAAAGCTACTAGCATCCCCAGAATGTGAGTAAGTGTCTTCATATTTACAGAAGAACCATCTAACATCATACATTGTTAGACAGTCACTGGAGTGTGTGGTCCATCTTCAATCTTGATCCTCCAGAGCATCAGAAGCCCTCTATATAGAATTCATGCCCACTTAGTAATCTGAACAGTCAAGGAATATCTATCTCAATGAATGTAGGATGTCAGCCAGGAACCAAAACAGTGGAGTCCAAAAATCCAACTAGTTGGTGATCAATGCGACAGAAGAAAATGAGTTGTATCATTGAAAGTGTAAAGTGCAAAATTTTAGGTAATTATGAAATTTCCTTATTCCCATTTATAAACTGATCATGTTTGAATAAAGACATTGTTGAACTTTGATAGCCATAGTGATCTTTAAGTGTCTTCTATAAGTCATTATACAGAATGAACCGTAACATGTGTGCATGCACATTTAATTTTCTCATAATGTATTTTAATATTTACAAAGCTTTCCATTGAGTAATGAATATATATTCCCATGTGTGTGTGTGCATATTTAGATTTAAATGGTTTGGTTTAGTTATAGTATTCTTGATTATCATATATTTTAACTATAAGTATGTTTAAATAGGCTTATAATGTTCTTTTATTATATTTCATTACCATGTTTTTGGCTAGAAGTGTTTTAAAATAAATCATTTGTTTGCGATTTTATTTGATAATTATGCCACTAATACACATTCTATAGCTAAATGTAAATATTAAGCAATATGTTATAGTTAGTCTCTCCTATATGTAAATAACAGAGCTAGCTAGGTATTGAACAAGCACTAAATTGTATACCTGTTGTCTAAGCATGCTAATTATACCTTATGATTAGCTGGTGCTTGAGGATTTACCTTGAAACAAATAAAAATGCTTTGGATGGCAGAAGTTTGAATTTAGCAGCTGAGAAGATCTATAGCCTGTAAATGTGACTACAGGTTATACTCTATATAGCCTTGACCTAAATATAAGTGCTGTCAGTCTTATTCACCTTCTGTATTAAACTTCTTTGCTTGAATGGCCAGTTTGCTGCAATAGTGAAAGTGCAGCCAGAGTAGATCAAGATTTTTTATAATCTATATAATGAAAGCAATCTCTCCACCTGGTTCAATTGGCTTTCTAATATGAGTCCAAACTGTCATAAGTTACTAGAAATTCATAATTAAAGTAGAATTAAAAGTTTGAAAATAAAGTTTTAAAGAAATTCTAAATTGCATCATTATAAATATGAAAGTAGTGTAGAATGTAGAAAGAAAATGGACCAAAGCAAACAAATTATAATAAATCTAAATGAAAAGAGAGAGTCTAAAGAGATAAATATTTTCAACAGATTGGGGCTATCGAGGACAAGGTGGAGACAGAAAGGACTAAGGGGGTTGAAGCAGTTGCATGCTTCAATTAAGGAAAAAATATTTGAAATAGAAACAAATTAAAAAAAAAAAATGTGTGAAAATTAGAAAGTATTAGTAACTGGGATAGAAAAGAAAATAAAATAGTTAGAAGAAGATGGAAGCACTGATGGAAGAAGTAGACAGTGGAGGTTGGAAATTAGTATGGGACAAGAAGAGGATAAGAAAATGCAGAATAACGATAGAACAAATGTGGAAAAGAGAATAGAAGGGTTAGAAAATAAACAGAAAAGCATAAGAGTATGTGTACATATAGAATTAATGCAGTGAATCAGTTGCTAAAAATAAAGATGTTTTCAATGAACATAGAGGAGCATCCAAGTGAACACCTTGATAATCTGGAACATTATTTTGTACTGAATAAATTAAGCAAAGTAGCCAGGGTCACTATAACTCACAGTCATATACAAGGTAATGTTCACTTCTGGTGGGACTTGCTATTCTCAAAACCAGAAACATTCAGAAAATATAAAATCATTACTGGCAAACTATTGGGGGAGATGAATATCAGGAAAATATTAAGCACTAGGTGGTGCAGGACAAATGGTGGCCTGGAAAACCATTCATTACATTTTTCCACTGACAAGTGGTGAAATTAAGACTGATCACAGCAGACTCTTTATCTGAGTTGCAAGTTATACAAATAGCTAGATGTAACTTTCCTAAAGATATACAGCAAATGATAATTGGAACAAAACAGAAAATGATGGAGCAGATGGCCAAAGTACTTAGGACACTGGACAGCAATAGGTGGATTAGGAAGAATAGGGACAGGGAATATAAATTTTCAGAAATAAATAAATGGAAGAGCAGTGCAAAATATGTTTTCAAAAGAAGTCAGGATAAGAAAGGCAGCAAAGGAGAGACTGAGAGGAAGGACAAAACACAGATGGAAAGATACAATCAGGAAAACAGTCATATACAATTATGTAGCTGGGAAGAGAGGGAACCAATAATGGCACCTCAAGAATGTCTGAAAGTGAAAATAGTAATAGAAGATATAATAACCAGTGCTTTGGTAACCCAGGAAGCCAGGTATCAATAATGTCCCAGGAAATATTTGATAGAATGAGCCGTGTTAAACCTAAAGTTAAAATTTTGCCATTTAAAACAGTATATGTCATGATGGCTAATAGTAAAATGGTAATATTGGTGTCAAAACAGGTATGGGTTATCATGTGCATAGCAGAAAAAGAATATAGCCATGTACTATTTATCTTAGAGGGTCTGATCCATGAAGTTACACTGAGATCAGACTTTATGCATAAGACCGGCTGTGTGCTAGATTATAAATTGTCAGATAAAACTGAGGAATAAGGCAATTACATTTGCAGCAGACTGAGAGGATAGATCTACAAGAGAGTACTGTGCACAAAGCACAGGGATAAAAATAGATATAGGGGAAAGGATAAAAGAATCAAGGTTTATAAACAATGATCAAAAGGAATGACTGTAGCAAGTGCTATATAAATATGAGTTTTTTCTGAGTGATTCAAAAGTATGAGCATAGGATAACATTCATAAAAGATCAACCATATCAGTCTCAGGCATACCCTGTCCCATACCAATATAGGGGTGAGGTGGAAGAACAAATAAAGAAAATGCTTAAATGGGGAAACATTTCTAAATGCTCATCCTTTTTTAACAACTATTGTAACTATAAAAAAAAGAATGAGTCCATTTGGCTTTGCTTAAACACTCAACAATTAAATAAGGTAACTATTCCTGACATGAATGCCTCTCCACCCATGAACAAGTTACTGGCAAAATTCCATAAGAGAATATTTTTGACATTTGATTTGACTTCCAGTTACTAGCAGATCAAGCTTTATCCTAATGATTGGAAATATATTGCATTTCAGTATAATGGGCATGTATATGATTTTAATTGGATTCCTTTGGTTTGAAAAATAGCAGGGTGGGGCTAATACAATATCTAGATCAGGTGTTATCAGTCATTATCAGAATTTAGTAGTAATATATGTAGATGACATTATATTGGTGTCAGAAAGTATAGAAGAGCATTTCACACACTTAGAACAGCTGTTGCCTGAGTGCAACAAAAGGGGATCAAAAATAAATTTAAGTAAAAGCAACTTAATGACCATGAAGTAAAATTTTAATCAGTGAAAAGGAAATCCAACCAAAGCTTGAGAAAATTCAGGCAATCCAGGAGTTTCCTAGGCCTAGGAATAAAAAACATGTAAGATCCTTTCTAGGGTTATGAAATTTTTATAACTGGTTTTACAATTTTTTTTTGACACAGAACCATTACTGCAATTGCTTAAAAAAGAAAGACAATGGGTATGGACTGAACAGTATGAAGGTGGCTTCCAAAATATGAAAACAGGATTTTTAGAAAAGATTATGTCATCACATCCTGACTTTCATAAGCCATTCTTTGTGCAAACCAAACAGTAGTGGGTTTGGATTGGGGCTACTCTGTCTCAAATACAAGAGGGAGGTCAACACAGGTTACTTTTTTCATTATCCACTTATACCACTTATTCAAGGATCCTGAAATAAACTACACCATAACTGAGGAGGCCTGAGCAATTGTATGAGCTATCAAAAAGTTTCACCAATTTCTGATAGAATCTTAGGTAGTTGTAATTACTGATCACAAAAACCTCATATTCTTAAGCCATAGCTTCCTTATGAATAGCCAGTTAATAAGGTGGAGTTTATTTCTTCAAGAATTCAATTACAATATGAAATACTGCCAAGGTAAAGAAAATGTCATGGTGAACACATTAATCTGATACCCTAAGGCACAGGAGCAACATCATTTAAGTTGTGATGGCTCATATATCATGCAATGAAATAAACGGAAGTGATGAGGTAGAAAAGATTAAAAAGGAAGGAGAATAAGTGAGGAATGCAATGAAATAAAGAAGGAGAGGTAGAAAAGACCTTTGAAGGTTAAGGGGGGGAAAGAGTGACAAAGTGAGGATTATGATTGCAAACAGATAATGAGGTATTTATGTCATCAACATGTGATGAGAACTGGGAATAACCCATTATGGAGGGATAGAAAGCACTATTGCCTGAAAGAGGAGCTTTTGCAGCATAGAAATGAAAAGGATAAACAAAAGTGGATAGTCACTCCTGTCACTATGCAGAGACAGATGGTTGATCATATACATCAAAAGCATGAGCACTATGGGGTAAATAAAGTTGAGGGTTAGTTGAGCCATTGGTTTTACTGGCCAAAATGTATGCTAGCATCTTAGACATCATAGATGAGTGCAAAATATGCTCAAAGACTAAACCACTTAATGCATTTGAGATGGTGCCACTGAGGCCTATAGATACTTAACAATCAAATAGTTTAATGGCTATAGATTTTTCTAGATCATTGCCTCCATTTAATAAAATAAAATACTTCATTGTGGCTTATGATATATTTTCAAAACTGGTGGCTGCACATCCTGTGTCACAGGAAAATGCTAAATAAACAATACAAGCTCTAGAACAATGGCATTTTGGAACTGTGGGAGTTCCTGGAAAAATCATATCTGATGATGGAATGCTATTCATGTCTGAAGAGTGTAAAAAATGGACTGGAAAATGTGGAATAAATCAAATACTCATGCCGATCCATAACCCACAGTTGAATCCATGTGAATGGGTCATGTGGAAACTGGGGTGACTGTTTTGAGTATATACACAATGATCAATGGACATGGGTTAAGGAGATCCCACGGACACTTTAATATAATGAATTGGTCAAAAAACAAGTCTACAGGGTTCAAACCCATTCAGCTTCACTTTGGGAAGAATATACCATACACATTTAAAACCAGGTTACCAGTGGGAGCAGACCCAATAGATAAAAGGAAGGATGCTGAGCAAGAATAAATTAGGCTAGAGAAGATGGGTGAATTAAGGCAGAAGAGGTAAAAAATAGCCAAGGATGAATTTATGGTAGAAGATGAGGTCATGATAAGAGTCAACCCTGTAAGCCATCCTGAAAAACACATTTACAAAAAGTTTCAACCAATCAATGATGGTCCATACATAATAATATGGAAATACAAGAACAATGCATTTGTTGTGGCACAGGGTGTGGAGAAGGATGCCCAGTCACTAAGATTAATAAAGAGAAAAAAGGAACTGCCAGACAGATAGTGAACAAGGTACAGTAGTGGGTAGGAACCGTAGGTTATGAAATTGAAATAAGTCTTTGGGATACATAAAAAACAACAATAAATAAAAATATAAAGAAATTAGAGAGACAAAATGGTCAAACTGATACATTTTACTCTCACATAGAGGGCAGTGTAATGTGCTACTAGAGAATAGCACTATATGTTTCTTAATTTTTTAAAGAAAATTTATGATTAATTTAAGATTTTAAAATCTCAATTTTAAAAATAAAAATACTGCGGAATCATTTATTATTAAATACTTGGACAAAGATTCATAAAATAAACCAATAAAGTTTTAAGAAATAGAAATATAATTTAGAAATTGTTTAAAGAGTTTTTTTTTAAGAAATGCAAATCACCAAAGACAAAGCATTGCATCATCTTGTCATTAAAAAAAAGTTTTAATAGTTGAAGAACAAATAGGAAAAGGATGGGGGGGGGGGGGATTAACTAAGTAAAAAGTTAAAACTATAGTTCTCTCTTTTCATAAACTTAAAGAAAAAAATGTCTTTGTGTAAAAATGAAAATTGAATTAAAATGTGAAAGGAAAGCATATAAATTTAAATCCACTTAAAGATTGCTTGGCCGATAAACAGAAGGGAATAATTCTAAATTGCATTAAGTGAAAACGATAGAAAATGATTCAAGATGGCATCTTATCTGAAGGCTAGATTAATCTATGCAAAAATGCAGATTAAAACCCAATAAGAATGTAATTAATAAAATTTGTAAATTAATTAAACTAGATCAGAGTGATAACTAGAGACAATAAGGAGGAATCATATAAAGAGACTGAAAAATATATTCATAGTAGTTCAGTCCAGTTTTTTTTATATTTGCAGTTCCAGCATCATTCAGCTTCATTCATAATAATCATTAAAATTAAGATTATATTCGTACTATTACTATGGAAGAGTTTCCAGAGAAGAGAAGATGGAGAAAGCTATTAGCATCCCCAGCATGTGAGTAAGTGTCTTTATATTTACTGAAAAACCATCTAACATCATGCAGTGCTAGACAGTTACCAGAGTATGTGGTCCATCTTCAGTCCCAGTCCACCAGAACATCAGAAACCCTCCTCCATATAGTATTCATGTCCATTTAATATCTATCCCAGTGAATGTAGGAAGTCAACCAGGAACCAAAACCATTAGTGGGGTCCAAAAATCCAACTGGTTGGTGATCAATATGACAGAAGAAAATGAGGAGTCATATCTTTGAAAGTATAAAGTGCAAATTCCTAGATATCTATGAATTTCCTTATTCCCATTTATAAACTGATCATGTTCGAATAAAAGACTTTGTTGAACTTTGACAGCTGTAGCAATCTTTAAGTGTCTCCTATAAGTCATTATATAAAATGAACTCTAACATGTGCATGCATATTTAATTTTCCCATAATGTATTTTAATATTTACAAAGCTTTCCATTGAGTAATGAATTTTTATTTCCATGTGTTGTGTGTATTTAGATTTAAATGTTTTAGTTATAGTTTTCTTTATTATCATATATTTTAACTAGAAGCGTGTTTAAATAAACTTATAATGTTTTTTTATTATAATATTTTATTATCATGTTTTTGACTAGAAGTGTTTTAAATAAATTGTTTGTTTGCTAATTATTGTTTGGTAGATTCTTTGATAATTATGCCACTAATAGATATTATATAATTAAATGTAAGTATTAAGCAATACATTATAGTTATTCTCCCCTATACTTAAATAACAGAGCTAGCTAGGCAATTGATCAAGCACTAAATTGTATATCTGTTGCCTATGCCTCTAACTATAACTTATGATTAGTTGGTGTCTGAGGATTTACCTTGAAACAAATAAAAATGTTTGGGATGGCAGGGGTTTGAATTTAGCAGCTGGGAAGTTCTATAGACTGTAATTGTGGCCACAGCTTACATTCTGTATAGCCTCATCCTGGTTATAGGTGTATTAGACTTCTCTGCATGAAGGGTCAGTTTGTTGCAATAGTGAAAGTACAGTCAGAGAACATCAAGATTTTTTAAAATTTATATAATGAGGGTGATCATCTCCCACCTGTCCAGTATGTGTATCTGTTTATCAGTAAGAAAATTTTAAGTTTTGTCAATTACAACTACTTACCAGTTAAAATTTTTTAGACCCCTCTCTCTCTCTCTCTCAGTTTATACAAATTTCATGAACAATTTTTATTCATCAGGTAATCTAGAAACATTAAATACCTGGATCTACATATTCATGTTGATAGTGTGATATTTTTATATAAGTTTGATCTGTTTGAATACTTACCTGTTGTCATATGTTGGAACTTCCGAATAAAAATTATAATATTAAGTAATAGGCAAAAGTCATTATTGATATAACAAATAGTTGATTCTTACAAAACAAACACTTAATATTTCGAAATAATTAACTATTATTTTTTTTAACTATAGTTAATTGTTATTAATAAAGATTAATGAGATTTCTCTATCAGTGTGAATTATTTATTTAGTTTGTACAATAAAATTCTTTGGATAATATTTTAAGTAAACTGCTTCGTATTTTAACTTAAAACCAATGCTTTCAAATAAACATATAGAAGATGCATTGGATTTTTCAATGAAGCAAAATGGTATTTTATTTTCGCCAAGAAGTTTTGAAGATAAATATGAAGCAGCAGCCTTTCCATATCCTTTTCTACGATATTTTTCTTTTGTGTATATATTTCCAATTGCTCCATAAGGTTCTTCTACAGCCCAAGATATTAATTTATTATTATTTTTTAACCACAACCCCACTGAAAGACAGTTTTGAATGGTGAAAGTAAAACGATCGAGAATAATTGATGAACCATCACTGTATTCCCAGTGCTTTAAAACTGTTCCCAAGTCTTCAAGACTCAAACTAGTATAAGTGACATCTGTAGGCAAACTATAAAATAAAAGTCATGATTAGTAATCTTATTTTGATTAGTTTAATTTGACATTAAGTAAACAAGATTTTATATGTGTATTGTGACAATTCTCTGCATATATATATAGTTAAATAATTAAAATAATTCTAAATGCAAGATCAAGATTCAGTAAATAAAATTAGAGATTTCATATTTCTTGAAATACAAATAATTGTAACTTAAAGAAAATATATTTTTTGACAAATCTTTTTAGTTTAATTAATTAAAAATCAAAGAATATGTTAACAGTTTTGTAGAGAAATAACTGTGGAAAAATACTTATAAAAAAACAAATGTGTTTACAAAAAAGACTGATAAAAAGAACAATAAATTTAATCAATGTAGTTGCAGTTAAAATTTAAGGAAAGAGTTAACACCAGAAGTGATATTAGAGAATAACTAAAATATCCTATACTTTGAATGGATTACTATATTAAAGCATGCTCAGCTAAAGAATCAGCAAAGACTATGGATTAATTATTCATACATTTTGGAAGGGTAGCTATCTATCATCATTATATTTCTGCCAGAGCTTATCCTATCTACATTGGAAATTAATTCTCGAAGCTTCATCATTTAATTTATCAAATCCCTATCTTGTGCTGGTCATGTCTGCACATAACTAAAAGAAATAAATATTAAAAACTAAGAAAATTTAGTCTGATAGACTTTATTAATGGGACATTTGATTGATAGAGTTATTTGTAATTTTAAATTCAATAGTAAAAATGAAATAAACTTCCAGTCATACACTGTTTATAAGTGTATATTAGAATCTGTGTGTACTCATTCTTCAGTAATGGATTAAAAGCACAAGTGAATTCACTTATACTTAATACATACATATTCTTATAGATGCCAACCATTACTGATTGTGCTCATCTTAGGATTTGAATCTATTATATGCCTGATGTTCAAATTGACAATTATATAGGTACAAATTTAGATATTCTATCACAGAAGAGAGATGGAATCTCATTTTTAACCATCTGTAATTAATAATAATAGATTAACATTTATTCATAATTAATATACATTTAATTGTAGGTGATTAAAAATGAGATTCTGTCTCTCTTCTGTGATAGAATATCTAAATTCATACAATATAATTTTCAATTTAAACATCAGGCACATAATAAATTCAAGTTCTGAGATAAGCATGATCAGTAATGATTGGTGTATATAGGAATATGCTTTAAGCATAAGTGAATTCACTTATGCTTTTAAACTATTGCTGGCAGGTAAATGCATGAAGATTTTAATATACACTTATAAACTGTGCACAACTGGAGGTTTCTTTCTTTCTTTACAATTACAATTATTTCAGTGCCTAATAATAATAATTTTAAATTCATTTAAACCTGTCAATTCAATTACTTAAATGAATAATATTTAACTTCATACAATTCATTTACAATTTTAATGATTTTCTTGTTACAAATCTTTATGTGTCAAGTACATTTGCAAAAGTGACATATATACATGTACAAACCAAGTTAGTAATTTATTTTAAAAGAAAGTTATTTTATAAATTCTATTTTCAGTCTGTAAGTATTTCATCCAATAAATCATTTTGTAAATGTATTTTTGCCAAAATAATTATTTTAATAATTTTTTTTTCAGATTCATATAAAATAGTATGTTTAGGTTTAAGCTTTTGATATATTTAATAATTATCTTATAACAGCAGAACTTATATTATGCCATCAATTATATTTTGATATACCAATGTGGAGCCACAAATTCATAACCTATTCCATGTACAATATTTGCAGCAGATCCTTTGTAACAAACTAAATTCTATTCACTAGAATGTATGGAGGATAATAGTTTACATTAAACAAAACGTTAATGTGCCCAATGCACATGAATTCTATTAAACTGATAAATCAAATTAAAATAGAAAGCTGCAAGAGACAATTTTAAAATTTACCTTTTTAAAAAATTATAAATATTTATTTAAAAAAAACTATATACCTAAATGCTTCAGCATCATTAATCAAAAATATATTACTCTTATCTTCTTTTTTTCATTTTCTTTGCATCTTTCTTCATATATTCATATATATTAAATTTTTCCTATATATATATATATATATATATAAAAGGAGAAATTATATAAAAATTTCATTGGAGTGTATATGAAAAGAGTGTATAGAAAAGTTTAATATATACAAAAATATATTGTGCATATATATTGTACCACTACATTATAGGGCATTGGTTTAAACCCAATAATTTTTTCTCCTTAAAACAAATAGGCATTTTCCTAGTATACTGAAAAGAGTATCTTAATTAATCAAAAGTTACCAAATTTTGTTTAATTTGCATAGTTAACAGTGTAACGATATAAATATGTTGTTACAACAGCTATAGAAAATATTATGTGGTTTCATTATTACTATAAAATAAATAATGTATTCAGTTGTGTTAAACCTAGTAAAAGTTTGAAAGAAAACCTTTTATCATTTTTTTTTCCTGTCCTAAAATATTCTTTTTTTAATTTTATTTTAAATTTCTATTCAGTGAATTTCAGATCAAATAATCAAATGTGAATTAATTGTAAATAGTTGGAGGATAATCTTGTTTATATATTTTTTTGAATGAAAGATTTTTTAAATATAGACAGCAGGAATTTTTGAATTGCAAATGGAAAGTAATCTTAATTAAAAGAAAAGAAAAATAAAAAAATCTAAGGTATTTTTATTACATGTTTGATTTGGTTTGGTTTAATAAATATCAAACTCATGTTTGATTTGGTTTAGTAATGGATTGTTTAGATGTAAGTGGCATCATTTTCATTTATTTTATTTTAGATCAAAGTGACAAATCCTATTAGTGGCACATTAAGTTTAAACTACTAATGAAGAATTATTGACTGTGGGGAAAAGTATATTAATAATCCCTAAGCAGTTATCTCATATTATAAAAAGATGAAAAATATTCACTGGGTCAGAATAATTTTAATAATGGACTACACCAACACCCCTTTTAAGTGCCATTTGTAGCGAACCTTACCTGCAAATGTGAACCTGCTGAATAAATCATTTGGGAATGTCTATGTGTAAAACGTGCTTGAAGTGAGAATATGTTAAAAGTACCTTCCTAGGAAAAATGAAATCCAACCTTTAAAATAAATGCTCTGCTCTTCAATTCAATGACCACAACTGGATCTAAAGGCACATTCCTTTTTTTTATTATTTAAAATTAAATAATATAGAGAAGAGATAAGTAGATATAAAATAACACAAGATGTCATAAAATTCAAGCAAGTGCAGAGAAACTAAAGAATCATAGTTACAATCCCTTTATAAAAGAATAGATAACCAAATCCTGGAACCAAATTATGTGTGCACACATAAAACTGTTAAGCATATAATAGTATTTTTTTATATATTTGAGCTCAAAAATATAAGATGAAATCTTTATTATTATTTTTTGCTATTATGGTTAGTAAAATATAACTTTCTAATTATTTATACTTAAATAGTTAATTTTTATATACATAAATAATAGGTTGTTGTATATTCTTTCTTTCCATTCATAATTATAGTGTGAGGATAGATATTTGTATAAACCCTTTTTTTATTTTATATATTTTATATGTCAATATGGATTAAGTAAACAGAGGGAAGGGTATTAAAAATAAAATATTTAAGTAATTATTTGTCCATGGTCCTGTATCAAAGCAAATGCTTATTTATTTATTAATTTATTTATTTGAAGTTAGAACTACTTTCTACTCATTTTTATTTTATTTTAAGATATTAAATTGTTCATTTTTATTGAAATTTAACCTCTTTGAATGTTTTCTTTATTCTATGATATTTCAAAATGGATCTAGATATATAATAGTGTGTTTCAAAGTTAGCCTACTTGTTAGTCTGATTTCAAAAACAGTCCCTATTTAATGTTTACTTTTTCTTTTCTCATGTGTCATAACATCACCTGGGAAGCGAACCCGCTAACCCAAAATAACTGCTTGTAAAGCAGCCATTGTTAACCTCTCGACCACCAATGCTTGACTATTTAATGTTTACTTAAACATCATTGAATTAAAAATTTCAATCTCTTTGGGTTTATTATCTACATAAATATCTTAGACCACAAATAAAGGTAGGTACACATCTTTATCACAATAAAAAAGATTGCCATGGTAACAAACAGATTGAGATTTTGGTATTGTTTAGGTGTAGACTGTTTTCAGGTATTATTAATTATTAAACTAACAACCAGGGGAGAAAAACCTACCATTATAGGTAATAATAGATATGGTATGAATGGATTTGTCATGTGATTATGATAGAACTATAACTTCCCTATAGCTGGCACTTTTTAATATTAAAAAAAAACATCATCACCATATCACCCATGGGCCAAATGCTAAAGAGATGGTGCTGAGAGGTAGTTGGCCATTCGATTCAAAGTGTATTTATGATTTCAATTTATTTAACAAATATACAATTTGAATTTTTAATGAAATTAGGGTTGGAAGTATGCATTAACAATGGTGTTTACTTATGAATTGATTTTATATTTGTCAATTTTTATTTTTTAAATTATTTGTTTTACAATTAAAAAAAACTTCTATCTAATATAACGAATATCAGACCCAAAATTGCAGAATGATAAAATTTCTGTTATCAAATAATAAACAAGATTACATAAAATTATAATTATAATAAATGCATAACTGGAATAAAAAGACAATACAAATAAATCAATGGTTCAGTTCAAGATACCAGAACCAAATACTGATATGTCATTAGTTATAAAAAGCTTAGGTATAAAAAGACATCTTATTTTTTTCTTAATGGACAAATTAAAGCATTCCTTTAAATTTTGAATTATTTTATCTCTAATCTAAATAAAGGGATTTATTAAGATAGTGAAAAGATCATGTATAAAACATCAAGTTGGTGTCTCCTCTTCACTATTTGAAAGTCCTTGAATTCATGATTATTTAAGAAGTAATTATAATGGTAACAATTGTATCAAAATTTATTTCTAATGTTTCTTAGAGTAACATCAGGTTGTAATCTTGTTTAGTGTGCATTAGAAGTGATTAGAGGTATGGTATGTCATAATGCTGAGGAAGCCAATCTAAATCAAACTCATTTGAAAAAGAAGTAATTCAGACAATCTTAGCAGATAATCAGTTAATAATACTCTTTTTTTTTCTTTTCTAAAAACTGCTTTAATGTAATAGCTTTTAATGTAGCCATCTTATTTACCAACTAACTTCTGTAAAAGCATCAGAAATAAACAGTGATTAGACAATTATCAGTTAAAATTAGGTAATATTATCAAAAGCAATATGGTCAACAGTTATCAATTTTTATTGTACTTTTACATTCAACAATTACTTTTTAATCTACATCTTTTCTTAGTCCCTAGAAAAAGGAGTTTGCTGTTAACTGAAAAGAGGCTCTTTTATTCCTTTTTGAGGTCTTAAAGGAACCAGTTCCAGTAAATTCCTAATGTTCACTCCATACATTCTTGTGATTGCAGCTGTTATTATTAATTGATTATTCATACTTTATATGAACATGGGTGGGTTGCTTACCATTATGCATCAGCCAGCATGATGAGTTTCCCAACTTTTTATCTCTGAATATAAGATCAAGAAGCACTATGGTCTTTCTTTTACATTATCTGATAGTTTTTAACTGAAATATAGTTTGATTTTTCTCTAAGGCAGAATAAATTTTCAATCTTGTCAGACAAATTAAATTTTGACCCTTATTCCCAGGAGGCTCTAAACTCATCAGTTGATGGTAGAAGGTTCTGTGAATCATTGATTGCATACCTAAGCTGCCATTTGATGATGACTTTTTATTTAAGTATTTGCAACTGAGACCACTTTCAAATGAATAAAGATTGCACAAATTAGAAGAATTTATGGGTTGTTGCTAGACGTTTTGAAGTTACTACAAAGGCACAAATATGGAAACACAAGTGGATTAGGATTTACTATAAATAAGAAATGGAAGAACAAGATTGCTGAGATTGATTATATCAGACAAGATGGCAAGGTAATTATTCAAATTAATGGTAGATGCCAAATGCAAATAATTCAAGTTTAAACCTCAACAAGTTGTAATTATAATGAAAATGTAAAGATTTTTACACAGATATGCAAAATATTTTGGTTAGAAAAAAAAAAGGAATTTTAAATTATCATGGGAGACTTTAATGATAGAATTAGTAAATAATTGAAAGATGAAAGTAATGTGGATAAATTTGGTTAATGAGAGAAGAACAGACTTATGGAATTCCACAGAAAAAGAAAAACTGTTATGAATTCTTTCTTTGAGAAAAATGCTAAACAGAAATGGTCAAGGAAGTATCAGCAGAATTGGATTATATTTTGATTAACAGAAAATATGTATTTTATGATTGTAATGTTCTTAATAAATTCAATACAGGAAATGTAAGATACATGTTAATGCAAAACTAGTGTTGAGGTACAAATTGACATGTATGATAACAATATATCCACTATTGGGTACCACCAGGCTAGAAACAGACTAAAAAAGGACAATTGACATAGTCTAGAAATAATATATTCCACACAATAGATTATGTATTAGTAGAGAAGGAATGAATGAATAAAGTACAGAAAATTAAGGTATTTGATAATGAAGAGAGAGTATGTATTAGTGATCATAACTTTTTTATAATAGAAATAATTAGTAATGTGATGGAAAATAGAAATAAAATAAAAAGGATAATGAAAGTTGTGGATGGAGAGTGAATGATAAAAATAAGTTAAAAGAGTATAAAATAAAAGTTGAAGAAACCATGGAAGAGTTGATTAGGGATGAGTATAAGGATTGGTGTGGTAAAACAGAAAAAGTGGCAAATAGGGTTTTAGGTGAGAATATTCAGAAGAATAAAAATAACAGATAAGTGAGAGTTAGTAAAAGTGTAAAAGAGAGGAAAAAAGCATGCAGAAAATATAAGTGTGCTAATAAGGACAAAGAAAGTGAAAAAGATGTTAAAAAGTTGGCTAAATTAGATAATTATATAGAGAGAATGAAATTGAATAGTAAATTGTTGGAGGACATTAATAAAAGTGGAAAAGATGGGAATAAAAAAATTTGGAAATACATTAAAAGAAGGAATGTTGGGGAGAGAGAAATAGTATTATTAGTTGATGAGGTAATAGCGTAGCTCTAGAGAAGAATTAGAGATAATCTTAAATAAGTATGTAATGGATATAGAAAAGATGATAGATGTGAAGGACAGAGTGATAGCAGACATGAAAGTATATAGTAATGGCAATATTAGATTAACAGAAAATGAACTGAATGCAGCAGGGAAGAAATTAAAAAAGTCGAGGTTTGGATGGTTGGGCAACAGAGATGGTAATGAATTTAGGGCATATGGCAAAAGTAAAACTATTATAATATTTTAATAAGATGGCACTGAAGAGAAAATGTCCAGGTAGTTGGAGTAATACAAGAGTAAAGCTACTATTTAAAGGAAAGGCTAAGAATCATAGAAAGTTAAACAATTATATACTGATAGCAGTAATATCAGTTTTATATAAAGTTTTCTTATATATGGTGGCTAAAAGAGTTGCAAAATAGATGGAAGAAATAATATAGTGGGAGAAATGCAAGGAGATTTTCAATCAGATAAACATATAGGAGATAGTTTATTTGTAGATACACAACTTATGGATATGAGTAGGGACAATTATATATGGTTTTTGTTGATATAGAGAAGTCATATGATAGAGTAAATAGATGTAGATTATTGATAAGTTTAGTAAATTTGGAAATGAATGAAGGTTTAGTGGATATTATTAAGAAATTTTATGAAAATAATTAGTATACATATCAATTAGGGAATATAGAATCAGTTAAAGTTAAAAATGGGGTGGAAAGGCAAAGATGCCCTATGTCACCTATTTTATTTTTGTTATTATTTAAGAGAAATGGAGAGAGCAATAGAAAGACTAGGAAGAGGAATAGAGATACTATTAATAGGTGGCAAGGGGTATATACATTGTCGGGTCTTTTATTTGCAGATGATACCTTTTTGTGCACAGAAAGAAGGGAAGATATGAAAGTTATGCTGGGGACATGCACATGAATGAGTAAAGAGATGAGAATCAAATTTAGTAAAAAAATAAATAAAAATAATGATGATTAATACTGGGGAAAGAGAAGACAATTTTTTTATTATTAGGAGATATAAAGTTAAGTGTGGTGAATAGATATAACTATTTGGAAATCATCTTAAATAATCAGAGAAATTGCTTGGATGAATGGGAAAAAAAAAGATAAATGAAGCAAAGAAAAGAAAGGGATTGATAAAGAAATTAACAGTGTTTTCATATAATATGATGTAGCTAGAATTATATGGAAGAGAGTGGCAGTAGCAAGGTTAACATATGATAATGATGCATTTTATGTTAGTAAAAGGGTACTAGATTACTTAGAAAAAGTACAAAGAAAAATAGGAAGACATGCATTAGATGCAAATGTGTGGATGGCAAAGGAGGCAATTCAAGGAGAAATGGAATGGTCAAGTTTTTATATGAGAAATGTCAAAAGCAAAGTGAAAACATTCTGTAGATTGCAGTTTATGGATAATCATAGCCAAAATAGTATTTAATGGGCTATGAATAAAGGGCAGGCAACAAGATGGGTGAGAAAGGTAATACAGTATGCAGAAGATTTGGATAGAGAATTTATATCAGTATACTTGTACAAAAAGAGGGATGATTGTGTTAAAAGAATTGTTGAGTGTTACTATGGGATAGGTGAATAGATGCATTAATAAAGAATATGGAATTGGAGAGATGGAAGACTAGTAAGGAGAATAAAAAGATTTTAAATATATATAGAAATAAGCAGAATATTTGGTGTGGGTTAAATTATGATAATAGCAAGAAAAGTAGTTTACTTTTTAAGGCTTAAACAGGATCTTTAGCAACAGGGGCATATACACAGAAATGGAGAAATGTGGGTGCTTTAGTTACAAGTTGTGTAAGGAAGGTATAGAAAATATTAGACATCTGTTAATTAAATATAAATGTTAAACCACTAAACATCACATGATCACTATCTCATACTAGCACATAATTGTTATTAAACAATTCAAAACAAAGCAAAACTCTCCATGTAGTAGTGCCATCTTGTGCTAACAAGAGCAATCAATAGATGCCAGAAGGCTTGTGCATAAAATCCCTATCTATTGCCTACAAGCCAGAAATTAGTCTGGGGATATTGGATGAGTAGGCACTAGATAGGGATTTTATGCACAAGCCTTCTGGCATCCATTGATTGCTCTTGTTAGCACAAGATGGCACTACTACATGGAGAGTTTTGCTTTGTTTTAAATATAAATGCTTGAAAGCAGCATAATGAAGTTGTGGAAAAATAAATATAAACAAGTGATTATACAGAAAGTGGATTATTAGTTTTTATGCTGAGTTTGGGAAAAGATAATGGAGATTTAGATATAAAGGCCATGGTTGACAAAGATTATATTGTGGAAATGGGATGGAGCAGTATAAAGAAGAATATGGGAACAACTTAGCATGGGAAATGGAAAGGGAAGGTAAAGTGACTAATAAAATTTTCTGGACATAGTAGCTGAGGGATTCCTGACTCCATATAAGGAGAACTCACAGTGCATCAAATCACATCATGAAAGGAATAACCCATCAGTAATTGTGCCCGTGTTTTATTCATCATTGTGATAGGTGTAAAATGTTGGTGGTATATCACTTCTACTAATGTTTCTGTAATACTTTTAAAATTCATTTCTTTCAATGCATGTTTTAAATGTTGTATGGCCTTCTCAGCAATCCCATTCCTCTCCAGATTGTAGGGGGAGTAAGGATGTGTTTAATTCCTTTAATGCATAAGAAATATCTAAAATTTTGGAATGTAAAGCCAGTATCACTGTTAATTCAGGAAATTCATGCATAGCAAATATTTCAATCAATGTTATTATGATACAGTCAGCATTTGTACTCTTCACTAACCTATACTCAGTCCAGCATGAGTGTCTACTAAGATTAATATAATATAGCCATTCAAAGGGCCAGCATGAGCAAGATGGATATGAGTCTGAGTGGTAGGCTTTTCCCATGATTCAAATTACTTGGTTGGCAACTTAGGAGCTTTTTGGAAATTATGGCACATCTGTATCTTGTTTTCTATGTCACCAGTTAAGTTTGGCCCCCATACATATAATCAAGCTAGGGCTTTTATTCTGACAATCCTGGGATGGCATTGATGTAACAAGTTTACTATACATATGCTGCCACAAGGTGGGATGAGTATGCTATCAGTGGCCAAACACAACCATTACATATGGAAAGTTCATTGTGTAAATTCCAGATTGGTTGATTCAATCTTGGAGGATGGGCTTTTGGCCAACCAAATTTAATCCAATTTATAATATATATTGTGATGGATGACTCCAACACTCCTCCAATAACCAGTACACATACCATAAGGTCCAATCCCAATTCAAGTCCATGATATTAATGTTACTTATTAAGTGATAGAATTGGGTAATGTTAGGGCCCATAAACTAATGAACCAGTTATCACAAACTAATATTTAAAGCCAAATATAAATAAACATTAAAACAAAAGTTAACCCTAACCGGTTAAATAGATATCATGACATAGAATAGATTGCATAAATGAACTTATTCAAGAAAAAAAAATGAATGTATATAATATTAAAGTAAAGAAAAACTCAATGTTTATTTTCTCATCTTTTCTTACGATTTTGTTTTAATAAATAGTTTATGTTAATACTTAGCCAAAGACGATGTCAACAATAAAGTAAAAAGATTAGCATGAACTGACTTAATATATATATAAGATATTAAATGAACTTTTTGTTTAAGGAGAAAAGAAAGCCTTTTAACTGAGTAAAAGAAACATTCAATTCCTTGCATGAAGGAACTGAGAGAAGAATTTGAAGGTTGGAATACTGTTGAAGAAATCTTTCACCAGGATTTTAGAAAATAAATAGAAACATTTAGTTCTAAGACATCTAAGCAAAGAGTTCATGAATTAATAATTTAAGAACAAAATAAAGCATTCGAATCTTTTAAAAAAAATCACCATTAATCCCTTGATATAAATTTCTGGATTTAAATCTAAAACATGCAGTAGTAGAAGGAATATTGATGCTTCTCCAACTAATATCAACTACAAAAATATATATAAATATTGACAAAAGTCATCATGCAATGCTGAAAACAAGGAGAATGTTGTGGAAGAAAAGGCATTATCCACGGAGCTAGAAATTTCCAAGACCAACATGGGATTTTCCTATCTCTCCATGTCTGGATTGATAAATATCAAAATGATCCATCATGAATTCTTCCTTGTTACATCTCTTTTCAAAACTCCAGTTTGAAGGCTAATAAAGTCAACAAATCCATCAGATGTTTGAATTCTTAACTGTGCATAAAGAAACTACCATGGATTATAAGAATAAGCCATCAGAACATTATCCGTATGAACTGTAAAACCCATTGATAAAGTTGATGTCATCGATAATTAATTGTTTGTATGTTTTATATAATTTATTTTCTTTATTTTAATATAGGGCCGAGTAAGTTTAATTTAGAATTTATGAAATTAATAATAAAGGGAAATTTCCCTATTATTTGGGATAGACAAAATTTATGAGATACAACCTTGTTTATGAAATAATTCGATCATTATAAATGAGGCAAGGTAAGATGCTACCTAAGAAATATATCAATTCCACATTTATATATGTACAAGACATACACATTCATTAATTGTTTATTCTAAAGTTTGTGTTAACTATTATTTTTTTTTTAAATATATTTTCTATGCATATTTTTTTATTATTATTTGTGTCTTAAACTTATAACTCTCTTTTATTGCACACATATTGTGTATGACAAGGGGGTCTATTAAACCATCATGGCACTAAGTCATAAAAAAAATAAATGAATATGTTACTATATATATAATAATGTTGTATATAATATGAAGATCATTTATATTAATTGGGACATGTAGTGGCTATTCTATATGGGATCAGGATGGGAAACATTGGTATAAACCATATACGTAAATGAAGAATAACCACAGATGTCTAAATGAGTTTCCTTAATATCTTGTTATAAATTTTATTCTCCAAATGCTAATCCATGTATATATGTTTATTAAATTTATTTAAATGTTAAAACATGTTTCTTGTTTTATTTTTCTGTGGTTAAATTCTGCTTAGTCATATCCTTCATATATATATATATCACAATTATTAATTCATATATATATAATATGTTATACCCACTTCCATTAATAGGCACACACTCATTTTATATATATTATGAAATTGTGATACAAATATTACCTGAACCTGAGGATCATATATATCTCCCTGAGTTTGAAATCTGGAATAGCAGGAGTAAATTACAATACTTAGATAATAAGTTGAAGATAGAATCAGTAGTTATTTAAATGCACAAAGCTTGTTGAGGAATTGGCAATCCTCACTGTTTATAACTTACAATCTTAAGAGAATAGGATCATGTGATCTATGACTCTTATTTTGACTATTTAGTAGTTATTTAAATCTTATTCTCTTCTCTCTTAAGTATGGGTTTAATGTAAGAAGGTATGCATTAAATTAGGCAATAAAGATACACCTTTTTTACTCATCAGAAGGAACCTACCCACCTTTATGCATACCATGAAAAGACCGTCCCCTATTATAATTGATACCCAAATAATCTTATATTATTTTATACACATAATAATTTACAGATAAAGAAATTATGGGACCAAACAAACTATTATTTTATTTTCAATAGATAGTTAGATAATATTATATTTTAAATCAAACTTGGGATGATATTCTAAAGAAAATAATTCTATTCTTTGGATAGTTCAAAAAGCAGACTTCCTAACAGAGAAGAAGGCCATAATTCTCTATGGGTCTCCTTTTTACACCATCCTGTTTAAAACCTTCATATAAGTACAATACCGTCTCAAATAATCTTGTTCTTGTAGGATTTTTTTGTCTACTACATTTTTAATGAGTCACTGTTCTACATTTAATTAAGTAAGCAATCACAGAAGGTCTTATTAATTCTTCATAAATATTTTTATTTTACAATAAAATAAAAGATAATTAATAACAAATTTTCATGTTTTACAGAATATTAATAAAATATGCAGTTTTATTAATGTGCGAACATTAATTTATCATTATAGCAGTTGATTTTTTTTTTAATGTTTTTTTTTTTTATTATTGTTGTTTTTAAATGTAATTATATCCTACAATGTTTTTACATTCATACATATATGTTGGCGTAAATATTTTATCTTTACATCACATATTTTCTATTGATTGTTGGGATAGAAAAATAAGATATTAAACATTAAAGGATTATCACGTTAATAATGAAGAATATATTGTTTAAATATATAATACTTGCATAAGATATGTATATAAATAAATTAATATTATTAATAGAAATAATGCAATTCTGTTTATTGTTGATTTTATTTTTTCAAATAATCAATTAGTTATCATTTGGCTGATTGTCACAATATATATATATAACTTACATATATTACAAGCAGAGATGCGCTAAAGGTATTTGCCGCCCGAGTGCAAATTCATAATGTTTCACTTATTTCATAAGTTTTGTAAACTATAATTTCTTCCTAGTCAAAATAAGAGTCATAGATCACATGGCCCTATCTCTTAAGCTTGTAAGTTATAAACAATGAGGATTGCCAATTCCTCAACAAGCTTTGTGATAAATGCTTAGCCAGAGCCAGCACTTAAAATATCCCCATTAGGAACCCCCCTCCCCAAACCCCTGACCATGGTTTCATGCTTTGGCACTCCTCAGAGAGGTGCCAGGATAGGTTCAGACACTAAATCTAAAAATACCAACCCAAAGCAAAGCACTTATCTAGAAGTTATCTATTGAGTGGAAAATCTAAAATTTTTAGACATCTACATGTCTGCAAACCCTGGCACCTCTCTGAAGAGTGCCAAAGCATAAAACCATGGTCAGCGGTTTGGGGGGGGGGGGTTCCTGATGGGGATATTTTAAGTGCTGGATCTGGCTAAGTATTTATCACAAAGCTTGTTGAGGAATTGGCAATCCTCATTGTTTATAATTTCTTCCTCTGTTACTTTTTTTTTTTTTAAAAAAATGTAATTAATTTAAATTTCTTTTACTTATTTTCATATTGTGTCTTAATCTATGAAAAAGATTATATTTACATGCTTATAAATAATAATAGCTCAATAAAAGTAAAAAAATAATCTTTACTGAAACTTATTAAGCAATATATTATATAATGTAAACATTAAAAAAAGCACAATTAAAAACTATTTGTTATGTCGTAAAAAATTACATATATACATGAATTTAACTGATATATAGACTTCTTTTTTTTTATTTATATATGTATTTTTAAAATAGTATGAACAAATATATATAAAAAACAATAAAATAGTATGAACACAAAAAAATTGATTTGCCCATGCTCTGGTTTTTCATTAGCGATATAATTTTTGGGCAGAAAAAACCTGTCGTTGAAAATACTTTTAAAGCTTCTACATTTATCTTTCTTATAACACAGATTGATAGAGTTTATATTTTTCAAAAATAAAAATATGTAGCACTCAAAATCTTTTATCTGCAAAAAGTTAAAATAGACTAATGTCTAAAATAACAAAAGACCGTTATCTACGACGTTTATAAATAGAATTAATAAAATCCATGTTCATAAAATTTCGAAGAATTTCATTGTCAAATATAATAATGAGAGCATATTGGTATCATTGAAATAATTCTCAAAGAACAACAAAATTAATATTCCAGTCGGAAATGTTTGCATTATTCCTATTTCTTTACAACTGTCATCATACAATCAGAATGAGTTTATATCATAATTTTGCGCTATAAGATATACTAAGAAATAAATTTATTACTATTAATGATTATATCGCATTGCATCATCTAATTAGATAGTAGCTTCATAAAATAAATATTTAATATTTGTTTCTTGCCGCCCTATCAATATTGCTGCCGAATGTAGTGCGTCCGCCGCACTTTCGGGTCGATGCTGCCCTGGATACATGAATCTTTTAAAGTATGTATAGACAAGAAAATTGATTCTAGAAAAAAAAAAACAGAGTTTAATGAATCAAAATATTTTTATTGATGAATGAATGAATTAATCTGTAAATAAAGTTTAAAGAATTGATTGACTAATCTGATCATCTGACTCAATTATATATGCTACATATACATAAAGTATTTATATGCAAAAATAATACATTAACATCTTGCAACTATACATAAAAAAACTGTGATATAGTAATTAAAATTAGAGCTGTTTATGACCAAGTTCAGAAATTCACATCCACATGCATACAGAAATGTTTGGATAAACAATTCTCAAGTAAGATCTTTTTTTGTTTGTTTGTTTGTTTGTTTTAACATCACTAATTCATAGCCATGATAATTAGTCTTTTGATTAATAAATAAGTAACAGAAAATTTGGTATCGATATAGTCACCATACTATGATGAAAGTTAGATTCTTGTAAAATGACATCATACTAAAATACAAATCAATTGTAAATTATATATTGGAAAATCTTATTAACTGTAAATTACATATTTCTTTTTTTATATATAATTTTCTTATTGGTTTTTCAAATTATTTTAACTTTTTTATTTCTCTGTCAAAATGAACAACAAATAAAGATTTTATGAAATGTATTAGTAAAAGATTAAATTTATTGTGACATATTTTGTTTTTGTTTTATTTTTCAGCAAAAAAAAAATGCATTATTTATTCAATACATAGTACAATAAAACACTGAACTGGGTTAGTAACAAAAAATTAAATAAGAAGGGTAAAATGACAAATTATTTTTTTGTTATTGTTGCTATTTTGATTATTGGTGGTAAACAGAGCCAATGTCCTGAAAAGAATAGAAAGACATTCTGGTTACTGCTGTTTTATTGCTGACATAACATATGTGAACCAGAAGATGTAGCAATAGTTGGGGGTTTGGGGGGGTGGGGGTGGTGGCTAGCAGCTTCTTCAGAATTTGGCTTCAGTCCATGAACACCTGGGTGTTTACTCCAATCACCAGATTGGCAGGATTTTTTTGAAGGCTAGCATTACTCTAGCTAATGTCTCATTATGTTTCATTTTTTTAATGACTCCTGTAAATCTTAATAAAAACTGAGCACTCATTATATATATGTGTGTCTGAGATGATGATCTGAACCATCTGATGAGTGCTGGTTTAGCATGAAACATTTATCTTTTTCACATGTGTATGATCATGTGCATCAGTCATATGAGATAGAGTAAATAACTGAAAGGAGCTTGAGAGTCTTTGTTCAAATCTCCTATATTACATCTAAAATTTCAAGTACAGTATATAAAGTACAGTTGTATATAAATGTTCAATAAATTGAATATTTTATTACCATACAAGTTCAAATATAACTTTTTATTTTGATATTATTTCACATTATGGAAAAATGTTTTATTTTTTAGTGATGAACTACGCATAATACTTATTCAATTTTTCCAAACTATTTTTATTTTTAGACTACTTTATAAAAAATATTACAAAATACTACTACTATTTTATTTAAATACAGATAAATGTTGTAAAAGTACAAATCTATATAAACTAAATAAAAAGTGTGCTAATAGCCCTAACAAGCTTTATCAATAAATACCACAAAATAAAGCATTTGAAATCTCTATCTGAAATTATCCCCAGTCCCAGACTTGTTTCTAGCTATTGGCTTTTCTCAGTGAGATATTAGAATATCTCAGACACTAGATCCAAATTACCAAGTCAAAGCCGGCACTTATCTGATAGTTAATTTTTAAGTAGAAAAATCTAAAATTTTTAAACATGTATATGTCTTTAAATCTACAATTTAACTTAAATAGCTATATGGGGTTGACAAATCTTCAGCCATACAATATATTAATAGCCTTAGCAATATAATATTGCTTAAGACTTGAAAGCAAAACTATAATAGTAAATAAATAAAGTCATATATTATGTAACTCAATTTGATAAGTTTGTAATTATAAACTAAATAAAGAGTGTGCTAATAGCTCTAACAAGCTTTATCGATAAATGCCGCAAGAGAAAGCATTTAAAATCTCTATCTAGAAACTATCTCCAGACCTATACCAGTTTCTAGCTATTGGATTTCATTAGTGAAGCACTAGGATATTTCAGACACTAGATCCAAATTACCAGTTCAAAACCAGAACTTATCTAATAGTTTTTATGTAAAAAATCTGAAATTTTTAAACATCTATATGTCTTCAAATCCAGATATCTTGCACTTCACTGAGGAAAGTCAATAGCTAGAAACTGGTCTGGAGTTGAGGGAAATTTCTAGATAGAGACTTTAAATGCTTTTTCTTGCAGCATTTATTGATAAAGCTTGTTACAGCTATTAGCCTGTTGTTTATTTAGGTTATAATTACAAGCTTATCAAATTGAATCATGTGATGTATGACTATTTATTTACTATTATAATTTTGCTTTTAAGTCTTAAGTGATGTTACATTGCTAAGGCTATATATATATATATATGGTATGGCTGAAGATTTATCAGCCCCATATAGCTATTTAAGTTACTGAATTTGAAGATATATGGGTATCTGAAAATTTCAGATTTTCTACTTAAAAGTTAACTATGATATAAATGCTGGCTTTGAGTTGGTAATTTGAATCTAGTATTTGAAAAATCCTAGTGCCTAACTGAGGAAATCCAATAGCTAGAAACTGCAGTCTGGGACTAGGGATAATTTTTAGATAGAGATTTTAAATGCTTTCTTTGCAGCATTTTTCGATAAACCTTGTTAGAGCTATTAACATGCTCTTCATTTAGTTTATAATTACAAGCTTATTAAATTTATACACATGATGTATAACTTTATTTATTTACTACAAATCTATATGTTTTACTTTTCACATATTTATTTTTAGATTACTTTATATAACAATGTAGGTTTCACTATTAACATCTTTAACTACATGTCAATGTCAAAACTACACCGAATCTTCAATTTATCTATTAATTATCATAGTATGATTTCACAAGCTCCAAGCAGTATTTAAAAGCAGAAATTTAAATAAAAAATTGAATGTAGTATGCTGACAATATCCATACCAAATATTCTTAACTGGAAGTTATTCTATTTTGTGTCATTAAAATCTATAGAAATTATCTTTTATTTGGAACAAGTCAAGCATGTCAAAAGAAAAATAGTAATATCTTGGTGATAATCTGTCTTTGTAAACACATCTAGATGGAGCAGAAAATTGTAGATGAAGCTAGCATCAGATATTTACTTATCTTTTTTGAAGCCATTTTGGAAAATATCAAAAGCTATGTATGAGTCAAATGATAAATTTTATTCTAAGCTACATAATTGCAGCATTGTTATGATTTTAAACTTCTAATTCAATAATTTAAATTTTTTGACCCTTAAAATTAATAACAAATAATTCATGGTAGAAAAATATTAAAAATCCTTGATTTCAATATACAATGCTTAATAAAATAATATAAAAAAGAAATACCAAGTACAGTAATAGCAATCCAGTAATGTTTATCTGATCTATATATCATTTGAATAAAAAAAATTATGTATAGTAATATATGAAACACTGCAGCTAACAGTTCACTATGAAAGATAACATAACTTGCATTTTAAAATGAAATTGATGAAATTTGTATTATTAATGCAATGCAGTACAAGCTGTTAGAGTATTTAATTTTTTTATTCAACATTACTCTACTCTAGACCTGCATATACCAGAGGATTATTAATCAGATCTCTAGACAACTTTCTATCTATTAAGTAATAGATGGATATTTGTAATTTAATGACTTCACTGATGAAGATGATTAATTATACCAGAAATAGAAGAGATAGAAAGATTAAAGAAGCTACTATATTAATTAGAAATATTAGCCATTTCTAAATAAAGATTTGGGTTTGAAGACATTAATTTTATAGAAATATTCTTTATTAATAATAATATATATATATAAGTCAAAAATTAAAATAAGATGTAGTTTTAAATGATGTTCATAGAGGGAGGGAGATTAATAATGTAAAAAATTTTAATCATTTCTGTTAGAGTAAAAAAAAGGTAAAAAAAATTTGAGAATAAATTTTTTTGAATCTGATGCCATTAATTTTATGAAGACATTCTTTGATGTTAAAGGAAATTGATTGCTGAAGTGAATGATGGGAAGACTATTTAGTTTTGCATATATATGTTGTATGTTTAGTTGAATTTTAATTGAGGTGTATTTGTTAATAGATGAAGCCATGGTTGTGTAAGAATTTTAATAAAATGTTGTTGTTTTGGCTAGTATTTTAGTGTTATATGAATTTTTATTTTGTTTTTAATTGCTAATATAGCATTAGGCAGTATTTCGATTTCAGTTAGAGTTGTATGAAAATTGTTGAGTTTAAAAGACATAAAGTTAATTAAGAAAAATTAAAAATTCAGAAGAAATTGAATTATTATTATTATTATTATTATTATTATTATTATTAATAATAATAATAATAATAATAATAATAATAATAATAATAATAATAATAATAATAATAATAATAATAATAATAATAATAATAATAATAATAATAATAATAATAATAATAATAATAATAATAATAATAATAATAATAATAATAATAATAATAATAATAATTAATTAATTAATGCAGGTTTAAAACTATAATGAAATAGTTAAAATAATAGAAATAAATTAAGTTATTAAAAAGTTTAAAATAATAAAAATATGGAGAAATATATATTAAAAATATAAAACAGTCAAACATTGGTGGCTGAGTGATTAGCACAGCTGCCTTACAAGCAGTTACCCTGGGGTTCACTTCCTGGCTGACACTTTGACACATTAATTAAAAATATATATATATATATATAACAATTTATATAAAGGAAATCAATTAAAAATATGAATAAGATAAAAGAGTAATATTAATTTAAAATATAAGAATATATACAGGTGGCCCTCAACTTTCATATCTAACTGATTTCTGAAATGTGAACAAAAGTTGAAATGTATGAAAGTAGAGTTATGTAATAAAACATCAAGTATTAAAATATTTATTTTTTGATAAGATATATTGGTATATACATAAATAACATTTTATCAATATCTGGTGGTTTTTTTTTATAAATTTATCAAAAAACAGTTGACATATAATCTTCTTTTTCTTTTCTTGATAAAATATTCTGTAAAATGTTGTGTCTTTTTCTAATGTCCTTTGTACAAAATAGCAAATTATATGAATGTAGAATGTATGAAAGTTGAGGACCACCTGTAGTTATGGGGGTCACTAAAAATTATATTGTTATTTAAAAATAATAGGATACTGTTTATAATGTTTTTTATATATTAATATATATGTATAAATACACATTAATTTTATGGTTGTATATATTTAAATGTAGTAGCTCTGATGATGACTGCTGAGAAGTTGAAACTGCAAACAAGAAAGAATAAATTCTATTTTATATCAAATTGCATTGTAAAGTGTTCAATTAAAGAGTATATGGTATTATATATATATCAATGCAAAATAGGAAAAGAAATGGGAAGAAATTATAATCCTTTCAGAAAATCATATTTTCATTATTTCCCCCTCTCAAATTTGTTTGAAATAAAGAATAACACACACATATAAAATAGAGTACCACTTAAAACAAAAATGAATGTCATTCTAAGAGGGTAAAAAGATACTGATCTTTTACTTGTCATACAATTGAATATATATATATTTTTAGTGTAAATATTAATTTTAATATGAATGAAGTGAGCTTAATGAAATGACTAACAGACAGTTGCCTGAAATTGATATCAGCTAATTTCGTCGACGTCATTCATTCAGATATCGTAAACGGTAATTTAAAGTGAGTGGTCTATCCTCACACTTTCACTTGCCCATATATAAGCATTTGGGTTGGATAGAATAAGTGGATTCATTTTATTCTTTCCTAAATACTATATCTTGTGTTGGGAGTCAAAGTATTCATTTATTATTAACACTCATAAAAAAGCACATGCATAATAGCTTGACAGGCTGATCTTTAATGTATTAAAAAAGAAAAGATATAAAGAATGGTTTGATATAGTAAAATAGTTTTCTGGTAAAATTTCTATGCAAATTCTGAACATCAAAAAAACATTTTGAAATTTTAATTAAGTAATTCATAATTAATCAGTTGACTAAAATATTGATAATTCTATTTTATAAAATTATAAAAGTAAAGAATTTAGTCATATTAAAATATGATTTGGAAAAATATAAATTACCTGTTGAATAATTTTTCTTTATTTTCTAAAATATAAACTCCTATTTCTACAGCTATCTCCCACCTTCCATTAACAGAAGCAATCTGTTTACTTATTGCAGAGACATAATCTTGAGGAACTGCTGAAAAAAAGTACATTATGTATACAGCATATATAAAATCTAAATTTATATATATGTAGGAGGGTGTATTGGTATGTATATTTGATACGCAATCCATTATTAGATAAAAAATTTATAACATTGTATTGAGCAATATTCTTTTGTTTTGCTCTAATGTAGATTGTTAAATGAAAAACATAAATTTGAATAGAAACTATTATACAAATACAATTTACTTACTGAGAAAGCCAATACATGCTTAATCACTCACTTAAGTATATTTGAGCAAATTACATGCTCATATATATTTATAACATCATAAAGTTTATAATTCTACAATATGTATATACAATAACACCTATAATTATGTTATTTTGAACAATGAATTCTTGGTTATAATGCAGTTTATACTTTTAAAATATAAATAAATGTACCTTTATTAAATCTATTGTATAGGTATGAGATATATGTAACATAAGGACACTCAAAATATTCCATTTAAGAATATTGAAATATAATTATAAAAGTATGTGAAACATACAAAGAATAACAAATTTCCTAAAAAATATTTGTAGTGAATTTGAATATGATGATTTTTATGATAGAGATATTCCATTTACACGATAATCTTAAGACCCTAAAAAATGGAATATCACTTGCTTTCATTGGAAAAATATAGCTATGAATAGATTTAGGCAGGCATTGAAATTTCTGTAAAAATAAGTTTGCTGCCGATGAAATTAAAAGACAGCAAGATTGAGTAACAAATAAATAAGTAATATGTGTGAATGTAGTTGTGTTTAAATGGGTTATTTCATATAGTCATCACAAAATTCACTTTTGATTTTTTATTCTTTTTTAATTCACTATTACTTTTTTATTATAGTTAGCATGTCAACATTCATTTAATGATGTAAGTTTCATTCTTTATGCTTACACAAGCTGTTTACACAGAGGCTAAATGCTCCATACAGTAGCATCATTCAGTGCTAGCTAGAAACTAGTCTTGGATATTAGACAAGGAGGCACTAAATAGGTATTTTATGCACAAACCTTCTTGCATCCATTGATTACTGTAGTTTACACTGAATGGTGCTACTGTATGGAGAGTTTAGCCTCTGTGTAAAGTTTCATGGCTGTTTGAAAATTGTCTTGGATTTAAGAAGTTGAATACTGTGAATGTATACTAATATAATGAATTATATTTAGAAAAAAATGATAATTTTTTTAAAAATTACTGAGGATAAGAAGAATATAAAAATAAAAAATATTGATTTCTCACTGCTACTTGTAAAATTGAAAAAAAAAATTTTTTTTCTGTAAATGATAATTCTATTATCAAATAAATATCTTAAGAGTTTCATAAGCTAAAAAAAATTCTCTTCATTATCATAAAAACATATTTGTGACAAAGACAAGTGGAAAATGTCTATAACGTTTCTCTGTAGAATTTTTATTTCATATATATTGTACCCTCACTTCTCGATATATGACATAATTTAAAATAAGACTAGCTCAATTAAATCATTATGCTCAGCTAAAATATGTACAACTATCTTTAATATATTTTTATAATATTATAACTTATTAGATTAATATAGTTCAATATAATGTACTAATTAAATAAGTATTTAATTAAAATCATGAGACTGTGAAGTGAAGTTACAATTGGTAATTGAATTTACATTGAGTCAATGTCTTTCCAAGACACTGTCTCAATGGCATAAGAATACTATTACTTCTAATTATCTTATTACTAACTCTACAGCACTCTTATGACTTTTATAAATGAACTATCTTTAATAATAATAGATAAATAAATCTCAATCTTTTGTTAAGGAAATATAATTAAACGATCTCAGGTTCTTCTAATTATCTTAAAATAATAATAATTCATGTAGATAGGAATGATAAGGGATTTAATATCAAACCTAAATACACCTAACTTATTCTAATAACAATAACCAACAATAAAAATCTTTAGTGTATAGCTTAATCTTATCTATTTGATTATACCATTAATCAATAAGAAAATAAGTAAATCATATACATGTCTTTCATTTCCATATAGTATCTTAATTTTAAAATATACTAAAGTCTTATATTTTAACAATCTGTGGCAATAAATAATATTATACTCTTATATTGTGCATTATAATTACTTTGTGACCATTGTAATATTATATGTTAAGGTCAATCAATTTCTATAAATTATATTAATAAAATATTGTGTTTCTTTCTTAAATAATAAAATAATAAATTCATATTGTGCAAATATTATGTACATTCAAATTATCTGTTGTCAAATGCTGTGGTGTAAAATAATGAATTCGACACACTTTTAAACAACTTAAACAAATTTATTTACATCAACTTAACAAATAACTTATTTACACTATTTACATTTACAAATGGAACTAAAGAAAATAAAACAAAATAAGAAAAATGATAATACAAGATTTTTACACTGTTACTATTTCCATAATCATAAATAGATAATTTACACATTTCTGAAATGTTCTATCAATAACATTCAATTAAGTTTATGACTTTAATTTTAACAAACATCATTTGTTATCAATTAATATAAGAAAAGGTTTATGTGAAATATCATTCATGTAGCATATATGTAAATAAACAAACTTTAATAAGTAAAATGCTATTTCACTTAAGTCTTACTGCTATTTATATTATAATGTACTAGTATGTATTACATTTACTATCAGTATTATTCAAAGATCAATTAATGTATAAACTGATATAACTTTGTAATATAATAACAATTATTGTTTATAACTATTTATTTCATTCCAATATAATGTCATACTACATGTCTTATCAAAATATGCAATACGTATATGTTCTTTTAAAATAATATTTCAAATTATTCAACAATTTCAAATTTTTATAAAGTATTATATTAAATAAAATTCTATGATTCTTTTCTATTTAAATCATTACTTTTCTTTACTTGTTATTCTTATTCCTTCCTAATAAACTTCTACCTACAAAAGTCATTTTAACCTTATTTAACTTCAGAAACATAGATGACCAATTTATAAAAAAAAAATAATATTTATCCAAAATCTCTTATACCTCATCATCTATATATGATAAGCCTTCAATCAAAATATAAATTTCTATGTAAAATTAACTTACTTATCTAATAAAATAAAAAATATAAAAATATAGATTTTATATACTTCTTACTAACTTGAAAAGAAAAATAAATAACTTACACTAATAATAAATCTAATTCCTAATATTGTAACAGAAACATTAAAATTTATTCATAAAAGAATCATATAATTATTTCTAGGTTCTCATATTATGTTGTACTAAATTTACATCATCAATTTAAAATATGCATATTAAAATAAAACTGCTATTATTAATCTTATGCGTGTATATTATTTAAATATTAATACATTCATTCAATAATCATATAACATTTGGTTGATCTAAAGAAAACATAGCAAATACATCAAATTATTATTACATAATTTTTACCATAAATGATACTTCAATGTACAGTCCGTCACACGATGTCCTCCAAGATTTCAGTTTTACAAAATAATTTCACATTTACACTCAACAATTATTCTTTAAAATATTACGTGTTGTATAATTATAAAATAAACTTTATGCAATAAAATGTTATATTAATATTTAGCTTTTAAAAGAAAAAAAAAATGTAAATGTACCTTTCCTATCTTTAATAAATCAATAATTAATTAAATATTTATGTTAGTTAATAAATAAAACATATTACATAAAATCCAACGGTGTCTTCTTCCAGCTATAATTGTTCTTTTTCCTAGGCACAAATTTTCACCAAACATTACTTCCTTTTCCGGTACATCACGTGTTTTTTAAAAAAATTTTTATGGAATAAATGAAAACATTCTTTTTTAAAAAAAATAAAAATAAAAGTCAGTTCCACCATAAGAATAAAATAATAATTAAACTAGTTTATGGAATCCGGATTCACTTCTTTTAAAGATGAAAAAAAAAAAATATTATTCAAAAGTTATTATTTTAGAATTAGTCTATAATTTACAAAGTTCTTATTTACTTATTTTTAATTGATTTGGATATCCACGTATATTTAATTTGCGCATTCCTTAACAGATATTTAGGTAAGATTACTTTTAAAGTCTTCTATACGACCAGCGTTCAGACTTTAATAATATAATAATTTTTACTTATAGGTATTTCTTTACCCATTAAATTTCCAATTTATTTGCCTTTTAAAACTGTCAGAATTTAGTCTTTTACACCATAAAGACTTAATAAGGCAAGCATTTATGTAATCATTATTATTTACCATCTTTACTAAGTTATATACTTAGATTTATAATTCACAAATACTTTCTTCATAAAGAAGTATTTCTCATTCTTTTAAATATCTATTTTATAAAATTAATTACCATTAGCTTTTAAATTTATACAAAGTCCAACGTATTACTTTTATGCATCTAATAACTCTCCTAGTTAATCCAGCGTCTGTTAAATTTTTAGTATAAAGTCTCCAATACATTTTATCCTTATACGATGTTTCCATGACCATTTGATAGTAAATTGAGCTTCAATCGAGACGATAGGAAATTATAATTAAAATTAACACTACATATTTGTCGGTAAACTTTTATAAATTATTTTAAAAAACTACTTTCTTATAATTTTAAAACGATTTTGAGAGCGTCTATAATTACTTAGCTATTTCTAATAGCACACTTTACTTTTAGAATTTCAATCACTATTCCCTCCGAACAATTGAACCTTGGTTTTATACCCGAAGAAACTCTCCACTTGATTGGTAAATTAAACAATCGACTTGCTAGCTTATTTACATATTTTACCAACAAGACAGAATTAAAAATAAATAATGACTTATTTAATATTTATTATTTATCACATTATTAAATTCTTAAATTAATCTTTATCGTTTATTTAAATCCATTCAACATTTTTTAAAAATATACTTTCTTACTTTATTTCACTTTTAACTTTGATAAAATTATTTTTATAAACAAACTAAGTCTATTTTTATTCGTTATGTTTTTTATGCAGTATTTTAAAAATCAGATTTAATATTTCACATTAATTATCTTTATTTTTATTTCGTAATAGCCAATATAATATTTACAAATTTTATAACAAAATTCTAAAATAGTTTTGCAACTTTATTAAAAAAAACTCCCAAGCATGTGTATATGCGTCTAACTAACATCTGTTTTACAACAAAGCTACAAATGCTTGTAATAATCTAAAAATAAACTAACAATTCATTTTTTAAAAATAAATATTTTTAAAATAAATAATATTTTATAACAATTTTAAAATAATACTTCGATATTATTAAAATCAAATATTAATCTTCTATTATGTACTACTAATAATTAAAATATTTATATTCATTTATTAAATATTAATTTTTATCAACAATAAATATATGCATTTAATTTTAACTTGTCTTTTTAAAACTTTTAACTTTAAACATTTATTTATTAAATTTATTAATGCAGTATTGATTATGGCCAGTTTTCCCAACCATATACTATTATCATCCCCATTGAAACGTCTCTCTCAAACATCAGCACAATTTTTACATATCAAATACTCATGAATTACTTTAATTACATTTTTTAAAAGATTATCATAAGTAAATTAACATCATATAGCTAAATATATCTTAAATTTAAAATTTTTTAAATAGATTGATACAACAATTTATGGAGACCCATACAAAAGGGCACAATATATATATATATATATATATATTACTTAAAACAATAAAAATATTATTTCATATTTATACATTTTTAAATATTTATGACTTTTTTTCTCATTTGTGGTCATGTTTTGAGGCCAATAATTATTGCTAGCAATACATTATAGTAAAATCTATTATAAAAATGTTAGAAAGTATAACCCACCAAAAACATCACGTGATCATGATTTTCTATGCTAATAATAAATACAGTTTTTGCAGAGGAGAATTTTCCCAGAATCAAATAATTTTAATTATACTAAATATTTCTATATTTTTTTTATTAACTCATTCGACAGTCATTTATCTAAGGTGCAAATAATAAAAGGGTTGAAATTCTTAATGTTTTCATATTGTTATATATATATATATAACAACATATGTCCATATACTCTTGTATGTATATATATATATGGAAAAGTCTCTGATAATAGTTTAATAGTATACTAATAACTATGCTAAATAAAAAGGTTGAAATTCTCAATGATTTCATGTTATATATATATTGTGGTATACGCACATCTTCATTTGTTGTTGTCTATAGTTTATAGGTTATTAAATAAAGGGAATAATTCATGGTTAAGTGTTTAATTAAATATTTATTTATTAAAATTAAAAATAATATTTTAGTTTAAATCATTGCTGAATGGCAACAATGCTTTATTGAAATTGGAAGAAAGAAATCACATGTTCAAAAAACCCAGTATTTAAAAATATAGACTGCTTTGTTTAAGTTACTACAAAGATAGAAATGATTTTCAGAAGGAATAGACATACTTTTTTCCCTTTAAAAAAGTTTTGTATTTTAACCTTATTTTATTTTACAAATAAATTTTGGACTAACTATAAACAAAATGAATTATGAGTAGAAAGCCTAGAAAAGAAAAAGGCATGAGCCCTCTTCATTAATGTCTATGATTTCAATGGAATAATTAACAACAAAACAGTATGCTGACTACCATTAATTTTAAGACTGCAAAATCTATTTATATTGTAAATTCAGCAAAGGAAAATAGCTTGACAACATTAAAAAAATTAAAATACCCATGGAATATGTGTGTACTAGCATGAAGATGCCAAAGGAAATGCAGCAAGAAAGTTAAACTGAAGTTTTATATCTATTAATATTAACAGATGCTTAGAGAAAATCTTACTTATTAACAACAGTTGAAATTATAAATGATAATATTTATAAATGTTCGTATCATTCTTCTAAAAATTAATAACATTAAATACAATGCAGTCTGATTTGTCATCTGATAATTTAGATATCTTAATTAATAATAAATAAGTAAAGTAAAAGGTGAATTATCAAACACATAATATTATTTGCATAATTTAATTTAAAATTATAAATAATTTTATAAAAATATTACATGGTTATTATATTTTTTATAATAATATTAAAATTCATCCATATATTTTAATTTTTCTTGTATGAAAGGAATTTATAGTAAATCCTTTTTTGATTATATGTATTGATCATTTTAATTATAAAATTATGTCAAATTTAACTCTATTATAATGAAAGTGAACTATAAATGAATTATAAATTCACGTTATAGGTTATTAATTGCTGTTATAAATGATTATTTGTTCTAATCACTACATATAAATGGGGGCTTATTTTAATAAATAGGTGTCTTGATTTACTACTGCATTAACCATTATATAAATATTTTATCTTCATCTATAGTATATTCCAAGTGATATTTCACTATCCAGTGAAATAGTTTAAAAAAACTATTCCCTTTGCCAGTCAAGAGCATGCATATGAATTCACTGGCACTTTTTATAAATTTTTGAGTCCATTGTACATGTAAATATGAATTACTATAGAACCATTTGTGATCAATTTATTTATTTACTCATTATATTTTTAATTGCTTGAATATGATATTTATTCAGCATATTTAGATGGTCTAGATATGTAATATATAAATGGAGAAAATCACTTGGTTCATAATTATATTTATCATAGATAGTTTCCCAAATATGTAATGAATTTAGTTTGCAGGCCAACTAGCACTGCTAAGTTATGATATTTTCAGTACATTTGGGGTTACCTAATCTGAGGGTAGTTAATGATAGTCAAATCCATTTATGATATTAATTATCTAATGTGATAAGTAGTATACTATTTTATACTATCATTTAATAAATTTTATTGATTATTAGAATAGTTTCCTACACATTTGACTCATCCAACAAGGGAATATTACTGTTCACAAAACAATGTTGCTGCATTACCATTGTTCCTAGATTTTATTAGAATTGTTTATATGTTTCAGCCTTAGAATAAATAAACCTACAATATATATATATATGTGTGTGTGTGTTTGAAATACAAGCATAATTCATATTCTTAGAGTTTAAATTTAATATAGGAGATTTGAACATAGACTTTCAAGCTCTCTTCAACTATCCACTCTATCTCATACAACTGATACACATAACTACACATGTGAAAAAATAAATGATCTCCAATATACATATTTCATGCTGAACCAAAACTCATCAGTTGGTACAGATCATCATCTTCCACACATATGTAATCAGTGCTCAGTTTATATTAAGAAGGCAAATCTTCAAACTTTAATGGACAGGCTTCAATCTACTACACCTTCCAACTCTTCAGCCATCTGTACCCTTGAAAATTTTGTATTGGAACACCCAAATCCCTTGTTGATGCCAATATTATTGTCATGCCCATGTTGATCTTAAATCATTCTGACCCTTCATGTATAGGATTTTGTCCATTTAATTACACAGAAAAGAAATGGGCAGGATACAAACTGAATCTGTAATATTAAAAATAATATAAATTATTTGTCCTATAATCTGTAGATATAATTTAATAATGACTTACACTGCATTCAAAATATTGCTTGGATATAAATATGTTTATTCATTTTATAACAACATCAATGAATGTTCATTTAAATACATCTGAGTATTGTTTATTAATGATTCATGGAAAGTGTTTACTTCTGTTTTATATATATATACTTATATGATAAATATTTTCATGGATAATTAAGATATAAACAATTGAATTAAATGAGAATTCTTCATGTAATAGTTAGAAAAAAGTTTCAGCAAGTATTATTTCCAGGTAATCACTAATTAGAATTAACATCATCAAACCGAATCACATGGTCTAGTAAACCTGAGTAGCTTTTTGACTGAGAAAGCTATTATGTTTTTCAAGAGCAGACAATTCAGCTTAATTCTATCAATTCTAATTGGCCTGATCACATTATTTGATGACATTTTCTCATTACTAGATTGAAGAATTTCCACTTAAGTCTTTTGCATATATATGCTGAATACTTAATAATTAAATACTACACTGGAAAGACATATGCAATTATTCAAATAATTTATAATATTCCTGTTACAAATTCCCCAATTTTATTAAAGTCTAACTTATTTAGCAATTAAAATTTCTTCTAAGAAATTGCATAGTAAGAGATCAGTTTGCTATCTTCAGTTTGCTATCTTTTTATAGATCATTACTTTTATTTGGAATGTTGTGACTGATTATATGAGAATGTGCTTGTTTAGTTATAAATGTGGGATTTTTTTTTTTTTTTGCCATTTAGAACTTTGCTTGAAAAAAATATTAGCCTTTTATGTTTTGTATAAATATTTGAAGAAAAAAAATTTGCTTTAAATTATAGATTTATTTACACACATATAGTTTCATTTTCTAATTATATATATAGCATCTGTACATGTTTCTGGGTATTTTTAAATAACAAATATACTAAATTAAAAAATATTCAAGATTTGTTTAATATATATCATTTACTTTTCATTTGCTTGATAACTTTTTATTATATGAGGGTGGAGATAATAAATTATTTGATTTTCCATTGAAAGCTATTTTCAAAATAAAACTTTTTTTTGTCTTCTAAAATTTTAAGAATTATAAAATATTGTATTAATTTTTCGCTAAAGATATTTGAATATTCTTTTTTCTCAATATAATTTATTAATTATCTCTGATAATATTAAAATTAACAAAGTTATCAAGTTTTGTTATTTTATTCAGGGTTTTAGACAATAATTTTTCAGTTTTTGATCACTTCATTAATAAAAGGAAACTGAATTTTGTTTAAGTTTGAAATCACTTAATAGTCCTCAAAATATTCCAACAGCCTCTTATACTGTTTAATGGAATAGTGTTCTGTTTAGTAAAACTGATTGGAAAAAAAATTATAACTTTTTTATAAATGTATATATTTAGAACTCTGTTCTATTAAGACAAGATATTCGTCACTTTTTTATGAGATATTATTATAAAATAAAAGATATTTAAGAAGAAAAATATTATCTATTAGAAAAAAGGAAAAATATCAACAGAGTAGAGCATGTTACATAGAGAGGAAACAAGATTTGTATATCGCATTCTTAAATATTATTAATTATTGGTTTATTAACTACGATTACTAACCTGAAAAAACTATCTGTTGAGACCAGTCAATATATTGTGTAGTCTTCAAAATTTGGTCAAGATCCTCTTCATTTTGAACAAAAAATGTCGTATTGATTGCTTCAGAATTCTATAATATATTTTTTTGAAAAGTAACACTATGTATTTCAAATGTTTTACATTTATATTACATTTTAGTGAAATTAATACAGTTTTTTAATTTTTTAAGAACATTCTTGAAAAAATATATAATTAAAAATTTTTAAAAATAAAAAAATTATTTATGCATTTCACTAGAGTAAAAAAAAACCCTTTCATTAATTTATTATGTAGTCTTAAAAAGATACTAGAATGAATTATATTAACAGATACACACAAGGGTGAAAGTGATATTGCTTGGCCTTATTGCATAGGCACTCATAACTGCACTTAAATAAAAACTTAATACACACACTAAAAAAACAAAATTTCACATCAATTTAATCTCCCCGTATAGTTCACAAATGTAGTGACACATTTATCATACAGTAAATTTAAAATACTAGGGCAGGGTGCTCTTGCCATGATAACATTTTTTAATTTTATTTACGGTATTTTTATTAGAGTCCTGTACTGTCTTTCATTAAGATGTTTCAAATGAAATAAGAAATATTTGTGTCTCAAAATGTGATTTTTTAAAAAGTGAATCAATGTAATACATTACTTATATGTATTACAAAAGAATTGGTTAAGTTTGTACAAAGCTGGTTTGATACAGTATCTCATTTAATAACTCTCGTTGATTTTGTTTAAATAATAAAATGTATTACTTTTTAATTAGTCTTATATAAGATAGAATATTTTTAAAATGTATCTCATTGAAGAGGTTATAAATATAAATCTATCATTGCTATTAACTTATAATTGCAAAAGATTAGTAATCTATCAAAATTGATAATTTTATTTATTTATTTGTTTTATTTGAAAAGATTCTAAATAAAAAAATTCATATTCTTAATAGGTATAACAACTATTAATAATTTACTAAAAATAAGAGCAATAATTACAATGGTTCATAAATAAAAAATCCATAATAGCTTGTTTGAGCTATTGGTACGCTCTCTGTATTGGATTTTTGTAACTACAAGCTTATAAAGTAATGTCACGTTATATATGACATGCTTTTTTAATTATTATAATAGCTATAATAAATCAATAAATGTTGATGAGAAAATAATAAAAAATATATTGTTTTATGAAATATATATGTGCACACAAGATTACTGCTACATTCAAAACCAGGTGAAAAATTTCCATATAGGTTTAAGATTTATTACATAATAAATCTTGGGTAAAGTTTAAGGAAAATCCCACAGCAGATTGTTTAGATGAGTGGAGACATGTAGGAATGCTGATTCCGTTTATTTTTTAAAATTAATGTTAAGAAAAAATGTGTTTCTTAATTAGTTTGATTTTAATTATCATATATTTATTTAATTGTTGCAATATATTCTATTTTAAAAGTTGTTTTTATGTATTTAATTATAATAAATTATTTTATAAATATATATTATATAATAAAGCAATAAAATATTCAAAACAGAATTACTGCAAATTAATATATATATATTTTATAGATTTAAAATTATTGTAATTTCGAATAACAAGACTTTTTATATATATAAAGAATTATCATTATTTATTTATAAGCATTCTGTTATTCCAATTTTTCATCCTAATGCAAACATTTTGAAAAATAAAATATGATATAATCTAATCTACCTAATAAAAGCATTAGCTTTAAAAGTTATGAGTTCTAATAATTATTTACTTAGAAATATAAACTTATACATAAATAAATCTATAAAATATGAATATTATTTATAATCAAACTATTTTTTAAATAAATAATTACTGTCTTTCCTTTTTGTCTAATTAATTTTAATATTTAAATACAAGCATATTGTATGTACTGAACTTAGATGTAATTAGAGGGGATTTGAACACAGACTTTCACATGACCACATACATGTGAAATAAATAAGTGATCTCCAATATCCATATTTCATGCTGAACCAGCACTCATCAGTTGATCCAGACATCTCCCACACATATATATTATCCAACCTCAGTTTAATTTTATTAATTTTAAATAGAAATTACATAGAGCTTCATTACTGATATCCTCTTCTATTATTTAACTATAACTAAAATTAATTGGTGACTTTAGCTAATGTTTGTTTTTCTTACAAAAGATTTTCATATTCATTAATAAACACGTGACTCAACTATTTTCAATATGCTATTTATAGATGATAATGTTTCATTTCTCCTCATGGTTAATAATCATATTAAGTTCTTTCCCAAACTTTTTTTTTCTATTGTTATTTTAATAAAGATACTGCTTTTTTGAAAGATCAGCAAAATTAGTTCTTTATTTAAAAAGCCAACATTAAATAGGAATAAATTTGTTGCGAAAATATCCATGATACTAATAAAAATAATAAAAAAATCTAAAAAATGAGTAGTTCTGATCATAATAAAATAATGAAAAATAAAAGAGTACAATTATAGAATTCATGTTGTCACTTTAATTTTAAATAGTAAATTACAAAATGTAAAGATAACTTTTGACTTCTGCACACATAGAAGAATGTCACTTCTTCATCAGTAATGAAGTTATATCATATAATCATATTTATTTTTATTATCAACACATTGCTATTTACTGACCAATCCAAATTAAGTGGAACTTCTACTTTCTAACTAATATACACCCATTTACTGATTACTGCTGAGCAACTTTGTGGAGATGACTATAGGCTTCTAAGTTGAAAAATCCTAATCCAGTTTGAGACCTGATAAAATTTCCAAGACTTTCCCAGTCTGGGCTTAAATCCCATATTTGAACATCACAGATAGATGCACTATATAATGAGACTCTTAATTAAATGATTGGTTGATCAAAAACCATATGAAACTCAAATATGAAGAATTTTAAATTAAACTTCAATACAAAAATCATTGTTTTTCAAGTCCATTATTTCATCACTGCATCAAACTGCACAAGTAAACAAATAATCGGCCTACAATATCCAGCTTTAAATACCAATCTGAGTATTACTATTATAAGTAGTAACATTTTATTAATATTTGTTGGTTCACTAGGATTGCCATCAATGTAAACAAAGGTTTGACTACTTATTCAAACTTTATAATTATATACCACAATAACTGTAATCTTTCTGGCTTCAAGAAGAAATTTACATTAGTTAGACTTTCATCCATAAGTTTCATTCCTAACTTAAAATAAAAAGTTTGTGATCATAGAAATCACTAACTTATTTTAATATAAATGTAATCATAATCATCCATGGGAATATACATTTTCATACCATGAATGGAAATAGAAACACTGGCTGTAAAATTATAGTTAAACTGTATTTATAATTAATTACAAAAGTCATTTAAAAAAGAGATCATCTACCATTGTTATTAGAATTAATGATTATTTGTAAAAGTTCTATGTTACACTTGGCCTAAATTTTAAGTTATATTTATGAATTGTTACTAATCAATATTAAATTTTTAATTTGAAAATAGAAAAAAAAAGGAAAGATTTATCTTGAACTTCAAAACTAACTGTTTATAAATAGTAATATTCAAATACATAATTAGATATCAATAATCATTTTAAACCAAATTAATTTCTGTAACAATATGAGTAATCATATTGTTATAGTGAAGTCAAATCAATTTACTAATGATCAAACTTGAAAGTCAGTGAATTAAGTCAACTCATCCAGTCACTTTTAAACAAAATCCACTCACAGAATCACTGCTCTTATTTCCAAGAAATATCTTGGTAAACCATCAGTTTTTTAATTCACATATACCTTAGAAAAACTGCTACTGTCAAGTTGTCATCAGTACTGCCATAGGGATTCATTCTCCTTAATCTAGATCAAGTTAAATATTTTATTAGTTCTGGTTATTTAAACTGGTATTAATATATCATTATTCATGCTAAGCTATCTTACTTTCAATTTACCAAACATGAAAAATTATGTATCTATAGAAAAAATTATACTATACAAACCATAACAGCTCAGGTGGCACTAATACAATATCAATGCCATTTTTTCTGATATGCTTGTATTAAATAATTTACAATCAATTCTAATTATTAAATTCATATCTTGTGTGGTTTCATGTAGTAACAGAATAATGAACTCAGGAAGTAAAAATTCCTGGATCAAAGCCCAATTTTTTATTTCTGCTGACCAAACATAACATGATTTTCCAATCAAAAACTATTAAAATGATTTTATCTATTATATAAAAATGTAATGAGTCTGGTATATAGTATTTGTGCATCTTCTTGTTGAACAACCTGTGATTCTCATCTATGCAAAGCTTTTTGATATGATAATGAATTTCTAAGAATGCCAGAATTTTTCTTTAAATAGCAATCTAGCTAGCCATATGATTATTGGTCATAAAAATGATATTTAGTTAAGCCATTATTGTGCAGTGCATTATGTAATGCTGCTTTACCTAATTTTTACATTATAAATTCGTTCTATCAAATTATAAGTAGTTATACATTAATTCCATTTGATGGTACATTTGTATGCACCCTAAATTCTTTTGCATTATTCCCATCAATAAATTTATTCTTACTATTATCCATATATCAAAATATTGCTTATATTATTTTAAATACTATTAAGACATTCTTAATTATATTTTTAAATATACTATATTTTTATCTTTATAAATTTAATAACAATAGCGTTTAAAGACAATGCTGATTAAAGACAGTAGTGTTTGAAAAGAAAACAAAAATGTATATATACTCTATATATTCATTGCATAGCATATCAAATTTTTTATTTAATGAAATTCTATTGCATATTCTGAAAATAAACTGTTAGTTATTAATTTCATCTTATTCATTTCCCAGAAAAATTATAAATTTCTTTTATAGTTTTGTTTGATGAAGTCTATCATTGAATTTCTCAGGTGATGTTTTTTTGCCTCCCAGTCCCAAGAAGCTTCTTGCACTTTTCGCCCTCATTACAGTATTTTTTTAAAAATCAATATCGAAAATAATCCTTAATGTATGCATTAAGTTTCTGCTATGTCCGGAAGTGTAACTCTTGCTTTCCAGACTGCACGAGATCTAAATTTTTCCTTTGGTAAAAACCACAACTAATACAGTAAAAATTTAGTAATTAATTTATATATATACAGAGGTTTACATTATTAATTACATATATATAATTTAAAGATATATAAATAGACTTGCAGGCATATATAAATAATAATTAAGATCTGTTCAGTCCCTAAGTCCTTCGCACTGGAAGCTTAAGATATATACGGTGATGTCCAGCACTGAAGTGAAATATCATCTGTATACCAGAAGCTTCCAATAGCAAGTGTTCATTTATTTTTGTCCCTTGGCTTCTATCAATTGATTGGTCAATTACTCTTTTGATTTGTTCTTTCAGATCCCGCCAACAAGGTAATTATTTCATTTATTCGAGATACATCCTGGTCAGGAGAATTTTACTTATATTAAATTGTATTATAAAGTTATTTTTGGATTTCTAGAGTTGTTATCAATGAATGAATCAGGAACTCACAATCATTTAATTGTTAACGGTATATATTTTTATGAAAGAATTTAACTACTTATTTCTAGAGATTTTAACGAATTACTCTTTTCATCTATTTAGAAAATATTTTCTGATTACATAAACTTTCATATTTTATTTTAATAACTATTTTAAGAAACTAAATTTTTAAATTACTGTGTATGTATTTTACATAGATGTATCATCATCTTCAACCATTATCAATCCACTGCAGGATAAAGGTCTCTCCAAGTTCAAACCATCATTTCCAATCTTTAGCTTCTCTTCTCCACATCACCCTTGCACACTTGCTTATTTCTTTCATCCATCTCACATGTGGTTCTTTCTGGGTCTTTTATAGTCTCTTGGAATCCAGTTCAAGATTTCAACTGTCCATCTATTATCATCTCTTCTAGTAATTTGTCCAGCTCAACTCCAGTTCAGTCTTTTAATTTTTTCAATGAAGTCAGTAATACCTGTTTGTTCTCTTACTTATATATTGCATTTTCGATCTCTTCTTGTTACTCCCAACATGCATCTCTCCATACTTCTTTGAGTGGTCTGAAGTCTCTGTATTGCCCTTCTATTAAGTGTCTAAGTCTCAGATCCATAAGTAAAAACTGGTAAAACACATTTATTAAAAACCTTTCTTTTCAAACACATAGGCATATTTCCTTTTAGTATCAAGTTATTTCTACCAAAAGCACTCCAACCAAGTTTAATTCTATGATTAATTTCATCCATTATGTTTCCATCTGTATTAATAATCTGACTAAGATATTGTAGCTGTTAACTTCTATCTCATCATAATCAATCTTTAGTTTTATATTTTGAGAAAATCGATTGAAATATTACTTTAGTCTTTTTAACTTTTATCTTTAGTCATACTTTTCTAGTTTCATCTGATAACTCCTGCAACATTTCCTGCAGCTCTAAAGCATTATTTACAAAAACAACTACATTATCTGCAAAATCTAAATGACTTAAATAATCTCCATTTACTTTCACTCCTTTAGATTCCCATTTTAATCCACAAAATACTTCTTGCAGCACTGCTGTAAAAAGTTTTGGAGATATGGAGTCACCCTGTCTTACACCTTTCTCAATGTTGACTTTCCTAGTATCATTATGTAATCTAATTGTTGCTGTTGCATTTTTATAAATATTCTTTAAAATATGACAATATCCTGGATCTATACCTTGATGATCCAATGCTTTAATCACTGAAGAAATGTTTATAGAATCAAATGCCTTTTCATAATCTACAAATCCAAAGCATAATGGCAACTCATATTCATTTGTCCTTTCTACCTGGGTATAATCTACTGTACTAAACCACTTTTAAATCCAGTTTGTTCTCTTGGTTGGTGGAAATCCAATGTTCTCACTAGACAATTTGTAATTATCTTGGTAAAAATTTTGTATAAAATTGACAAAATGCTGATAGGTCTGTAATTTCTAATATCTCCTTTATCACCTTTTTAAAATATTAATATTAATACTGCATTCTTCCAATCATCTGGTACATCTTTTATCATTTAGACATTTGGTATATAACTTTGCTAAAAATAATTATATTTCTTCACATGCTTCTTTTAATATATCAATTATAATTTCATCATTACTTGGAGCCTTTCCTTTTTTCATAAATTTAATTGCATGTCTCACCTCTTCATTAAAAATTCTGGGCAATTTGGAAGATATAATAGATATAGGAGGTACTTGTTCTTTATTACTATATAATTCTTGATAGAAGTCTTCTACCCATTTCATGATGTCATCTTTCTTTTTAGTAATAGTTCCATCTTTTTTTTCTTATTGCAGATATAAATTTCCTACCAATACTAAAATGTTGTTTTACATTCTTGAGACTTTTATTCTCTTCTACAGATTTCCTTGCTAGTTCACAGTTATACTTTCTTATATCATTTTCAACTCTTTTCCACACCATTTTACAGAATTTGAGGTATTCAATCCTTTTTAATGCATCATTTTTGTATATCTTCATATTCCTTCTTTTCTTCATAAATTCTCTAGTCTCAGTAGAAATTTTATTGGTCAATTGCTGCTTTTTTCTACCAGCTATCTTTGTTGCAGTTTTTAAAAGTGTATCAGTTATTTTCTTATTAATTTCATTCAAATCTGAATCATGTTCAAAATCTACTAATACTTGAAACCGATTTGTAAGTTCTAATTTAAATTCATTAGAATGTTTCTGAAGATTAGGAATATCAACTGTAAATATTGTTTTTCTTACTAAATTTTTGTCTCTCTAGTTTTGCATTAACATGTATCTTACATCTTACTAACCAATGATCACTTCCTGTATTAAATTTATTAAGAATATTACAATCTTGAAATATGTATTTTCTGTTAGTCAAAATATAATCCAATTCTGCTGTACTTTCATTTGGATGCTTCCATGTCCATTTCCTTTTAATATTTTTCTCAAAAAAAGAATTCATAATATAAAGTTTTTCTTTTTCTGCAAACTCCACAAGTCTATGTCCTCTCTCATTTCTATTACCATAATCAAAATTACCTACAGCATTTTCATCTTTCATTTGTTTACCAATTCTAGCATTAAAGTCTCCCATAACAATTGTAAAATGTTGTTTACTCTGCAAAAGCCTTTTGTACATCCATATAAAAATCTTCTACTACTTCATCACTATGAGAACTTGTTGGAGCATAAACCTGAATCATCTGCATTTGGTATTTGCTATTAAGTTGTATAACTACTCTTGCTACCCTGTCCGATATACCATCAATCTCCACAATGCTGTTCTTCCACTTTTTATTTATAATGAATCTTATTCCACTTTTATTTCCAATATTTGTATCTTTATAATAGAGTACATGTCTACTTTTTAAATCAATTGTCTCTTCATCTTTTCTTCTAACTTCACAAAGTCCAATAATGTCTCATTTAATATAAGACAGTTTTTCTTCTAATTTTTGCAATCTTCCTTCACTTAAAAGTGATCTGTGGTTATAAGTACCTAAATAAAAAGTAATCATCAAATGGCAGTCTGGGTCCACAATCAGGGGATTCTTAGCTTCTTCAACCTTCGGCCACCAACCATTGTCTTGGTTGGTAACTTTATAGCCTCATGGGAATAAGGGCTATGATTTACAGATGTATATACATCATCCTATTACAATTAATCATTTTATGTGTAAGCATTTAAACATACACACACATACATAAAACATTTCCCCAAGTTTAAAAATTTATTTTTTCTCTGGATTTAAAATGAAGTCATAGATGTAATTCGGAATCCTTCTTCCTCTTTTTGAATGTTAAGGGAGATTTATCACTTGTTATATTACCCTCTGATACACATAGCTGATCTTCATCATGGTGGGAAAACTCTGTTTTTGGTTTAGTATCTTCATTTAGAACTAGCTTTTTGGTATCCATTCTTTTGAATAAATTAGGTATTACATCCACACTTTCATCTTTATGATATTGATTAACATATTTGCATAATATTTTCCCATTCTTCAAGGAACAGTTACCACTTGTTTTTATAGGTGACATATAACTACAGCTTGTAACCAAAATTTATTCAGGTTATTTTTAACCCACATTCTTCCCTCGGGTGTAAACTTATAAGTACTCTCAGGCTGCTCATTATGATTTGCTGTAGATACAATGTTAGATAATTTTGTACCCAGCTTTCAATCTAAATATATTTCAGCCAGTAATTTTACAGATTTAGCAATTGGAGTTGACTACTGATAAAATAGTGAAGTAAGGACTGCTTTTCATATTCTTGTTTCCCCCTATTTTGTTAATGGATGAAGGTTTTTCATGGCTTTTTAGCCAATTCATTAGATTGAGGGTGGTAAGAGGGCAGAAGTAAATGTTTTACCTCCTTCTCCCATTCTTGCATAACCTCCCCAAATTTCTCTGATGTGAAGCCAGTTCCATTATCTGAAATTAAAATTCCAGAGTGACCATGATATGAATTTTTTTATATAATTTGCCAAGTGTTTCATCTTAATAAATATTTTTAACAAATTTATATTTGGACCACCCTGAATATGCACCCACAATCACTAAGAATAAATGTCCCTCAATTGGGACACAGTGATCGATGAGGGTGCATTGCCAAAACGTCTCAGCTTTTGGCCATGCTTCAAATTTTGACAGAGGTCTTTAGCACATGATTGACAGTTACCACACTATTTAGTATAACTTTCAATATCACTGTTAATGTTTGGCCACCAGATATAACTACCAGCTAATGCTTTTGTTCCTACAATGCCTGAATGACCTTCACGCAATAACTTCCATATTTGATTTTTTCTCTTAACTGGGATTAGCAAACAATCACCCATCAGAATGCAGTATTTGCAGACTGATAATTTATCACAGGCATTCCATAATTCTTTATCGAAAAATTTGGTCATTTATTAGGCCAACCTTCATGAATTTGTTTTATAATCCACTGGTAGCCATCATTTTCTTTTGTCCAATGAGCTACTGTTTATTATTAACTTGTGACCTTAGCACCTCTTTTTCTTTCTGAGCAGCTCCAGAGATATTACTTTAGTGATATGGACGATTTGTTATTTTTTTCCCATTCCCTGTTAAACAATTCAGGAAATTTCCTTGTCAATGTTAATCTTTTTTATGAACATGAGCTTTATGCCCAATTTTTTTAATCATCCCTGCCCCATTAGTGGAATAATTGGGACATAAACCAAATATAGAGGTAATTCAATTATTTTTCCCACTATTCAACTCACAAGGGCTTTAACAACATTTTTAATTTTGATAACATTTTTATTTACATCCAAGGCATTTGGTTGTTTTCTTAATTGCCAGGGTTTTGCACAATTTAGCATTACAGAGAACCATTCCTGGACTGAAATTATAGATACACAGCTATCACTATTGACCTTCATGGATATGGGCTGGTCACACAATTTTAATTTAAGCTTTATTTTATCACCTTCAGTGGGCAATATATTATTAATATTGGTTAACCGATTTCCCTAACTATTGAATATACCCCTACAGCTATTTCTTTCTTTACCAGGTTCATTAGTTTTTTTCTTACACATTGTTTCCTTGTAATCCTTTTCTTTTTTTTTTAATTTTGGAATGTTTATCCTTACAAAAATAGTTGCTGGCATTGTGGTCATTTTTTCCACAAGAAAAACAAATAAACAGATTTTTATTGTTAGAATTATTGTCTTTGCTATTAGTAGATTCTTTTTTAATCAACTTATAAGTTTTGCAAATGTCAGTTTGGTGTTAGCATTGCATTTAAACTTGGTGAACTTTCAAGATAGCTTGAGAACTAGTTTGTAGGCTATCCCACACTTTATAGCTTCATTATAATTTATATCATTATCAGCTAATAATTGTTGCCTTAAACTGTCACTAATCGTACCCCTTAGAAATTGCTTGAGAAGGCCCTCATTGAGGAAAGATCCATAGACACAATTTTTTGACAGGTTACAAAAATCATTATTATAATCTTTTATTCTTTCATACCTACCCTAAAAACTTCCAAGGAAATGAAGTCTGGTGACATATCGAGGGATGAGGATTAAAATAATTTAATAATTGATCCTTAATTTGATCGTATGAAAAATCTTCAGAAGTCTGTGGTTCTGAAAGCCTGTTTGCTATCTCTATAATGTTCATTTATCATTCAAACATAATAACATTGGTATTTTAATTTTATCCTCTTCAACTCTGTTAATAAAAAGATACTTTTCAACATGTTGGATGTACAAGGGCCAACTACTTGCCTCACTGACATCGAACTCTACAATTGATGATTGCATTTTGTTTTTCTGTTTATAAAAACCACTTCTGTATTTAAAATTACCAAAATTTCATATAATTAAAAACTCTATTTTAAATTTAATTTCCTTATCCCTATATATAATTCCATAACCTTATTAATATGAGCAAACAGTTTAAACTTTGTGGCTAATTGTTCTAAAGTGCAAAATATAAAATGTGCTAACATGCACAAGCATACAAAGCTGAAGACAAAATAAAGAAATATATATATATATTTTCATATTCATATTCATAGCCATTTTGTAAATAGATAAGAAATTGATTAGGAGCAATGTAAATTTATGCAAATGTGATAGTTACGTATTCCATTTCCTGGATATTTTGTAGCAAGAGTCTTTTCTATTTATGGCATCGCTATCTCTAGTGATAAAGTGAGCCTCTTTTATCTTCCTTTTGAGATCGCGTCACTCTCTGCAAACCATCACTGGATCTCTAGGTTGGCAATCGTGACTGGCTGACGTGTGGTGCTGTGCAAAAACTGAACTATAAAAAGTGTCCACCTGTGTTTTATTATAGGAGTATGTGTGTTGGGATAGCCAACATCCAGATCAATATTAGTATATTTTAGTATATATAACATAGTATAAATTTCATGACTATGTTCAAAAGATTTTGTGTTATGTGCTTGCCAACAAATTTAAACAATGAGGACCAATGTTTTCAATCTATTTTCCAAAATAATTAAGGTACAATACCTTCAATAAAATAAGCTAGCTTCAAATACTTTTCATTATTATTTTTAACAGTTGCTTCATGAGAAGAATTTAATAATATTCATTAATAATGAACCCATGTTCCTTTGACATTTTACTAACATATAGCACATATCTAGTGTTTTTAAAGACACAAACATAAACACTTATTTTTATTAATTATATGGCAAATCCAGGCATGTTAATTTTTAACATAGCTATAAAAAATATTTTATTTATAAAGCATTTTACAGCATTGCTATTTCTCAACTCGTAATATTTTTACATCTCTATTTTTCAGAAAACGATTTGACAACCCACTTTAAATTCACACTAGTAACAAAGCATAACAACAAATTTAAAAATTATTTATTGAGTCAGTACTTTGTTTAATCTAACACTGATATATATAAAAATAGCTTATATCAATTGTGACGACTGATCAAATATGTTGATTCCATCTATCTATCTATTATACAACTTTAAATCTCTCATTATTCTTTATTCAGTATAAGTTACTAAAAAAATTATATTAATTTTGCTTAAGCTAAAATAATATTAATATTGATAGAATTAAAAATTTATTCATCCAATTTGCAGACAAGTTGCAAGTCTGAGTTTCTGTTCAGAAAATACATGCTAATCTGAGATAGATACAAAAATCAATAATTATTTTTGCAATTAATATTTGACTTATTTATCTGAATATAAAAAAATCTAATTTTTTCCTTGCAATAAAATTGTGTTATTATATCAAAATACTCAAACTCAAATATAATTAAAATTCGCCTTCAAATGTGAGATGAATTCTTATTTTAAGTTAGTATTACTATATATTCAAACACATAAATAGCAATAAATCTTCTAAAACTGCTTTATAAGCATGTTTTTTAAAAATCTATATATTTTTTTTTTTAATTTAGCTACATGCATGATGTAACCATATTTACCAGTGTATAGGACACAGCTGTGTATAAGATGCACTCTCCCTTTTTAACACCCATTTTTAAGAAAACATATTATTTTCTACATTTTCTAAGAATTTCCGTAATGATAATTCTATAGTTATTTATGTCTACAAAAATATAACTAGGGAATATTGTAATTAGATACCTTTTAATCTTCTTCCTCAAAAGACAGAAATTCATCTCCAGAGCTAAACATTTTAAAGATTGTCTCTTTTTTTAAATGCATATTATTTACCTTATGGATAGATTTATATTTTTGAAAGAACCTTTTTTATATATATTTTAACCATGTAAAAATAATTTTTTAAAAATTATAAGATTATTAAGTTATTTTGAAAATTTTGTTCTGATGTTGATATAATTATGACAATATATATATATTAGTATGATTATGTTTGTGTAGCTATACGTATACCTTATATGCATGCAGCTTATATACATGTGCATATGCAAATATTTTTTTCTTTCGCAAAAGGACAAAATGTAATAGAATACTTATATATGTACATTAATATAAACTAGAAGTTTTAGACTGATTAAAATTTCAACTCATAAGTTTGATTACCAGTGCATAAGATGCACCCCATATTTTAGATGTATTTTGAGAGGGGTGTGCATTCTATAGACTGGTAACTATAGCAACTAGTGTATTTTAGAATTAATGTTGGTTTTAAGTATAATTCAATAGTTAATGATATGTAAATAGAATATTATACATATAAATTTTAATATTGAAAAAACTTTGAAAATGTTGCCCACACATTGAAATAATAAAATTATTTGTTATCATATAGTTTATATTAAAAATAATGAAGATTTAAATTGATCACAAGATTTATCTTCTAATGAGTACAAGTTTAATAAATCTGAAATGCTATAGCTAAGTAAAACCTTTTCATTTTTTGATTGTAATTCTCTACTTATACTGAATACTATATGGAATTTGAATCTTTCTTCATTTTTCTTGCTGTTTACTATTTTTATCTGTAATGAGAAAGAGTAATAAAATAAAATGATGTCAGTTGATCATTGACACAGTAATAACTAAACATTATTTCAATACTGCATGAAAAAAACAATCATATGTTACTCTGTATTGATGTTGAAAATCAGGAACAATAAGACAAGAAAGAATGAAGCTACAGTTCTAAAAAGTGAATTCTTGTATTTGAAAGTATTTCATATGTTTCTGGTGAAAATCAGGAGTGATTTCCCATTACTGTTGGTTTGTATAATATGATTAGATTAAATTCATTTGAACAATAAGCTATTGATGTTTCAGTGCAAGAAAAAAGTCTGAAACTGAATAAAGACCACTATTAAAACTTAGATATGTATCCTGAGAATCAAGAAAAACCTATAGGAATTGAAATAAACTATTTAGATATTGAAATCTTATAAGTTAGTGAAGTAAAATAAACTATTCTGGCAATTATACCAGTCAAAAAAAAGAAATAGTAAGTTTTTACTGTGTATGGTTTTTATTGTTAGAAAGAATACTGGAAGATCTGTCACTAGTTATAATCCAGTGAATGATTAATTGATATAAATTTGATAGAACAGATTATTCAACATTACTATTATTCAAGTAAAGAAGAAATCAAAAAGTTTTATGATGCAGACAGAATTTACTTGGCAACTGAAATGCAATATTGGAAATAAAGAAGATATGAAATGTTATTGGCAATATGAACTTAAGAGCAGAAATGAATCTATAGAACAGTTGATAAGTAATTGTAAATTCTATAACATTTATCAAGTTTTAAATACCAAATATCTGGATCTCATTAAATGAAGTTCACAGGAATTATACTGATTATTTTCTTGATATCCAGTAATGGAAAATTTTGGTTTAAGTAGCAAAAATTTGAAGAGGAGCAGAGTGTGAAATGGTTTGTGAATTTCTTATGATGAAATATTGAGTGATGCTGAAATAATTTGGAAGTAAGTGATGATGTACAAAATGAATTATGAATGTAAGTGAATGAAATAATTAAAATGAATCTAAAAAATTTTGAACAGAAAGAATTGATATGAAAAATCCTATTTTGATATAGTGGTAACTATAAAGTAAGAAAAAAAATATCAAAATGATAATCAATAGTTACCTTTTAAAAGAAATGGAGTGGAAATTTTAAATAGAAATCTGGAAACATATAGAATGATATTATAAACATTTTCAAAAAAGCATTACAAATGAAGCAAAGCTTGAAGAAATAAAGATGTAGGACACATTTTGCAAGAAATTGAATAAATATTAATAAAATACTATTCAAGTTATGACAAATAATATGGAAAACTGTTTTAAGAAAAGGTCAAAAAACTAAGGTATTATTGTTGATGCATTATTGGATAATTGAAATACAAAGAATACTAGATATATATCCCTTGATGACCTCATATTTAAAAATGAAATTAGAAATGATCACAAAAATATAATTATAAAAATTAAAAAACAGTGTGTAAAATTGAAATTACAGATAAATATGAAAACAAAAATTAAGATCAAGGCTTACCTGCTGTCTTCAAAATAGGTAAAGAAGACACAAAAATGGTTGATAGTTTTGCTTCTTTAAACCATTTGTCATTGATAAAAGATCTCATAATTGAGCACAGAGTAATACTAAGCAGAGCTGCAGTAATAACTCTGGAAAATATTCTGCATATAAAGACATATACTTAAAAATGATTAGAATCATTTGGGTTAAGAAATTTCCTGTTATTCTATGTAATTACAAATCATGGTCTTTAAAAAAGACTACTTTAAAAAGTATTGAGAGTTTTGATTGGAAGTGTTTTTGAAGAAGAAAATGGAAAATTGTCCTGTATAAAATATATATTGCTTGACAAGTCTGATGATGAAAAAAAAAAACGTAATGAGACAGATGTACAATGATAAATGTAATTTTGAGTATCATGATTTGACACCTTTTAATAATATAGGTATCTTCAATTGAGCAATAATGAATTATTCAAAATGACATGAAAATGTTGAAAGAGTTTTTAACTAAATATTAAAAAATTAAAAGGAAAAATAGTGATTTTTTGGTAAAGAAAATTTGTACATACTCACAGAATTAATTATTTTTTATTGTTCTCTATTCTTTTTAATTTATAACACATACATATGTCTATATATTGTAATGTTTTCCATCTTTCTAGGCCTCTATATGCAATAAATGCATGAATTGATCAAGTTATGCAAAAAGAAGAAAGTTGTATTTCTATTTCTAAAAACATAACTATATTTCCTGATCAACTTGGGCTAGAATTGTTATGAATACAATTGTGAGCTGAATCAGTTTTTAATTTATAAATGAGGGTGCCAGAGTTGATTAGACTCACTGATTCTGCATCAAACATATTGTAACTTGTAAATTAAAAAGAAAAAATGTTTTTTAAAATAATCAGTATCATATTTTACCGTAACTAGAATTATTTTCTAAATATTATTCTTGGAGCTTATTAAACACATATTGGTAAAGGTAAATTATATTTTCAAATATCACTAAATTAATATTAATAAATTTAATAATAAACATTAATAGTTATTATTAATAATGTACAAGGAAAAGTTGGTATTAGAACTAAATATTTTATTCTAACAAATTAAATAAATTATGAATTAAATAAAACTGGGAAGAACACACGCTAATCCAGACATAAATCCATTAATAAAATACAACAGCTAAACTACTAATTAATTAAAGTTCATGGGTAAACAAGAGTCTCTTGATCAATAAAATTAAAGTCTCTATCGGGATCCTATTATAAGTATATTTTTAAGAATTGTTTGCAAACGCTTAATTTTGTCACAATCGGGAATAATGAATCATAGCTTACTGGTAAGTTTAGTGAGTTCACGAAGCTTGTAGATTACTATGCATAGTTTTTTTGTGCGTGTGAGAATGAGCTTGGCCATCAGTTATAAGTTGATCTTGTAGTCTATTCTACTGGTCGATCATGAAAGCTTTTCTGGTGTCATCTTCAGTAACGATGTCAGCTAAAGCTCCGGTTCACTCCAAAATGCAGAATTATTTCAGCATAGGGTGATCCTGGATATATTCTTTTGCTATCCAGGACTGACTATAAGAAAAACAGGCAAAACAAGATGATGATCAAACTGGCTCTTCCTTTTTATACTCGAGGTCCAGTTTTCAGACTTCTGCAAAAATATACGTTGATAATCTTGTACATTCTTTATAAAATTTATGTTACAAAGTCTTTATATTTTTAGCATAATTCTGCCATCTTTAATTAGCTAAAATATTTTTCTTTTAGCTTGTCTGGATTAGTAATTTGTGTGTCTTTTGTTTTCTCCAATTTTAACTTTTATTTTTAATTACATAAAAAAAAATATGAACGAACAATTTAACTTTCATTGTACGTTTAAAAAAAAAATTATACTAATCAAAAAAAAATCTAAATTTACTTTTTTTTTAGTTTTTACCAAACGCCAATACGTATATTTGTACCATATATAAATAAATGGTACAATATAAATTAAAAGATTTTTAAAAACTATAAGAATAAATATTGAAAATATAATGGGAATTTCATGCACTTCCATGTTTTCAGACAAATAAAGTATATCATTAAAATCAGTCTACACTTAGACAATCCTAATATCAATAACAATCAACAATCTCAATTTGTTGTCAAGGCAACCTTCTTTTAACAATAAAGGTGGAAGTATACATATATTTAAATAATGCCTCCTGTTATCTACTATATTAAGCTATAACAGTTCAATTTTTAACTTAAAAGTGACCCTGGAAAAAATGCTGATATTAGAGGGCATGATTTCAGTTTGTAATTGTGATTTTAATTAATTGTAGAAAAACATTCCAAAAAATTTTTATATTCTCAATTTTTATATCTAATATGGCTGTAAAAATCACTAATAAATACATATGTAACTCCTTACTGGAGAGACTTGTTTACATGTGAAAAATATTTAGAAAGTTACAAAGTTTCAACCTTCACACAAACAGAATATGTTAATCTGACTTACAAGTTTTATCACTTTTAGTTTAAAGATGGGTTACATAAATATTTAATGGCATGATTTCAATTTGCAATTGCCATATTTAATTGTTTGTTGATCTGATTATATTATAGCTGAACTTAATCTAGAAAAATAAATAGAAATTCCTATTATACTTTCAATTTATATATATACACACGCGCGCACACACACATATATATATAGGATTTCCATTCTTGCTATTAAAAGGTGTGAAGGTTGCCTTGACAGCAGTTAGAAATATTGGTTGCTATATTTACTGTGAATGTTTAGGTGGTTACTGGTTGGAAACTAATTATATATATATATATACAAGTAGATAGCAAACATTTGAATAAACAAAGTAAGCCATCTGTATATAGAATTAAACATTACTATAAGTCAATAATAAAAAATTATGTCTAGGAAAATTGCTATATTTTCTGAAAATTAAGGTCTGCATTTAATTATGCAAACTGAATACAACACTTAGAAACATTTATAAAGAAGCGATTCCATGAATTATCATCTGATTATTATCCTTGGTCTTTTTTTAATAAATTGATAAAAATGCATGGTGCTAAAAGGAAGCAAATTGATAAAATATTTCAATTAATGTAGTGAAAACAACCTGCTAAATAAACTAGTGGCATTAAATATTAAGAACATGATGCAGATTTTCTATGATTTAGATTTGCAATTGATGTATATAACAAATCACAAACCTATACACATTAGTAAAATGACTAATAATATTTAGAAAAATACTCACTAGAGGGCTTGGTTCACTTGGAATTATGATAAGAAATTTGCAAGCTACTGGATCCCCATATGAATAAAATTTTACATTTGGCAACTTTCCTTCTAAAGCAAGAATTATACTTCCATAAACCTAAAATATAATTTTCATTTAATAATATAAAGATATTTAATAAATATTTTTGTATTTTTAAAAACTTTTATTAATTTTATACTATCACATAGAAAAAAACAAACAACATGAAGTTATTTAGGGAAAAGTGTCATCCTTTCAGATTCAACTTCGTGGCAAACTTATTAAATGTGATTTAATTTTAAATGGCTTCTCCTTAGATGAAATCAGATATGATATGCATAATCCACATTTAATATTCTTTCTTTGAAACAATTATATGTTTAATAAATTCATTTATTTCTTCTTTTTATGAAATCATTATTTTCTTCTATCCCATTTTATTAATGGAAAACTGTTTTGTCAATTTCACTATCTATTTTTCACATTTCTTTTTTCACTACCAAAGACTTATAAAATCTTTACTTCTTTTACTCCCATTAACCTTAAGTTTTTCCCACTATCCAGCAATTCATCCTGATGTTTTTTTAACATTCTGCACTTCAAAAATAAATGTTCAATTCTTTTCCTCTCAACTGCTCATAAACATTATCTACTCTTCACATTCCTTTTCATCCTGTTGTCTTTCTCTGACATCTAAAGCTTTTATCTTTTCATCAAATATGATAATTCCTTCTAATATTAACATATCATTATCATCAACCATTATCAATCCACTGTAGGATGAAGGTCTCTTCAAGTTCAATCCATCTTCTCCAATCTTTAGCTTCTCTTCTCCACATCATCCCTGCACATTGTCTTATTTCATCCATCTCACATGTGATCTCTTTCTGGGTCTTTTACAATCTCTTGGAATCCAGTTTAAGATTTTAATTGTCCATCTATTATCATCTCTTCTAGCAATATGTCCAGCCCAACTCCACTTCACTCTTTTAATTTTTTCAATGAGGTCAGTAATACCCGTTGTTCTCTTACCCATATATTGCATTTTCAATCTCTTCTTGTTACTCCCAACATGCATCTTTCATATTTCTTTGAGTGGTCTGAAGTCTCTGTATTTCTCTTTTATTAAGTAAGTGTCCAAGAATCAGATCCATAAGTAAGAACTGGTAAAATACATTTCTTAAAAACCTTCCTTTTCAAACACATAGGCATATTTCCTTTTAGTATCAAGTTATTTCTATTAAAAGCACTCTGACCAAGTTTAATTCTATGATTAATTTCATCATTATGTTTCTATCTGTATTAATCATCTGACCAAGGTATATTTTCATTTTTCAGAACTTTTTTTTATCTATCCTCTTTTTCTATATTTCATAATTATTTATCTGTATATATTCTTTATAAATGTATTCTATTTCAAATACATAAAAACAAATTACCTGTTGATTTATTATAAAATCTTTCTTGTTCAACATTTTTTTTATTTTCTCTCTGGATCCAATTGAATACTATTCTACAAATCACTTTTTATTCATACATTACAATCTTCCAAACATTTTCAATCTGCATTTAATTTTCCTCATTGAAAAAGAAATCCATTTCTTTTTGAGAGCCTCATTTGCCATCATAATTCAACATTCTATGCATACATATTTTTTTTTAATTCTGTCTAATAATTTCTGAGTCTTCTACTAATCCAAACTGCCTCATTCCCAAATATTAAACCAAGTACCCTCACTTCTTTTTAAACTACTCTACATGGCTTATATTTATTTTATGAAAAATATGTCAAATTTTTAAGCACTCCATTATATTTTATGCTTTATTTCTTAATTTTAATTTTCAATTATCAGTGCAATTTTTCCATTTAATAAAATATCTAAATACATAAACTCTTCCACTTTTTCAAAACAACTATTTCTCATTTCCATTCTTCAGATTTATTCCTCCATTAAATATTAGAATTGTTTATTTTTCTTTATCGAGTTTAACTTTTATATTTCTTCATATTTTTCTAATAACAGCTCCATTTTTTTTTCTACACCATTTGCAAAAAGGGTTATATTTGCAAAAAAAAAAAAGGAACGAATAAATTATGTAAAAAGGTGATACTGGACATTTCAGTCCAATTTACCATTTTACTTCCACTAGTTCTATATTCCCAAATGATACTTATAAAAATTGTCTTTCTAAATAGAAGGAATTAAACCTTTACACATGCACCACACTATATTGATCAATTATCAATGTTAAATGTAAGTAAACTCTGACATGAATTGAGAGTTTATTCATATTTAACATTGATAGAGGAATATTATAGTACAGTGCATGTGTGGAAATATGATTACCTTCTATGTTGAATTATATCTCAACATTGTGCTAGTAAAAAATTCTTACAAAAACTGTCTTAACAACTCTTAAGTCTATTCCATATTTCAAGACTTTTCTACAACCTATTTTCATCCACTAATCACAGTCTTGTCTATATCTATTATATAATAATCTAATATTACTACCTTTCCATTCATCTAGAATTTTATTGTTAAGTATAATTTTATTAAAATTTTCTCTTAATTAAACCAAGCTTTGCAGTATCTTTTCACACTTATTACCTTTTTTTTGATGCAATAATCCCACCTATTAAACTATCAATAACTATATCATCATCATCATCATCATTATCATCATCATCATCATCATAATAATAATAATAATAATTCAATTCAATTCTTTATTTATTTAATGTACATATCAACAGCATTTAGCCAATTATAGATTGCACAGTAATACAAATCTAAATAAGCATTAAAAAAAAAATAATAATAATAAAATAAATAATACCAATAAAATAGAAAATCAATAAAATGCACAAATAAATAAAAAGGCAATATATCAAATGAAATTAAGGATAATATTTTTTTATGAGGACTTTAGTGAATTGTTTAAAATCCAAATTAAAAACATCATCATTACCAAAATCTTTGTTATAAGTTCTAGGTAAACGAAATAAAGGGGAAAATCTTAATACATCAGATTTACAATTTTTCAGTTCAAAAACATTATGAGTACGAGTATTATAATTTTTTTTTTTAATACCTAAGTTAGAAAGCAAATTAGATACAGAAATATTCTGGGAAATGAATTTATGAAGAAGTTTGAGATCTCTTGTTTTTCGTCTCAGTAGTAAATCAATATAGTGTTCATTACTTAAACTATTTAATTTTGCAAATTTGTCAAAAACAGACTGAATTCTTATGATATCTGTCCTGTTATGAGGATTCCATATAATTGAACCATACTCCAAGATGGGAAGAACTAAGGATATAAAAAGTTTAATCTTTGTAAATTTATTAAATGCTTTTCCATATCTGTAAATAGCTCCTACAATTTTAAGAGATTTATTCACCATAAAATTAATGTGATTATGAAAAGATCCATTATTGGAAAATATTATTCCGAGATCTCTTTGATGATCATTTGTTATAATTTTAGAGTCCCCAATATAATAGGAAAACCTTAAGACTTCAGATTTTCTAGAGTAAGAGACAATGGAGCACTTATCCATATTTATATCTATATAATTATATTCACACCAATTCAAGAAATTATCTATATCACTTTGAAGTAAAAAACAGTCATTAATAGAATAAATATGCCTAAAAATTTTGCAATCATCTGCATAACATAGAAGATGTGAAAATTTAATGCATGTTTTTAGGTCATCAATGTATACATTAAATAATAAAGGTGCAAGAACACTGCCTTGAGGCACCCCAGTGAAGCAATAATAAGGTAATGACAATTTACCATTAAACCTCACACAAGACATTCTATCCCTAAGAAAAGAGTCAAACCAATTAATTAATAATTTAGAAAAACCTAACCTACAAAGCTTCTGAAGAAGAATTTTATGATTAACTCTATCAAAAGCCTTGGACATATCAAAATAAACAACATCTAACCTAGATTGATTCTCAATTGAATTTGAAATGTGATCAAAAATAGTTAGCAAATTTGTTTCAATGGACCTATTAGGCAAAAATCCATGCTGCTCTGGTGCCAAAACCTTAGAGACATCCAAGATAATTTTATTATACAAACATCTTTCAAAAATTCGAGCAACAGTGTGTAGAATTGAAATAGGCCTATAGTCACTTACCAAATCTCTAGATCCTTTCTTAAAAATAGGAACAACTTTAGCAATTTTAAGGGATGTAGGAAAAGTACCATTTGCTAAAGAGCAATTAAAAATATGCAAAAGAGGAGAAGCAATGTATTCAGCACATCCTTTATAAATGAAAGCTGGAATATTGTCAAGGCCCACACTAGAATGTAATTTAAGCTGCCCAATAGCAAAAATAACATCAGATTCAATAAATGAATCAAATGTTATCCTTTCTTCAACTAGATCATTATTTTCAGTCAAATCAGTAAAAGAATTAGATTGTTTAAAAAGCTCTGAGAAATAATGAGAAAAATCATCAGCAACTAGATTAGAATTATTATTCTGTAATTTTTTTTGTAATACCTAAATCCTTAACTAGAGACCAAAATTGCAAGGGATTATCAGAAATATGACTTTCAGTGTTTTGTATAAAATTTTTGAAAATCTCTACGATATATAACTAATAATAATAATAATAATAATAATAATAATAATAATAATAATAATAATAATAATAATAATAATAATAATAATAATAATAATAATAATAATAATAATAATAATAATAATAATAATAATAATAATAATAATAATAATAATAATAATAATAATAATAATAATAATAATAATAATAATAATAATAATAATAATAATAATAATAATAATAATAATTCAATTCAATTCATTTTATTTACCGTACAAAACTACAGCATAAAGCCAATTACAGTATTGCACCATAACAAATATATAAATACATAAATGAGTTTAAATGACAAATTATTAATATAATTATGTGCCATATTTCAATAAAAGATAATTAACACATTTAAAAATCTAAAGTAAAATTAAATATCAGCATATAAACAATTATTATTAAAACATTAATAATAACAAATAAATAAAAGGGATAAATATAAAGCGCGTAACAAAATAATAATAATAAAACAATTTAACATATATATATAAACAAAATCAAGTTAAACCAATCAAATATGACATTTAAATTTAATAACATAACAAAATTGATTATAATCTAAATTGAAGTAATTATTATTACTACAAATCTGATTATATAAATATGGCAGTCTAAATAAAGGAGAAAATCTAAGAACATTGGAATGACAAGTTTTAATGTAACAAACAGAAGCAGACCGAGTATCATGCACCTGAGATCTAATTACAACAGTAGAAATTGTGTCAGATAAAAGAACTATTTTATTAACAAGTTTATAAAGATATTTAAGATCTCTATATAATAATAATAATAATAATAATAATAATAATAATAATAATAATAATAATAATAATAATAATAATAATAATAATAATAATAATAATAATAATAATAATAATAATAATAATAATAATAATAATAATAATAATAATAATAATAATAATAATAATAATAATAATAATAATAATAATAATAATAATAATAATAATAATAATAATAATAATAATAATAATTCAATTCAATTCAATTCAATTCATTTATTTACCGTACAAAACTACAGCATAAAGCCAATTACAGTATTGCACCATAACAAATATATAAATACATAAATGAGTTTAAATGATAAATTATTAATATAATTATGTGCCATATTTCAATAAAAGATAATTAACACATTTAAAAATCTAAAGTAAAATTAAATATCAGCATATAAACAATTATTATTAAAACATTAATAATAACAAATAAATAAAAGG